>JABAKD010000035.1:0-376745 GCA_012845835.1 Undaria pinnatifida
CCACACAACCTAAGTTATATGCTGGCCTGTTTTGGTGCGATGAGTGTCAGCGTGTTGGGTGACCTTTCACTGTGCTACCCCCTACACTACACCGAGGTTAAACGATGCCTGTTTTGGTGAGATAAGTGTCAGCGTGTTGAGCGACGCTTCACTATGGATCCCCCTTTACACTACACCTAGATTAAATGCTGCCTGTTTTGATGCGACGAGTGTTAGCGCGTTGAGTGGCTTTTCACTGTGCTCCCCGCCTACACTACACCTAGGTTAAACGCTGCCTGTTTTGGTGCGATGAGTGTCGGCGTGTTGGGCGACCCTTCACTGTGCTTCCACCCCTACACTACACTCAGGTTAAATGCTGCCCGTTTTGGTGCGATGAGTGTCAGCGTGTTGAGCGACTCTTCTTTATGCTTCCACCTCTACACTACACCTAGGTAAAAATCTGCCCGTTTTATGGCGATGAGTGTCAGCGTGTTGGGAGACCTTTCACTGTTCTTCCCCCGTACACAACACTCAGGTTAAATGCTGCCCGTTTTGGTGCCATATAAGTCAGCGTGTTGAGCTACTCTTTTTTATGCTTCCACCTCTACACTACACCTAGGTTGAAATCAGCCCGTTTGGTTCGATGAGTGTCCACGCGTTGGGTGACCTCTCACTGTGCTCCCCACCCATACTACACTCAGGTAAAAATGCTGCCCGTTTAGATGCAATAAGTGTCAGCGTGTTGGGCGACCCTTCACTGCGCTTCCACCTCTACCCCACACCTAGGGTAAATGCTGCCTGTTTTGGTGCGATGAGAGTCAGCGTGTTCAACGACTATTCATTGTGCTTCCACCCCTACAGTACGCCTAGGTTAAATGCTGCCCGTTTTGGTGCGATGAGTGTCAGCGTGTTGGGTGACCTTTCACTGTGCTCCCCCCCTACACTACACCGTGATTAAATGCTGCCTGTTTTGGTGCGATGAGTGTCAGCGTGTTGGGCTATCTTACACTGGGCTTCCACCCCTATACTAACCTCAGGTAGAATGCCGCCTGTTTTGGTGCGATGAGTGTCAGCGTGTTGAGCGATCTCACACTGCGCTTCCACCCCTACACCACACGTAAGTTGTATGCTGCCTGTATTGGTGCGATGAGTATCAGCGTGTTGAGCGACTCTTTATTGTGCCTCCACCCCTACACTACGCCTAGGTTAAAATCGGCCCGTTTTATTGCGATGAGTGTCAGCGTGTTGGCTGACCTTTCACTGTGCTCCCCCCCTACACTACACCTCGGTTAAATGCTCCCTGTTTTGGTGCAATAAGTGTCAGCGTGTTGGGCGAGCTTACACTGTGCTTCCACCCCTATACTACACGTAGGATTTATGCTGCCCGTTTTGGTGCGATATGTATCAGCGTGTTGGGCGACCCTTCACTGCGCTTCCTCTCCTACACCACACCTAGGGTGAATGCTGCCTGTTTTCGTGCGATGAGAATCAACGTTTTGACCGACTCTTCATCGTGCTTCCACCCCTACAGTACACCTAGGGTAAATGCTGCCTAGTTTGGTGCGATGAGTGTCAGCGTGTTGGGCTATCTTACCTTGTGCTCTCACCCCTATACTACACTCAGGTAGAATGCTGCCTGTTTTGGTGCGATGGGTGTCAGCGTGTTGAGCGATCTTACACTGCGCTTCCACCCCTACACTACACCTAAGTTACATGCTGCCTGTTTTGGTGAAATGAGTGTCAGCGTGTTGGGTGACTTTTCACTGTGCTTCCACCCCTACACTACACTCAGGTTAAATGCTGCCCGTTTTGGTGCGATGAGAGTCAGTGTGTTGAGCGACTCTTCATTATGCTTCCACCTTTACACTACACGTTCGAAAAATGCTGCCCGTTTTGGTGCAATGAGTGTCGGCGTGTTGGGTGACCTTTCACTGTGCTCCCCCCCTATGCTACACCTAAGGTAAATGCTGCCTGTTTTGGTGCGATGAGTGTCAGCGTGTTGGGCGATCTTACACTGTGCTTCTACCTCTATACTACATCTAGGTTCAATGCTGCCTGTGTTGGTGCGATGAGTGTCAGCGTGTTGGGCGACCCTTCACTGCGCTTCCACTCCTACACCACACCTAGGGTAAATACTGCCTGTTTTGGTGCGATGAGAGTCAGCGTGTTGAACGACTCTTCATTGTGCTTCCACCGCTACACTACACTCAGGTTAAATGATGCCCGTTTTGGTGCGATGAGTGTCATCGTGTTGATGACCTTTCACTGTGCTCCCCCTCTACACTAAACCTGGGTTAAATGCTGCCTGTTTTGGTGCGATGAGAGTCAGCGTGTTCATCGACTCTTCATTGTGATTCCACTATTACAGTACACGTAGGTTAAATGCTGCCTGGTTTGGTGTGATGAGTGTCAACGTGTTGGCCTATGGTACACTGTGCTCCCACCCCTATACTACACTTAGGTAGAATGCTGCCTGTTTTGGTGCGATGAGTGTCAGCGTGTTGGGCTATCTTACACTGCGCTTCCACCCCTACACTTCACTTAGGTTATATGCTGCCTGTTTTAAGCCATGAGTGTCAGCGTGTTGGGTGACCTTTCACTGTGCTCCCCCTCTACACTAAACCTGGGTTAAATGCTGCCTGTTTTGATGCGATGAGAGTCAGCGTGCTCATCGACTCTTCATTGTGATTGCACTATTACAGTACACGTAGGTTGAATGCTGCCTGGTTTGGTGCGATGAGTGTCAACGTGTTGGCCTATGTTACACTGTGCTCCCACCCCTATACTACACTTAGGTAGAATGCTGCCTGTTTTGGTGCGATGAGTGTCAGCGTGTTGGGCTATCTTACACTGCGCTTCCACCCCTACACTTCACTTAGGTTATATGCTGCCTGTTTTGGTGCCATGAGTGTCAGCGTGTTGGGTGACCTTTTACTGTGCTACCCCCTTACACTACACCTAGGGTGAATGCTGCCTGTTTTGATCCGATGAGTGTCAGCGTGTTGAGCGACTCTTCACTATGGATCCACCTCTACACTACACCTAGGTTAAATGCTACCTGTTTTGATGCGACGAGTGTCAGCGCATTGGGTGACTTTTAACTGTGCTCCCCCCCTACACTACACCTAGGTTTAATACTGCCTGTTTTGGTGCGATGAGTGTCAGCGTGTTGGGTGACCCTTCACTCTGCCTACACCCCTACACAACACTCAGGTTAGATGCTGCCCGTTTTGGTGCGATGAGAGTCTGCATGTTGAGCGACTCTTCTTTATGCTTCCACCTCTACACTACACCTAAGTTCAAATCTGCCGGTTTTGGTGCGATGAGTGTCAACGCGTTGGGTGACCTTTCACTGTGCTCCCCGCCGACACTAAACTCAGGTTAATTGCTGCCCGTTTTGATGCGATAGGTGTCAGCGTGTTGGGCGACCTTTCACTGTGCTTCCACCCCTACACAACACTCGGGATAAATGCTGCCCGGTTTATGCGATGAGAGTCAACGTGTTGAGCGACTCTATTTTATGCTTCCACCTCTACAATACACCTAGGTTGAAATCTGCCCGTTTTGGGGCGATGAGTATAAGCGTGTTTGTCGACCCTTCACTGTGCTTCCACCCCTAGACATCACTCAGGCCAAATGCTGCCCGTTTTGGTGCGATGAGAGTCAGCGTGTTGAGCGACTCTTCTTTATGCTTCCACCTCTACACTACACCTAGGTAAATCTGCCCGCTTTGGTGCGATGAGTGTCGGCGTGTTGGGCGACCATTTACTGCGCTTCCACCCCTACACCACACGTAGGGTAAATGCTGCCTGTTTTGGTGCGATGAGAGTCAGCGTGTTGAGCGACTCTTCATTGTGCTTCCACCCCTACACTACACTCAGGGTAACTGCTGCCTGTTTTGGTGAGATGAGCGTCAGCGTGTTGGGTGACATTTCACTGTGCTCCCCCTCTACACTAAACCTAGGTTAAATGCTGCCTGTTTTGGTGCGATGAGTGTCAGCGTGTTGGGCGATCTTACACTGTGCTTCCACCCCTATACTACACGTAGGGTAAATGCTGCCCGTTTAGGTGCGATGAGTGTCAGTGTGTTGGGTGATTTTTCACTGTGCCCACCCTCTACACTACACCTAGGTTAAATGCAGCCTGTTTTGGTGCGATGAGTGTCAGCGTGTTGGGCGATCCTTCACTGTGCTTCCACCCTTACACTACACCTGGGTTAAATGCTGCCTGTTTTGGTGCGATGACTGTCAGCGTGTAAGGTGACCTTTTTACTGTGCTCCCTCCCTACAGTACAACTAGGTTAAATGCTGCCTGTTTTGGTGCGATGAGTGTCGGCGTGTTGGCGACCCTTCACTCTGCTACCCCCTACGCTACACCTAGGGTAAACGCTGCCTGGTTTGGTGCGATAAGCGTCGGCGTGTTCGGCGAACCTTTATTGTGCTACCCCCCTACACTGCACCTTGATTAAATGTTGCCCGTTTTGGTGCGATGAGTGTCAGCGTGTTGGGTGACTTTTCACCGTGCTCCCCCCCTACACTACACCTTGGTTAAATGCTGCCTGTTTTGGTGCGACGAGTGTCAGCTTGTTGGGCTATCTTACACTGTGCTTCCGCCCCTATACTACACGTAGGTTAAATGCTGCCTGTTTTGGTGCGATGAGTGTCAGCGTGTTGGGCGACCCTTCACTGCGCTTCCACCCCTACATCACACCTAGGGTAAATGCTGCCTGTTTTGGTGCGATGAGGATCAGCGTGTTGGGTGTCCTTTCACTGTGCTACCCATCTACTCTACACCTAGGTTATATGTTGCCTGGTTTGGTGCGATGAGTGTCGGCGTGTTGGCGACCCTTCACTCTGCTACCTCCTACGCTACGCCTAGGGTAAACGCTGCCTGTTTTGGTGCGATGAGCGTCGGCGTGTTGGGCGAATCTTTTTTGTGCTACCCCCTACACTACATCTAGAGTAAATGCTGTATGTTTTAGAGCGATGAATGTCGGCGTGTTGGGCGAACCTTTATTGTGCTACCCGCCTACACTTCGCCTAGGGTAAATGCTGTATGTTTTATTGCGATGAGTGTCGGCTTGTTGAGCGTCCCTTCACTGTGCTACCCCGCACGCTACATCTAGGTTAAATGCAGCCTGTTTTGGTGCGTTGAGTGACAGCGACTTGGACGATCCTCCACTGTGCTTCCACCCCTACACTACACCTTGGTTGAATGCTGCCTGTTTTGGTGTGATGAGAGTCAGCGTGTTGGGTGTCCTTTCACTGTGCTACCCCCCTACACTGCACCTAGGATATATATGCTGCCTGGTTTGGTGCGATGAGTGTCGGCGCGTTGGCGACCCTTTACTCTGCTACCCCCTACGCTACACCTCTGTTAAACGCTGCCTGTTTTGGTGCGATGGGCGTCAACGTGTTGGGCGAACCTTTATCGTGCTTCCCCCTTACACTACACCTAGAGTGAATGCTGTATGTTTTGGTGCGATGGGTGTCGGCGTGTTGGGCGACAGTTCACTGTGCTACCCCCCACGCTACACCTAGGTTAAATGCTGCCTGTTTTGGTGCGATGAGTGTCAACGTGTTGGGCGATCTTACATCGTGCTTCCACCCCTATACTACACCTAGGTTAAAAGCTGCCCGTTTTGGTGCGATGAGTGTCAGCGTGTTGGGTGACCTTTCACTGTGCCCCCCGTCTACACTACACCTCAGTTAAATGCAGCCTGTTTTGGTGCGATGAGTGTCAGCGTGTTGGGCGATCTGACACTGTGCTTCCACCTCTATACTACATCTAGGTTCAATGCTGCCTGTTTTGATGCGGTAAGTGTAAGCGTATTGGGCGACCCTTCACTGCGCTTCCACTCCTACACCACACCTAGGTTAAATGCTGCCTGTTTTGTGGCGATGAGTGTCAGCGTGTTGGGCGATCTTACACTGTGCTTCCACATCTGAACTACACCTAGGTTAATTGCTGCCCGTTTTGGTGCGATGAGTGTCAGCGTGTTGGGCGACCCTTCACTGTGTTTCCACCCTTACACTACACTCAGGTAAAACGCTGCCCGTTTTTGTGCGATAAGAGTCAGCGTGTTGAGCGACTCTTCGTTTTGCTTCCACCTTTACACTACACCTAGATAAAATGCTGCCCGTTTTGGTGCGATGAGTGTTAGCGTGTTGGGTGACCCTTCACTGTGCTCCCCCCTTACACTACACCTGAGTTAAATGCTGCCTGTTTTGGTGCGATGAGTGTCAGCGTGTTGGGCGATCTTACACTGTGCTTCCACCTCTATACTACATCCAGGTTCAATGCTGCCTGTTTTGATGCGATGAGTGTCAGCGTGTTGGGCGACCCTTCACTGAGCTTCCACTCCTACACCACACCTAGGGTAAATGCTGCCTGTTTTCGTGCGATGAGAGTCAGCGTGTTGAGCGACTCTTCATTGTGCTTTCACCCCTACACTACACTCAGGTAAATGCTGCCTGTTTTGGTGCGATGAGTGTCAGCGTGTTAGGTGACCTTTCACTGTACTCCCCCCCTACACAACACCTAGGTTGAATGCTGCCTGTTTTGATGCGATGAGTGTCAGCGTGTTGGGCATTCTTACACTGTGCTTCCACCCCTACACTACACTCAGGTTAAATGCTGCCCGTTTTGGTGCGATGAGTGTCAGCGTGTTGGGCGATCCTTCACTGAGCTTCCACCCCTACACTACACGTAGGTTAAATGCAGCCTGTTTCGGTGCGATAAGTGTCAGCGTGTTGTGGGTCCTCTCTCTGTGCTCCCTTCCTACACTACACCTAGGATAAATGCTGCCTTTTTTTTGCGATGAGTGTCAGTGTGTTGAGCGACTCTTCATCATGCTTCCACCTTTACATTACACCTAGGTAAAATGGTGCCCGTTTTGGTGCGATGAGTGTCAGCGTGTTGGGTGACCTTTCACGGCGCTCCCCCCCTACATTACACCTAGGGTAAATGCTGCCTGTTTTGGTGCGATGAGAGTCAGCGTGTTGAGCGACTCTTCATTGTGCTTCCATCCCTACACTACACCTAGGGTAAATGCTACCAGTTTTGTTGCGATGAGTGTCAGCGTGCTGGGTGACCTTTCACTGTGCTCCCCCCGTACACTACACCTAGGTTAAATGCAGCCTGTTTTGGTGCGATGAGTGTCAGCGTGTTGGGCGATCCTTCACTGTGCTTCCACCCCTACACTACACCCAGGTTAAATGCTGCCTGCTTTGGTGCGATGAGTATCAGCGTGTTGGGTGACCTTTCACTGTGCTACCCCCCTACACTACACCTAGGTTAAATGCTGCCTGTTTTGGTGCGATGAGTGTCGGCGTGTTTGGAGACGTTTCACTCTGCTACCCCCTACGCTACACCTAGGTTAAACGCTGCCTGTTTTGGTGCGATGAGCGTCGGCGTGTTGGGCGAACCTTCATTATGCTTCCACCGCTACACTACACCTAGGGTAAATGCTGTATGTTTTGGTGCGATGAGTGTCAGCGTGTTGGGCGAACCTTCACTGTGCTACCTCTCACGCTACACCTAGGGTAAACGCTTCCTGTTTTGTTGCGATGAGCGTCGGCGTGTTTGGCGAACCTCTATTGTGATAACCCCTACGCTACACCTAGGGTAAATGCTGCCTGTTTTGGTCCGATGAGCGTGGGCGTTTTGGGCGACGCTTTCCTGTGCTACCCTCCCCGCCTAGGTTGAGTGATGCCTGTTCAAGTGCCATGGCTGCAGACGTGCCTTTACTGTGTTGCACCCCCTGCACTGCGGTTAGGGTCAGTGCTGCCCAGTTTTGGCTCCTTGTACTGCCGTTCGTGCGGGCGTTGCCCATATACCCTACGGTCAGACTGGGCGCTGCTCTTATGTTGCGGCTTTGATGATTGGTACCTTGTTACTGCTGTACTCCTCTTATACGGCTAGTTGGCGTGGCTGCTACCATCACTGATGCTGGACGGAGTCGAGGCCCATATGTTGCTGTTTGCTGAAACACAGATATACCGCTACTTGGAGCAGGGACATCACAACAATATATCTGCCTCCATAGCTTCTTTACGCGTCGTTCCCATCCCGCCACCTTCCCCCACAACCCCTCCTCCGGCTGCCCTCCATACAGACAACACGCAACATGTCTACCAGTGAGGAAGCGGGCTACTCGGGGCAGGCTGAGGTCTTCCACGAACCCCAACCTGGATGCCCACGAGACAGGGAGAGCTCGCTCGAGATTCCGCGACTCGAGACGGGGGAAACCACCGGAGGCGGGTTCCGGTGACGAGACAGAAGACGGAGCACCATACCTCCACCCGTTCCCACCAACCAAGAGGGTCGATTCGCTGGTTCGCGCTGAGAAGAAGACGGACCAACCCCCACCGGACTCGGAGGTGTCTCGACGCCCAGCTCTCGCCAGCCCCGGGGGAGCGCCACCAGCTGCCCCCCCGCGCTCGACAGGGCACCACCGCCGCCACCTGGGCTCTCCGCGCTCGACAGAGCGCCACCCCCAGGGACCGGGGCGCCCATGCCGCCCCCTTAGACTTGGCATACGCGGCGGCGCGGGCCCAGCGGGCGCTCGACGACGCCAACCAGACGATAGCACGCCGACGTCAGTTTGACGAAGATATCGAGCAGGCGACGACCGCTGCGCGGGAGTCGTCCCTGGTTGCGAAGAGGGCGCAACAAGCCCTCGCTCAATCAGTTGCGTCGGCTGCGGCGGGAGCTACTGCGGCCCCCTTGCCTTCGTCGCGCCCGCAGGGTGTCGCATCCCAGTGACCACGACCCGGGAACGACGCCTTCTTCAAGGGCATCGTCGCGTGCATGGCGTCTGCACCGAGGGTAGACTTCTCCTCAGCGCTGGCGACCCGCGGTGGTGGAAACGGCCTGCGCCCTCCTCCCGTCAGAGAGGCCGGCGTCGCGGCAAGCGGACGTCCTCAGTGAAAGCGGCCTGGGCTCGCGTGGATTGTACGCCCTATGCTTGACAGAAGAGAGCCCCCCCGACCCTTGCCCTCGTCAAGGCCCTGCTGATAGCCCACGACGAGGACCCCGACCCTGTCTTTTGGCCGGACCCCGGAGGAAGAGTTGGCAGAACGAAACCGGGGAAAATGTCGCGACAGTCGCGACCGCGTGGACCGCAACCGTGGGGGTGGCGGCAAAAATGGTGGGGATGGCGACCACCACCACCGCCGCGGGGGTGAGAGCGCATCGGGTGCTGGTGTGCCTGAGGGCGCCGCCGAGGGGGCAACTTCGGTCCAACAACCGAGGCAGTTGGCCGCAGCTCTGGCAGAGGAATGGCGCGAGAGGACGTTCAGCGTGGGACGGCTCGTCAACCTCCTCCCGCTCGTCTTCGTCCTCGAGCACGGACCACAGCGAGGTGGTCGTGGTAGCAGGCAAAAAGTGTCAAAAGCCATAGCAGGAGGAGCATCTACCTGAGGCTTTCACCCACCTGTTGCGTCTGCTGATCACGCACTTCGACGGGGTTGACACGGAGGAGGGCTACACTAAGTTGCATACTTTTGGAATGTGTAACGGCATGCCTTTTTCTGATTTCAGTGGAGTTTCGCGTACTTATGCCGACCGCTACGCGGAGTGAGCGTGTTTTGTCTCCGGGGTCGGATGTGGTGTTGGAGTTGGTTCGGGTGGCGGCGAATGAGCAATTTCCGGCTCTCCTGCCTGCGTTGTACCCTGGTTCGAAGGCAACGGACCCGCGGCCATACGCCTCGTTGGATGCTATGTGGCGGGCTTTTAGTGACTAATAAGACACCTGCCGTCAACGGTGAAACGTTTTTTTCTCTCCCTGTTTCCTCGACGGGAGCGCGGTCATGCGCCTTGTTGGGGGCCCGGCCCGCCGATCATGGGCGCGGCCAGGGCCGAGTGCCGTCCCAGTCGCTTTCGTGGCAGACGGGATCGAGCCATCATTCAACTGTCATGCCCATCGATGATTCATCTGACCCTTGGCTTGACCACACATTAAACTGCTGGCCCCTAGAAGAGCATCATTATGCAGAAGGTTTCCCTGTTAAGGCCTCGTTTAAGACAAACGACCCTCCGCTTTGGAGCGGCCTCCTTTCACCTCGCGCTGATGCCCTCCGAGAAAACCGGGGGCTTTGCCTCAACTGCCACGAAGACAACTATTCCTTCAAGCATTGTAGGCATCCTTTCACTACTGCGACTGGCTGCTTGAACCCTGAACTTGACCAACTTGGCGACGATGACGGACACCGACGTCGACAAACACGCATGGTCTGCTACTGCCGAGACGACAAATCTTCTCGCCCGAACAACCACAAGAAATATTGTCGCCATCTTTCTGGTCAATCGTCGCCATCTTTCTGGTCAATCGTCGCCATCTTTCAGGATCAGGGCCAGGTAGACTGTCACAACGATACCACATACACGTCGGATCACCATGGTGGTATCCTGCGCCCGCCCGCCTCTTCTGCCCCCGCTCCCGCTCCTCGAATGCGCTTTGGAGCCGCCCACAACCTGGGCGAAAATAAATTTGCGCGCCAACCAGGTACATTCCGTAACGGCAATCGACAGCTCGACGGCGGTACGACACCGTCGACAACACTGTCGAGGGGTACCTCTTTTGGTTTCAGAACATGCTTGTGTTCTGTTGCTAACCTGTCCAGTAACGCAGCACAGACTGCCTCTGTCAAGAGCCCACGGGCTCCTACGCCGTCTGCGGACGATTCTCACGGCGTAGTACCGGCGGCGGGAACTAGCGCTTCAAGCGCGGTTTCCTCCAGCCATGTAATTTTTTTCTCTTCTTTCTTTCTTTTTTGACGGCGAGAACGCGCGCTTTCAGCGACGTTCCCCTCGGTCATGGTCTGAGTTCGGCAACGGGAACCGCGCTTCCGGCGCCGTACCCCTCAGCCGCGGCATAAACTCAGCAATGGGGTACCGCTCCAAACGCCGCCCCCATCAACCATGGCACGGGAGCCTGCGCTTTGCGCGATCCCCCCTCAGGCACGCGCCGCGCAACAATATAGCTGCGGCGACGGTGCGTCGCCTTTTTACGCGTATGTGTGTTTATCCCCCCCTCTCCCTGACCAGGCGGTGGCCGTCGGTTTGAGGTGTGGGACGGTTGACCCTCAAAACACTTTTTCTGACCACGAAGTGGCGGTCGATTTGAGGTGTGGGAAGGCCAACATTATAACACCGAGATCTTTTGCGAGGCTCGATCCGGTGTTTGCTCGCGATAACAGCGGGCGCTCTGTCCTTTTTTCCATCAAGGAGGATTCGACAAGATTAGCTACCTCGTCTCCCTTCTCCAAGAGACATAACGGAAGATAGCCTCCTCGGGTAAAACTATCATTGCCTTGCCCGAGCCCCGTTCCAGAAGACGCCCACAGGGTTTACGAACCCTGCTTCGTCTTTTAACACGCTAACCCACGTGTTCCAAGCTACGTCTGCCCCAGTGGCACAGAAAGAAGATCCGACACTGCGCGACGGGCCAGTGGTGACTCCACGGCCTCCAGCCTGATCAGCTGGACGCTATTCCGGTAAAATTACGGAAGAATCGCGCCTCTCGTCAAGCAGAAACAGCTCAAAGCCCCTGCCCCTTTGGGCGCAGTTAGAGCAGTTTTCTTGCGATTATACGATAAAAAGCGAAGAGGCCACGACGCGAGAAACCGTGGGTTCGGACTCGCGTCGTGCTCCCGAGGCCTGGTGTTCCTGAAGGGGACACTACAGGCTCAAAGAGCCGAGGACTGGTGTTCCCAGACGGGAACATTGCAGACCCAAATGCCGAACGAGGCTACCGACGGGTTGGCACCGTCGGTGTTGGACTCGTTTTCGGGTGCAATGAGGGCGGCTTCTTACGAGTTTCCGCCAGCGAGTGAGGAGGACCTGAGGCGAGAAACCCCAGGTTCGGACTCGCATGTTGCTCCCGAGGCCTGGTGCTCCCGCAAGGGGACATTACAGGCCCAAGTAGCCGAGGACTGGTGTTCCCAAAAGGGGACATTGCAGACCCACAAATGTCCAACGAGGCTACCGACGGGTTGGCACCGTCGGTTTTTGCCATTTTTCGGGCGCAGTTAGAGCGCATTCTCGCGCTTTTCCGCCAACGAACGAAGAAAGACCCGAGGCGAGATACCACGGGTCCGGATTCGCGTCGTGCTCCCGAGGCCTGGTGTTCCCGGACGGGGACATTGCAGCCCAAATATCAACACGGATTTTGGCCCTTCTCTCGAACACTCCACAGCCAAAGTGGTGTTATTCTGGCAGCCCCCATCCTATTTTTCACCGTGGTCCCCTTCGTCGTTTGCCGTGGACGACGTACGATGTTCTTGCGCGGAGCAGTACATGATGGCCGAAAAGACCAAGTTTTTGCAAGACCATCGAGCAGTGGGGCTCATTATGTCGTCGCCTCGTCCAAGCATACGCAAACGCATCGGTCGAGGCGTGCGCAACTTGGACTCCGCTGTTGGGGACAGGGAGAAGCAAAACGCCGTGTCGCCTGGCACCTACGCCAAATTCACGCAGAATCGAGCTATAAAAAAATCACCTTTTGAGCTCTGACAACAAGCTTCTGGCTGAATCCAGCCCTCTGAACCCAGTGTGGGGCATTGGCCTCCGGGCGGATGGTCCCAGGGCCAACAACCCATGCCAGGGGAGAGGAAAAACTTGCTCGGTGAGGCACTTACTGCCGTTCGCGCAGCTATTTGCGACAATGAGACCGGGTCGGCGCACCCGGCCTCCCCTAGTCGGTTCCGCACCTGCACTGCGAGTGCAAGAACCAAGAAATCTCGTCGGCGCCGCAACCGGACCGTTAACAGCGGCCAGCGCTCGCAAAGCTTCCCCTTTGGCGTTTCCGACCTATTTCTCGGGCGCGTTGGCCAATAAAAAGCCGTGAAGCTGTGGAGATAGCTTCTAGCGTCGGCCCTGACCTTGCGATGTCACAGCACTGCCCCTGTTTCGTCGAGGGTACTGTGACGCTGGACGACGTTTTGTTCACTATGAAAATCGCGTATATCAGTCGAGCAACGCTCGACTCGGAGAGGCACTGGACTCCTCTAGATTTGGTGACCGGCAGCATTGCTTGGGTTCCCAAACGCCTCCGAGGATACTGAGGGGAACAAAGTTCCGCATATCCTCCGGCTACAAGACATAGGAGAGCATTGGCAAAGTGGGGACCCTCAAGCACGAGTCCAGCGGTAGCTTGAGTTCGTCACCGCGTTCGATTGCACACTCGAGTACCGCAAAGGCAGCGCCAAGAGCATCGCCGATCTTTCCGGCCCGTTTTCCAGAGCCGCTACGGAGTACGACCGCAGTGGCTTGAAAAAAAATCAACCTCGTGGGTTTGACAAGCCCCAACCCCGTTGGAGATAGCGGTATCTACCTCCTACGGACCCGCGGGCTGCGCGCTCCCTCCTCGCCGATCCCAGGAGTCGGTTCGGGTGGACTCGCGCCCCTCGCCAAAAGCACTGTTTGGGTGGGCTCGTCCCCCACACCGAAAGCACTGCTTTGGGTGGACTCGAACCCCTCGCCGAAAGCACTGTGTTGGGTGGGCTCGTGCCCCGCACTGAACATGCTGCCTTGGGTGGGTTCCCTCTCACCTCTACCGCGTTTCACGATTTTCGCACACACGAGCCACGTATAAGGATTGACGGCCTTTCTGCTTCCCCGGGGAGATTCGTCGCTCGTGTTTCTGCCTCCGTCGCCACTACCGAAGGCTGTACCGGCCTCGGGTCGATTTCACCTGCCGCCGACACTGTTTTCGCTTCGGCTTTTGCCATACCCATCGAGGGCGGCACGGGCTCCGTAGAAGCCCTGGCTGCAGCGACGCCCATCGCACAGCCGACTTATCTATCCCGGAGTTCTTTACAGGAGACGGCCCCCGCCGCGACCACCGGTTCGACTGTGTCCGTCTCCGCCATGCTTGGCACTCCAGCCCCTCCGTCGTCGACGACGTGCCGACTAACAGCGACAACAACAGGAAATGCACCCCCGCTGTAGATTATGGATTCGGGCTCGGCGGGGCCTCTCAGCCATCTTCCAGACGAGGTACAACCCCGCCGCGAGTCCCACGGCCGCGGCCGACCCCGTCGACTGCCGCGACCCCTGCTCTTGCCGACTCGCCGGTCCTCACGGTGCCACTACCGTCCGACCGCGACCACGCAGAGCCTACACGGGAACTCCTCTCTTACGGCTCACGCCTTCTCCTGGTGACACGCCGACTGCATATACAAGGTCGGACGCCCTCGGCGACGCTGCTGACTTGCGGTTCGCGGATTCCGTCGCGCGTTATTCACATGCCGATTGGGAGCGCGAACAACACGCAGAGCCGACTTGCCACGCCACGATACGTTGCATCTCTATCGGCCGGCCGTCGGCCCTGCCACCCGACTTCTTGGCATGCTACCCCTCGGCCAACCGTCCCTCCCTCTCAGACATCCAGGAGTTGGCGGGTAAGGGTCGACTACATACAACCGACGACGACATCGTCCTACTCGTCCGTAACACGACACTCCTGCCAACAAGCTCTGACAAACCGAACTCTGTGGGACGAGCTGCTTGCTTGCTAAACGACGAGCCAGTTCGCATCTACGTTCCCCTGCTCATGCGCCCTTGGATCATGCAAGCTTGTCACTCGACGGCCTCCTGCCACCTTGGCACCACGCGCACGTTGCGCATGCTGGAGCGTTTTTATTGGTGGATTGGCATGAGTGTGTGCACCCGGTGGTGGCTTCGCCACTGCTTGAAGTGCCAAGCGCGGAAAACCCCACGGCTGACTGTCCGCTGGCCCATCATCACAGTGCTTCTGCCGGAAGGTCCAGGTATCGCTGCCAGTGTTGACTACTTCGGCCCCCTTCCGGCCACACCACGAGGCAACACCTACATCCTGCTGTTCACCGATCGCTTCAGTCGTCGGGCCGACATGTTCCCCGTCACTGCCGCTGAGTTCACCGCGGAAGGTACAGCCAATATCCTGGTGAACCAATACATTCCCTTGTGGGGGTGCCCGCGCACCATACTCTCGGACAATGGACTGCAGTTCTGCTCCAAGCTTTCACAAGCTGTATATCAGCTGTTAGGTGTACACAAGCTTGCTACAAGCTCCTACCATCCCAACTGTAACGGGGGCGTTGAGCGGGTAAATCACACTATGGCACAAATGCTGGCTATGGTCGTCAACGAGTGACAAGACGACTGGGACTTGCATCTGCCCCACGTAGAATTCGCTTATAACAACTCTGTCAGCGCGGCGACGGGTTTGGCGCCCAACGAGGTCCACATGGGCAGACTCCCACGGCTCCCCCTGACGATTTTCGACCGCAAAGGTGTCGTGGGACACCAGAGTCTGGCCCGTGACCACCTGGCCTATTGTGATTTGGCCACCGACCGGCAAAAGCGCGCGAACGACATTGTCCGCGCACACCACGCCCTCGCCGTTTCCCGTGTTATCCGCAGAAACTCCGCCCTCGCCGACGCGCTGCGTCCAGCACCTAACTTCACTGTGGGTGGTTGGGCATGGGTATACAATTCTACCTCTACCATCCGCCAGGGTGTGAAGGCGAACACCGACGCCAAGGTACTCAAGTCCAAGCTCGCGCATAACTGGACGGGCCCATACAGGTCCTGGCCGTCGGTCCCTGCTCCGCCGCCGAGACCCCGGACGGCTCGCCGCTCGGGAGCAACCTCCTATATTTGGATCTCCCTTCCGACCTGCCTGGTTCGGATGCTCGTCGGCGTGTGGCCATCGAGCGCTGCGAACCCTGTGCCAACCCCCACGACAGCGGGGACATGCCCAAATATCTACCGGCGGGGCTGACACAGTATGTGCTCAACATTTTTTCCAAGAAGTCCCCGCCGTACCACGTCACTCAAGACGACGCTTCGACTCCCCTCCAACGGCTGGAGGTGGAGAAGATCATTGGTCATCAGTCGGTACGGGGGCGAGGTGGCGTCATCGCGGTGCTATACAAGACGCATCGGGCGGGACTCTCCGAACCGTCCTGGGAGCGGGAAATGGACCTCCACCTCTCCCGCACCCACATCTTGCGTTATTGGGCCGGAACCCCGGACCAGCACCACCAAACCGACCGCCTTTACCGCCGAATGCGGATCGGGGCGGCACAGCGTGAGCTCTCCCGCAACAACGGGGAACGTTTCCTAGCGCCGGGCTACGCCTGTGTTCCCCGCACCGATTGGCTCCGTCACTACCACGACACAGTACTCCCTAAGGGAGCCCACTTTTGGTACAAGGGAGACGATGGTTTATGGTGGCTAGGAAAAATCAGCGCGAGCACTACCGAGGACAAGGTATACCTGGTCCGCTTTCTGGACGACCCGGGACCGATTGAACTCCCTCTTCCCCCGGCGCGCTACACGACTTCAACGGGAGCCGTACGAGGCTCTTGGTGCTTGCAAGTTCACATCGCCAGTGCGTTTCCTCGGGGAATCCAACGTAACGTAGACGAATCTCGAGGCGCGGCCGTGGCCAGTTGACTTCCAAGCCACCACCGCTTCTCGATAGTTCTTCATTTTTTTGAGGTATGAGTTTTGCGTCTTTGTCTTTGGGTCGTTCGTAGTGTCCTGAGGGTCTTCATCGAGTTTTGGGGCGGTTCTTTCCATTTTTTTTTTTTTATGTCCTGCCGAACCCCCTGCTCAGTGCCGGCTCAGGGTTGGGGTAAAACGCCGCTATCTGAGGCGCAGGGCTGTCGCCTTTTTGTCATTGATCAACTTCGCCCTGCCGACGCCCTCCTCAGCCCAGAGCCGGGGGGCGACCAGTGTAAGGGTCTGTGTGTCTTCTTTTATGTTTTGTGTGTTGTATTCGGTCTGCTTTTTTTTTTTCGTCTGAACACTTCCTCTCCTAGCGGGGCTGTAGGTGTTGACACCTTCCATCCCGGGTATTCGTCGTTTCCTCGTCTAACCCCCCGCCTTGCCAATGGCCCGCGGGAGGTTTTTTTGTGTTAGCGCCTGTGTTCCCCTCCATATCGACGAGGGCTCGCCTCGCCATAGTACCTTTTCTGTGGTTGGTTTAGCGTAGATTTTTTACTGCCTCCCCCGCCACACCGGCGGCATGCGGCAGGTTCTAGAGCCTTTTCTGCCCCCCCCGTCACACCGGCGGCATACGGCAGGTTTTTGATGGGTGACTATTGCCTTGCTGTAGGGTCTGCTTTTCTTTCTACTGCTTTTCTTCGCGTGTTCCTAGCTCCATAGCCAGACGCTCAGAGGTGCGGGAGTGGGGTTTGAGGAGCCGCATCTTCGACTCATGGTCTAGTTCGTAGAACCGGAGTTTCCCCGAATCTCCCATATTTCTGCATATGCGCCTCATCAGGGTGGGCTAGTGTTAAGATACGGCCTCGAAAGGCCTGTAGGTATCCGAATTTGAGATGATTTGGATGGATTTCGTATGATACGGTTGGCGGTTTATATTCGGGGAAGTTAGGAATTAGATCGGAGGCACGCGCCTCCGATCTCAAAAGCTATCCCGGGCTCTGGTGGAAACGAATAAAGCTATATCTCTACGACGGAACGAAAGTGAGTACTCTCCGAGGACCTACTCAATTGGCAGACCTGCAGGGGGCACTCTGTGTCCCCCACCTTTAATTTAACACATGATTATACTCTTTTTTGATGTGAGGAATACCTTAGTACATGTTTGACGAGAATACTCGTATATGTGGTACATATCGTAGCACGAGTACGAATGAGTGTGATTAAGACAACAAATGCATGCATTCAATTACCAACTACACAATAGACATATATGCATATGTACCATTTTGATTTTTTTGCCTAGTCCGTCCCTTTTTCTCCGCCGGCGCAGAGTTTTTTTGTGTGCTTTCGTCTGCAATGCGATCAGACTACCCGTCGGTATATTATCAGCCGTGTGCCGGGCTCATGGGACGTCCGTGGCGCGAGCTATGGCCGCGGAAAGCCGCCGAGACTGGCTCTATTTTGCGGGGTATGAGACACTTCTGTCCCCGGGCAGCCACATACTAGACGTATTTAAGCCTCGAGGTTAGGTCTTAAGTACTTCCAACTGGAAGAGCTAGGCCATTCGATATTTCGACCTTAAACGCATAAAAAAACACCATATGTCTAAAACTCGAAATAGTGGTCTCTTTCAGTACGCATAAAAAGAAAAGCCGAGGAAAGATCAACTACTTGAAAATAGACTATGATATTTCTGCACTACTCCAGACGCGGATGGCAAGACGAGGATTTATGTCATGAGTCAGCACATGAGTGGGTGGAAACTTCGAGAAAGACCCTCCCCTGCCCATGCTGTGCGAGCTTGAACAAACGGCCAAAACAAATAACTGTGTTTGAATACGCTTGCTGAATAACGTGTTCTGTGTAACCACGCGGCGTGCCGCTACGGCGTAGATCGAGGAGAGAAGATAAAATACTCGTACACTGGATACCAAATACACACCAGGTGGGTCAATACCGTTCTGTCAGAGACCGTACCATATAAACCACACACAGGAGGTAAGCCGCACCTGATTGTCACCGGCTGCACCACTCACATATATACGGGCAGTATCGTTATCATCAAAGCCCGGGTCGTATCATTAACATCATCGACTGCCCCGCGGGGGGGCAGCTCCACACTCCGAGGCATATACCGAATAATGCCTCGACACATAATACGAAACCCCAGAATATACGAAACCGCCAAATATCCGCGGACCCGTATCGAACAACCGCATACCACAAACAGCCCCCCTATTCGGTGCTCGATACGATAGGTCCCAAACAATTTATCACCAATTGCCAGGTAAAACGGCAAATCCCAAATTCCATAATAAATCATTGCCAAGGTAAAACGGCAAGCCCAAATTCCGTCATGAAGAATTGCCAAGGTAAAACGGCAATCTCTATACCAAATCTCTCAATCTCCATTCCAGCATTGATCTCCCAATCTAAAGCGAGACAGTAACTATACGGGAAGGGAAAAATCCAACAAACAAGAGTATGCTGGTAAAATCCTCAACCAAAACCAATAACACCGTCTTCACTAAAAATGGCATTCCGCCCAATAACAACGGCCCCCCTGTTGTACAAAAATATCACACCGCCCGATAACATCCGGCCCCCCTGTTGCGTACTCTGGGCGAGTAGGACAACAGAACGTGTCTGATATAGGGCATCTCAAATCGAACTATAACAGCCCCCCTGCTATTAATAGGTGCTCACCACGGGAGTATGCAAAAGGCAATGATTGCATCTGAATTTAAAAGTACTAAGGATACTAGTAATTTTGGGTCCCCTGTACGTTGTGCATACTTAACCAATAGCCAACGTGTACGGCACGATTCATCAAGACCATCGGCATATCTTACTGGCGTGTTAACCTTACTCGACGCATGAGTACATCCCAATACTTTCTCCAATTCCCTAAAAATAACTTCTCCGTTCCACTCACCCAATACCCCAATAATACCCGAAAAAAATAAATAAATGCAAGAAATCACCACAAATTCATCACAAAGTTGCGGTGAAAACGAAACGCCTCCGTGTGCAAAGGCTTTGTGAGAAAATCAGCATGCTGCAGTGTCGACGCTACGTGGACAACCTCAAACTCCCCGTTAGCAACACGTTCCCGAAGGAAGTGATGACGGACATCAATGTGCTTACTGTTGGGAGTGGTCACAGGGTTTTTCGCCAAATGTATCGCCCCCTGGTTATCTTCCTTCACCGTGGTACACCCAACGTCGCGGTCCGGGAACATAAAACTCAAGAGATACCGCATGAAAATCGTCTCGCGAAAACCCGTGGCCATCGCCACATACTCTGCCTCCGTAGACGAAAGCGTAACGGATTTCTGCGTCCTAGAGTAGAACGATACACAGGCACCAGCACACATGATAACTCCACCAGAGACAGACCTTCGGTCATTGGCCTCGTGCGCATAGTCCGCGTCCACGTACAACTCCAGCTGAACTCCATCACTCAGACCCCTCTGAAAAGTAATACCGTAACTACTCGTCGATTTGATGTACATCACGATGTGCAGCGCTGCCTGCCAATGCAATAACTTTGGCGCTGCAGAGTACCTTGCCACCGCTCGAACCGCGTTAAGGATGTCCGGGCGGGTCTGGTTCGCCAGCCACATCAAATGCCCTACCAACGACCGAAAAGGCTCATCAACGTCTGGTTCATCGTGGTCAAACACCTCAAGCTTTAGGTCAACCACCGCAGGGATGATCTTGCCGCGAGTGACACCAAACTTCGCTACGGTACTTTCAGCGAAAACCTGCTGTGATATCGTCAACTTCCCTGCATCCCAGTCTCGAGAAAATCGGCAACCTGCGTACCACCGCACTCCCCCAGGTTGTTGATAGGAACGAACTGGTTCAGGTCCTCACAAAACTTGTCACACCTACTCTTAAGCCCCATCGCAAATATGTCATCCACATGCACTACTACTACGATAGAAACGGCCCCCGCTTCAACCAAACGCATAACACACGCATCAGCCTCACACTGCTCAAAACCAAGACCCCTCATGCCGCGTACCAAGTGATGGTGCCATTGCCGCGACGCCTGCTTCAAACCATACAGGCTGCGGCACAACTTAACCACCTTACCGGACATCGACCCGCACCCCTTGGGGAGGCGCATGTAGACATCCTCACTTAGCTCTGACTGGACAAACGCCTGCTCGGCATCAAAATGGCATAAATCCAATTCCAACTCGCACGCTATGGCAGCCAGCAAACGAATACTCGCAACTGATGGGCACGGGGAATACGTCTCGAAATAATCAACGCCTGCACGCTGCCCAAAGCCCCGCGCTACCAGCCTGGCCTTTGCCCGCACTACTCTACCAAATTCGTTGACCTTCCAAGAATAAACCCACTTAGCAGAGATTACGTTGATGCCGTTTCGTTGCTAAGTGTCACCACATCTCTTGTCCACCACAGCGCCGAACGTCCCCGCGCGGTACAGACCGTCGAACTCAGTGTCCATGGCATCGAACCACACATCTCCGCGTTCATCCTCGCACGCTTCGCGATACGAGTCGGGCGTTACCAACTCACTCGCAGGGCATGAAGGCAGTTCAGGAGCGGGCATGTGCGGAGGAGACTGGTCGGCAATGATCATAGCGATATTCTCCCGCGCGGCTAGCATCGAAACGAAGCCATGCTGCGGGCCCAGGCCCCCCCGTTGTCGCGCCGCCGACCGCGTCACCGCCGGCGATACCCGCGGTTGCTGCTGCTGCTGCACCGGCACCTCCACAGAGGGTGGAGACGCGGGCGAGGATTCCGGCGGTGCAACGGTCGCGGGCGGCGCAGGGGGAATGAACACGGGCAAGGACTCCGGTGATGCAACGGTCGCTGACGTCGGCTTCTGCTGCTGTGGTACGGACGACGCAGCAGGCAGGGGCGTGGGCGAAGACTCCGGCGTTACACCAGTCGATGGCGTCGACGGCTGGTACCACACCTCGAAGCCCCGCGGCGCTTGCGATTGCTGGGCTGGGTCACTGACAGCCCCCCCCTTAGCCGGCGACGGGGACCCGGCAATCGCGGTCCCTCCACCGAACGGCGCGCGCCGATAGCCCCACGTCACATCGGTCGAGTAGCTCGCGATGCCTGATGGCGACAGCATGATCTTGCTGCAATCCGAGGCGTGGTCGTTGCCGGAGTTCAGGTAGAAGCAGGGTTCCCCCTTCGGCTTTGACTTAGCCGCCCGCTTGACCTTGTGGCGTCCCGGCATCATGTATCGAAGTACGGGGCCCCTGTAAGGCCTCCCGTGGAACTTCTCGAACGAGCACATCATGCCGGGCTTTTCATCCACCCGCGCCATGAGGTTGAGCGCGTCGCTCATCCACGTCCATGCTTCCGTCCACGTGCGTTCATAGTTGAGCGCCTTGGCCGGAAACTCCACACCATCGAACATGGTCTGGAACTCCAAGAACGCAGCGTGACCCCCCTCGGCAACAAGAGCTAGCTTCCGCTCCACCCGCCCGTTGCGCTTCGGGCCGTCGACGGACGTGAACTCGCGGCGGATGTTGTTGTCGACCATCAGCCTTTGGAACTCGGCGTTAGTGAATTCGGAGGCGTTGTCAGTGCGAAGGCATTCCGGCTGCCCGTAGGCATTTACGGCCGCCAGGAAAGTGCGGAAACCGAGGGTGACGGTGGCCGCGCTCTTGTCCGGCAGAAATACCGGCCAGCCCATGTTGGTGGCGTCGTCGACGATCATCAAACAGTACCGAGCGCCGCCTGTTGACGTCGGCATAGGTCCTGCGAGGTCGGCGTACAGGCGCTGCATCCGCTTCTCAGCACGGCACGACGTGGACTTAGCGACGGCTTTGCGGATCCCCTTCCCCCCCGCGCACCCGTCGCAATACCCCAAACGTCCCGTCACGTTGATTCCCATTTGACGAGCAGTCTCACGTAAAACGGTATCGTGGGCGTGGCCAAGGGAACAGTGCAAGTCGTTGATGTCTATCCATCTCTGCCTACCAGGCCTTAACACTGCAGCAGCAAGTGCAGGGGGTTTCTCGTGTCTCGCTACTCGAGTGGCCTCAACGTAGTTGCCGAACTTCTCCTTGCGGAAAAACACGCGCCCATCGAGCATGTGCGCCCCTTCGTGGTCAAGGGTAATGACGTGCTCCTCTTGGATCACGTTGAATGAGCAGAGGTCGAAAGGTACGCCAGGCACAAACGCCACATTCCTCAAGGTCACTGCTACGTCTTCAGCACAATGCATCACTACATCAACGCAACCAAAAAACTGTACCTCCATCTTCTTTCCGTCACCAATGATCAAATACTTCTCGTCGGGGGCAGGGGGTCTGTTGTTGTAAAAGATAGCAGAATCACCAGTACAATGGATGGAAGCAGCACTATCTCCAATCAGAATCTTACTCCCAGGCCTTGTAGGCCTCACGAGACCACCCCCAACAGAAAGAGCATGCAACTTGCCTAAAGACGTTAAGTGCGCGACGAAGAGGGTGGGCCACTCGACCTGCTGTTCACTGCTGGCCGGCGCCTGGCTGTCGATAGTCGAGGAAAGCGGCCCGCCCTCGTAGGCTCCCCCGGCTCCTCCACTTCTCGGCTTTGGCTGACCATCGTCGCCCACACCGCTCCCGTCCCATTGTTGTGCGCCTCCGCCCACACCGCCCCCGTCCCATTGTTGTGCGCCTCCGCCCACACCGCCCCCGTCCCATTGTTGTGCGCCTCCGCCCACACCGCCCCCGTCCCATTGTTGTGCGCCTCCGCCCACACCGCCCCCGTCCCATTGTTGTGCGCCTCCGCCCACACCGCCCCCGTCCCATTGCTGTACGCCTCCGCCCATACCGCCCCCGTCCAATGCGTCGCCGTGAATTACGAAGCCAGTTTGGTGCTGAGGCCAAGCTCCCGGTGGTGGTGGTGGTGGTGTGCTGCTGTAGTGCTCCTGGGGGGGCGGAGGGCCGTGCGGAGGGGCCGCGACAATGTTTGCATGCATGCGGGTGGGCGGAGCAGTGCGGCATTGCCTGGCCATGTGACCGTAAGCTCCACAAGTGCTGCAGACCCCCGAAAAAGCGTTCGGCGCTCGACAAATGTCGGACTTGTGCCCGAGGGCACCACACCGACCGCACTTGTACACTTCCCCCATGGACGCTCCTGGAGGCGGAGGAGACTCCGGCTGGTACCACCCATTTCCGGTGTTACCTGCCCAACCATTGCCCCCCGGCCTCAGCTGGTGCTGGGGCTGCTGCTGCGGCTGGGGTGGGTGCTGCTGCTGTTGCTGCTGGTGCTGGTAACTATGGTTTGCACCCCCACGCTGCTGCTGTTGCTGCTGGTGCTGGTAACTATGGTCTGCACCCCCACGCTGCTGCTGTTGCCCTCCCCCCAACTGTTGCTGCTGCTGCTGCCCATACGGCCGCTGCTGCAGCTGCTGTTGCTGCCCAAACGGCCGCTGCTGCCGCTGCTGTTGCTGCCCATACGGCCGCTGCTGCTGCTGCTGTTGCTGCCCGTACGGCCGCTGCTGCTGCTGCTGTTGCTGCCCATACGGCCGCTGCTGCTGCTGCTGCTGTTGCTGCCCATACGGCCGCTGTTGCTGCTGCTGTTGCTGCCCATACGGCCGCTGCTGCTGCTGCTGTTGCTGTCCATACGACCGCTGCTGCTGCTGCTGCTGCTGCTGCTGCTGCTGCTGCTGCTGCTGCTGCTGCCCGGCGCCTAATCTGCCCTGAAAACCCCCACCGACGGCGAGGGCGTGGGGATCCGCCAACGGCGCAGCAGCCATTGACACGACCGCCGCTAACTTCCGCTCCTCCAACTCCTTCGTCTTGCGGTTAGCGTGGGAGGTGCGGACGATTCCCTCCATCTCCGATCGCGTGAGGCCGGGTCGAAGCAAGCTAGTGCGCTGCTCCACGTCGTAAAACTCGGACGGGAGACGACGTGTTAGTATGCGAACCACGTCGCGATCCGACTTGCGGATACCCAATGTGGACAGCACATTGAGCTTCCCCTCAGCACGGGCAAAGAACAACTTGGGGTCCTCATCCCCCTGCATCTCTATGTTCTCGAAGTCTTTCTCGAGGTGATCTCGTTCGGCATCACCCTGCGGCTGATACCAGGCCATCACAGCCTTCCATGCTCCCTCCACCGACCCAGCGGCATGCATCCGTTCCTCCACAGGCTGTCCTTGTATGGCTTCCATGAGAAATTCCCATGCCTTCTCGCACTTCTCGACTCTCTTCTGCCCATGAAGATAGATGGATCGGTTGCGCTCCTCCATCCCTCCTAAGCCCCCGGCTATCCGAATAGGGTCGCTCGTGGGCTCAAGCGCCCCGATCAGACCCCGCGCCGTCAAGAAAGCTTGGAACCTGTGTGACCACAGGTGCAGCTGACTCCGCCCATCAAACTTAGGCACCCGCATGCTGTTTTGCGACGACAAGATGAGCGCCGGGGGGGTCTGGTGGTGACGGTAATCTGGCTCCGGCACAGGCTGCCCAGCACTTGCCTCCTGCATGGGCCGCCCGCTCCCCCCAGCGGTACCCGACTGAACCGCTGCCTCGGCGGACATCCTCAACGCTCTCTCCGCTGACAACGCCGCGTCTCGCTCAGCCACCGTCGCGTCTCTCTCAGCCAACGTCGCGTCTCGCTGAGCCAAATTAATCGACACTTCCTCCAGCTGCTGCCGAAGCAGCTCGGCCTCCTCGGCCATAACAGCAACCCTTCAGCAAGCTCCGGGCCCGGAAACCCACGATAATCGTGTTTGAATACGCTTGCTGAATAACGTGTTCTGTGTAACCACGCGGCGTGCCGCTACGGCGTAGATCGAGGAGAGAAGATAAAATACTCGTACACCGGATACCAAATACACACCAGGTGGGTCAATACCGTTCTGTCAGAGACCGTACCATATAAACCACACACAGGAGGTAAGCCGCACCTGATTGTCACCGGCTGCACCACTCACATATATACGGGCAGTATCGTTATCATCAAAGCCCGGGTCGTATCATTAACATCATCGACTGCCCCGCGGGGGGGCAGCTCCACACTCCGAGGCATATACCGAATGATGCCTCGACACATAATACGAAACCCCAGAATATACGAAACCGCCAAATATCCGCGGACCCGTATCGAACAACCGCATACCACAAACAAACTGGTGCCTGGCAAAAACATTGAGTGCTTCGTACTCCATACTCGCTTCATATGTAGGATACCTCGCAGGCGTCTGCCGCCTTCGGTGTGCCTCAGTGTGGCAGTCAGTACAGCAGCACAGCAGGACTGGCCCTCAACCCGGTTCAATTTCCACCCTCGAAATGTAGGCATCCGCGGGAAAGAGGCAACAGGGTTGTAAACTGCAGCAGCAGCTCCGGCCATGCGCTACGTCGGGCACAAAAACCAAACAAAAAAAATGTGTCATCGAAAAATTACAGCATCTCAGGACGAGAGAGCAAGAGCACGAGCGTGCGACGAACTATGTCAGAGTCCCAGTTCTCTGACCGCAGAGAACGCCAGGGTAGGAGAAGTCTCGCGGGCGTTTTCCACCGGCTAGTTGTGCTGTAGTTGGGTTGGCTGTTGGGGTGCTGGTTGTCTGTGTGTTGTGCTGTGTTGTTTTGTTTTGTGGTGTGTTGTGTTGTGTGTGCGCTCGATTCTCGTGAATGAACAAGGACTCCTTTTCAAGTAATAGTACGTAGAGGCATGCCGCTCCACGAGAGTGGGTCGCCTCTGACCACCGCCAACGTTTCTGATGGTGTTGTACACGCAGTTTGATTAACCCGGGTTGGGGATACACCAAGCGGCTTGCTAGGTTGAGCGTTGCAATTACTGCGTGGGTGTTGTGCTGTGCTGCTGCTGCAGAGTGTCTGATGTTTCCTCGAGCTTTTGTCGTCTGAAATGCTGTTGTTTGCTGGAAAATACTCGGAAAATTGCTTCAAATATGCACTTGGGCCAAAATGTGCCCAAGTGCATATTTTGGGAAAATCCACATCTCACCGTGGTCTGCCGTGGTCGTTAGGTCGATAAAATAGACCTATTTTGTAGACATTTAAAACACGATAGGGCTTAATTTGGTTTAGAGCCAAAAATATAGGCATATCGTCAGGCTTAAATACGTCTACTACACACACGGTGGAACTTTAGTCCTCGCACGTACATCGGGGTGGCATCACAATGTTTTTGCGAGAGAATTTTCCCGCAATGCTAGACGCGGGCGCGGTGTATATGTACCCGCTGCAACGACGTGAACTATGTCATTACTGTGAGTTCTCCCTCACAATTGACACGGTGGTTACCATACAGCAGTAGCGAAACCTGTATAAAGAGATATGAAGTAGCAACACAACTCAAGCAAAAGTAACGATGTGCACACAACAGACCATATCGGCAACAAACATCGGTATAAACTGTTTAACTGTTTAAGCGCGCGGGGAAAAATACTGGACACAGAAAACACACAACAAATTGACACCAATGATTCCTCTAACAGCAGCGACAGCAGTACAAACCCATCAGACAGCGAAAATGATCAAGACAACAACAGCGGCAACAATAACAATTCTGGTCAATGGTCCAATATTCCCGAGATTGGCGATGGTGCATGTTTATTAAGATGTATCTCGCGTTGTGTGCACAACAACCCAGCTTTACATCACATCGTCCGTGCACATATTTTGCCCACATCACAACCAATTTGTACACCGTTATCCCAGGATCAGGTTTCAACACTTTCCACGACAGCATCTTAGCTGGAGCAAATCAAGAACTTGTGGAAGTCGCTGGATCTCAACCTACTACATATTCGAGTGTTGAAGAGTATCTCCACTTCATGTCACAGCCTTACGCATATGCTACAAACGTAGAATTAATTGCTGCCACGCAGTTATACGGAGTGGACTTTCGAATAACTTATCACACCGAGCCTCAGCAATATCCCAACCCTCCTCCTCCAAATGTCTGTGATATCTTATATTATCCACATTCTTTCCACTACGCATCCCTCCGATATACACCTTCTGCATAAATACTTCATCATCAGTTGTAGTCATTCGACTTGCGTCGCCCCCGGGAGGCACGTGTCCACCTCCCGAAGGGGAACCTTGTACCTTGTACGAGTACACCTCATGTATTATAGCGTCAGCAGGCCAAAAAACGAGAGGTTCATCAATGGGCAATCGTGTGGCTGGTGGGGTGTGCTTTTCACTTGATTTTAAAGTGTGCCCGTTTTTGAGAAAAAAGTGACCGGATACACCCGTTTTTGGTTATTGCCCTTCAAAAAATGTTCAGAACTTGAAAAACGAGTTCGAACGAATCAAATTTAAAGGAGATAGTAGAAAATGAACGAAGAAACAACTGAAAAACGAAAAAAATGTAATAGTAATTATTATTGTTATTATTTTGCCCTCCGACAATGTAGCGTAGATGCCTAATAATTGACGAAAAGGAAGAACCAATACAGTGTGGAAGAAAGCAAAGAAAATCTGGAACGGTGAAAAAATATTGCCAAGAGGCGCTTGTGCAGAGGTAATTGCCCTGCTCTAGATGCTTGTCGATGTCACGTTCTGAACGGCAGTACGTGCGACGAGAACACGACACGTACATAATAAATGGTACCTGGTACCTGTCGTATCATACCTGG
Organism: Undaria pinnatifida; assembly: GCA_012845835.1. NCBI lineage: Eukaryota > Phaeophyceae > Laminariales > Alariaceae > Undaria > Undaria pinnatifida. The sequence continues at coordinate 28,015 of JABAKD010000035.1, forward strand.
TACTACTGCTGTATGTTCAAAAGAACGCACAGCGCCGCACGACACAACACCGCTAAACGAAGGGCAAGACACGGCACCGCACTATGCTGCGCTGCACTGCTGAGCTATATAGACTATAGCCGGGCTGACCGGAGCTGGGGGTGCGTTGTGATCCAACAACGTAGTATGTACAAACTTATTAATATTACCGGTACGTGGGATGATACTGCGAATGAATGATACTAGCATGTACGAACTAATAAAAGTACCGCAAAGCACGCAGCACGGCAAAGCAGCAAAGCACGTCAAAGCACAGCGCTGCGCTCTGCTAAGCTAGAGCTGCAGGGCATCGCAGGGCACTGCACGGCGCTGCGTTGCTGCGAGCTATAGCGCTGCGGTGGCGTGCTGGGCGGTGCGAAGCTGATGAGCCACCGGAGATGCCAGGGATGCACCAACCGAGCGCGTTCAGCACAAAGATATTTTTCCCCAGCAACTAATTTTCTTAAGGAACTTCGGGACGGTTCTTATCCGCAGCAACTAGTTTTCTTTTCGGCAATTACGGGCTGAGAAGGGCTGAGAGGGGGGAGGATATGCCGAGCGAGACCTCCGAGGGGGTCGAGAACTAAGTAATTAAGTCTATGGTATCATATGAAGATTAATATTTTGTGCGATAAGCTACTGTTGTTGTAAACAAAAATCTGAATTAACCCGAAATAAGGAGAGAACGGAAATAGGCTCATTTATAACAACATAATGTATTGACACGACGAGCACGTGTTACCTGTAGTTAGTGTGTTAGGTTGACAGCGTATTCATTTAAACCCATGGGTTCGATGCTCACCGATTACTCGTACCGTTTTATTTTTTATTTTTTCGGGGGGTGGGATTTTTTTTATATTAGGGTGACAGCGTATCAATTTAGAACCGTGGGTTCGAGGCTCACCGACTTCCGTTTTTTTTTATATTTTTATTTATTTATTTGTTTATTTTTGGGGGTGGGATTTTTTAAAAATATTAGGGTGACATCGCATTACTTTAGAATCGTGGGTTTGAGGCTCACCGACTCCTGTTTTTGTTTTTAGGGGTGGCATTTTTCATGTTGCGGTAACAACGTATTAATTTGGAAACGTGGGTTCGAGGCTCATCGACTCCCGTTGTTTTTTAGGGGGGGACTTTTACATGTAAAATGTCGTGGTGACAGTATGTTCTTTTTTTTTAATTTTTTAATGTTATCTAATTTTTTAATTTAATTTAATTTATTATTTTTTAGGGTGGAACTTTACATGATATCTATTACATCTCTACTACTGTCTTTATACTCCCGATGCATACCGAAACCCGCCACTAGAGTGAAAAATAAAATAAATAACAATAACTTAAAACCACCCCCAGGTAGAGAAAAACTTTCTTACGCACTCATCCAAAAAGTACCAATAACCCTGACCAATCCATCCATCCGTAAACCATCCACCATACCAGGTACATATGGTAGAGAAGTATATTCTGGTGGAAACTGCAAAAATAAATGTAAAAAATAGATATGATGTTAGATTACTTCAAAATTACCCACCTGTAAAAATACTAACACCAATCATTGTAGTGGAGAAAAATATTTGTTTATGAAAGAAAAGGACTCCTCCCATTAAATTTGTTTTACCCACATAGCATAGTACAAGCAATAGCAAACAGCTTCAAAATATGACTACTGACTCGAAATTCGTCGAACTCACATTTGACGTCCTGAAAATATATTTTTTTAATAGAATGTTATTATAGAGTTACAACGTATCAATTTGGAACCGTGGGTTCGTGTCCCACAGAGTTTTTATTTTATTTTTTTTGTTTGGGGGGGAGTAGCTGACCTTATTTATCGAGTGTTGTATTAAGAGTAACATATAAGGTAACTTATAATATTTTGTATTCGTATTCTTCCCGATATTAAAGCCGGGGGGAGAAAAAACAAAATAAACCGGCTACCATACATATATATATGATAGAGCAGTATAGTGGAAACCACAGGAATACATTTATAAAATAGATGTGATATTTGATCTAGCTCAAAATTCCCCACCTAAAGTAAAAATACCAGCACTTCCCATTATAGTGGCCAAAAAATAGGACTCCAACCAATAAAACCTCGCCCATATAGTATATTGCAAGTAGCAACAACCCAGCTTACAAAGATGGGTATTAATCTCAAATTCGTCGAACTCACGGCTGACGTCCTTGAAATAAATATATATAAAATCATTCCTTGAATATCGAGTCATTCCTTGGTGTCACGGACTTTGGTCAGGAGTTTTTTGTCTCGGCCTAAGCATGCGATCCGCGGAACTGGAATTCTCGGTCGAATATGGCTTGGTTCGAGCGCCGCCTTCGGGGGGCGGCTCCAACGCCCCTCGCCCTGCCGTGTCCGTTCCGCACATAGACGTAAACGCGGATGGGTGCCGAGCGAGACGAGCGAGTGTCGAGGAGGAATTTTGGAAATATTGTGGAATCTTAATAGCGGCAACGCCTAAATGATTTACAAAATTGGCATCATTTCCAAACGGTACGTGATAATGTTTGGAATTTGCGGTGGCATACTCTCGAGCGTTAGTTTCTTTGCTGTACTTTTTTACTAGTGCGTTTGGTTTCTTGCTCGGCATTTCATTGCTTTTGTTTTTGCTCGTTTTGCCAGCTGGAATTTCCATTTTTTAGTGTGGGTTCACCTAAAACGTGACACAAGTTACCGACGATATCCAACAACTTCGCGACACAAATTACCGACCGCAGAACGTTTCGTGACAAAAAAACTCCCAAACCATGGAATCATGACATTTTCATGTAACAGAACCTCGAGACAAAACCAAGCAGGTATAGCCGTCTCTTCGGCCTTTGGCCCTGGCTTTAGCATGGCCGCTGACACTCCAGCCAGCCTCTGCTGTAGGCATGAACGAGTGCGGTTGATTCGCAGCGAACTATCCCGCTGTGCTCGCCTCTATGTGGCCATTGTCCACGCCATTTCCTGTCACCTCCCTTCTGCTTTGAGCTCGTCGTCGTGCCGTCGAGGTACGAGGAAACCCTTACGTACTGGGTGAGAACAGCAGTATGTACGACGAGCATGAACGCCAACTGACAACATTGGCAAACACACAACATCAGGTGCAGCAGCAGTAGCCGAAGGGCGAAACTTCTAGCACATACTGCGGCAACTAGTAGCAACCAGAACCATGGCAGATAGCTCAAAGTGCAGTACGAGTGCAGTTGTCAAGTTTAGTCGTACACGAATCACTCTGTCCAATATATAACAACCGCTTTATGTTCTTATTGAAAGAGAAAAAAATATTACATTTCCTGTAAGAATGATACGTCGTACGAGCGGACGTTCTGATTCTGGTGTGTTGCTGCCGTGAGACCATGGAGCACACCGCATGATTTACCCAAACAAGAGCCAACAAGAGGCAGCGCACAGGGGGCCCCAACACAGAGACATGTGACAACCACAGCCAGCTGTCGATCGCGTAATTCGCCGGTAGTCCGTGCTTCGGTGGGTGTATCAGAAGTCGTTCGTAGTACTGCTGTAGATCGTCGAAAAACCACGTGGCATCGTTCTGGTGGCAGACTCTCCAGTAGACCCCCCAAAGTTTATTTAATTTTTCTTTTTCTTGGCCCCATGCACCCATTTTCTTTCCTTTCTTTTCTTCGTTTGTTTCTTTTTGCCAATTGACTTGCGTCTGTTGTGCGTATGCGTAGTGATAGATACCACGTGTAATATATGCGTGGTAGTCTTTCTTGGGTGGCAAGCGGTATATTCGGTTTTTCCAGGCGCGAGTAATGAGACGTATGCACCAGCATGGACCTGGCACATCGTAGACTGACTCCCGATTTCACTTTTATATGTTTCTGGTGGAGGCATGAATTGCGTCAGCTGTGATTCATGCGTGTACTCCTTTGGTTTGTGTTTTTCCCCTAGGGTATTCCTCAGCTCCAGAGTGACTGGAGCCTGTCCTGTGACCACGGACCTGATTATGCGAGTTAATGTGAGAACAACAACAACAACAACGGAAATATTGCCTGTTACTTGACCTTTCAGCTGCTTCCTGCAAAATTGGTTTTTCTGCCAACACGATTTTGAACCTTTTTGCGATTTTTCTTCCTTTTTGTCTAGTAAGTTGAACCTCCTACCATTTGCCGCTAATTTGCCGCCTGTGCATTAGTTGCGGAACGGTCCAGCTTTAGCTTCTCTTTGATTCGCAACATTTGTTTTGTACTTGACGAAGCTTCATCGGCTGAGATCTGGGCTTGGCTCATCAGCTCGACACCGCCCAGCACCCCATCGCAGCGATATAGCTTACAGCAACGAAGCGCCGTGCAGTGCCCTGCGATGCCCTGCGGCTCAGCTCAGCAGCGCACCGCTAGCTCAGCAGAGCGAAGCGCTATGCTTTGCCGTGCTCTGCCGTCGCGGTCGTTCCTGTTTAATGATATCTAAAACTCCGCGTACGCTGATATTTAGGTTATTGACGCTTTATTCTATACATATCGCGTCAACCATCGTAATACCATACAATATGGGAGAGGGAATGTAATCTCTATGCAAAGATCCTGTTTTGTTTTAACCAATTGTCAGCCGGCCGCCCCGGTGGTCTATTAATAATAGTGGTTTTGCCCTCGAATACTACCAACGTTTGGTTGTCCTTGAGTTCGACACCCACCACGATGAGATTTGACTTTATTTGCAAAAATGCAAAAAAAAACAGGGATCAAATAACTGCTGAGAGCGCCTAGCAGCGTGGGTTGGTTCGACGCGAGTCGACGAGGGAAGAAAATGCTGGATTCTCCTCGCGGTAAAAATGAAAGCACGTGCCGAAGTGGGGAGAGAGGAGGAGGGCCCGCTATGTGACCCCGGATCTGAGTTACTACTGGGAGGGAGCGCGAGAGTTGTGCGGGGATAATACATGGGATGAATAAAAAAAAAATGTTGCAAAGGTATATCATTATTGCTACCAGTAACTAATATGTCAGTCTCTAAGAAATACGCACGGCACTATCAGCAGTCGTCATGGTAGAGACACTCCGGATATTATGCATTGAGGGGACGCGTCCGATTTCGACAACGTGAAAGCCCCCACGAAGAAAAGACAGCAGACACACATATCCCGCCTTCTCGAGAAAAAACAGAGAAGAAGCGCTACGCCAACCTCCCGTACGAGCAAAGCCATCCCCGCACCAATCTTAGGCAACGCCGCCTCAACGAGAGATCGCCCTCCTCTTCTACGTTTTCCTCCTCGCCCGCGACCACGCAGACCAATCAATGCGACAGCCTTCACGTAACAAACAAAGCAGTCTTCTTCCAAAACCTCGCCGGCTGACATGTCCTCATGTCGACGTTTAACGCAAACCGACTTTGCACCCTGTCGACTTCGAATCTCCATTGCCACGGGGACAGCAGTGCAGTCTCTTCATTAATGCCAAGGCCTCTTTCGTTTCGCCTAGTAGAGGCGACGCAGGTTCTCAATTACAATACTCTTTTCGGTATTTTTGTTTGACAGACGCCAACTTTTACTTGACGGCGCATTTAACATAGTTTGTTTTGCCTATCCTTGCCTTCTTTGTTGTATAATATTACGTGTTTCCTTTTGTCAAAGCATGACTTTCATAATCCCATGTTCGTATTAAACTCTTGGCATTACTTTAAAATTCAATGCATGCCAAATCGGACAGCTACACCTTAAGTTGTCGAAGTGCTGCCCTGCCCTACCCGAAGCATGGGCGCCGGCATGCCCATGCGGAGCCCTTGTATTTTTTATACAATGCTGGCTTGAACACCACCAGCTAAATGTGCGGGCAGGAAAAGAAAAAAACAAGGAGTTTCGAAAACTGGACGGGGTACCTCCCTGGCACCTTGTGTCTATTTCCTGTAAAAGAGGACCTATACCTCAATCAGTGGGGAACACAGCAGCTCTCCTTTTGTTATGTGGTCCTTGTGGGGTCACAGGGATTCGGTCGTTCGTGGTATAGCGCTTGCGGGGTGACAGACGTGCTACAGCAGGAGTACGGTGACACGAAAGCGTCCAGGAGACATCCCGTACCGTAGGAGTTGTATGCCCTGGTGATGTACTACACGCTTGGTGCGAAGCAAAGGAAACATAGGAGATCGTCTGTAGCACAATACCGGTGCTATACCTACCTACGAGGGGGGAAAAGTACGAGAGGGAGAAGAGACGACTGCCTACAGCACTCAACTGCTTGTGCTCGAGTCTATACTGTATGACCTATCTATGTGCTGTCAGGCGCAACTCGTATGTGGTCGGCACAGGGAGGTTCGATATAAAGAGGGAGGTTCGATGTAAAAAGTGTTTCGGCCACGTTTGTCCACCGCTTTCAGCGTACACGGCACCAAGGCCAATTCCGACGGGTCCTGTGCACGCACAAATGACAGACAACTCTTCTCGTACTGGTGTCGCTGTAAGTCGTTGAGAGTTCGTCGAGGGAGGTGCGGCAACGTGTGACTTCACAGGCACCAACTACTGGGTGTGCGGCATTTTGTGATTTGACAGGTGTTGCTGGGCTATGTTTTATACGAGTGCAGTATGGTTTTTGCGGCAGCATGCTGCTGCACGAGTATACCTATTTTCAGGAGGTTGATCGAGTCACACGCACAGCGACACTGACCCGGCTCTGGTCCCATGTACCGTGCTGCTGTTACTACCGCTGCTACATACGCTATATGATCCTGCCGTGCTGCTGCTGATTCTAATGCTGCCCCTGCTACGAGTACAGCACCACCAGCCATAGGGGTACCGACTTTGTTTTCCTCTGAAGACACTACTAGGTGTGCGGCATGTTGTGACTTGACAGGCAACTGGGCTACGTTATATAGGAGTACATTATGGGTTTCTCTCATGCTGACAGTATGGGTTTCTCCCATGCTAATATTTTTTTTGGGGTCGGAGATGCAGCTTGTTGGCCTTCAACAATTCAACCGAAAAAAAAGGGAGAACTATCTGTTATGCTGGAGCATGCTGCTGTACGAGTACCTACTTTCAGGAGGTTGATCGACGAGACACACGCACAGCGACACTGACCCGGCTCTGGTCCCGTGTGCCGTGCTGCTGTTACTACCTGCCGCGGCTTCTACACCTTCTGCTGTACGAGTAGTAGCTATTTCCAGGAGGTTTTTGGACGAGTTTTTCTTTCTGTAAAGACTATCTATGCTACTGTACGAGTACACATTGCCAGGAGGTTGGTCGACGACTTCTTTTCCTCTCTGAGTACAGAACGTAAATATCAAACAGCGTAGATGTTCGTTTAGCTCGTACGGAATAATAAAACGCCCACAATACCGGAGATAGATGCTGATCGCCCTCTGTCAAGAGTTCAACCTACAAAAACGGGAGAACTATCATTCTAAGCTGCTGCTGTTGTACGAGTACCTGCTATATCCACAAGCAAGCCCATAAGCGCGTCGAGAACAACAACAGCTCTCGTTCATCATACCTTCTCGTTCGGGATACCAGAAGCAGTAATGTCGAACCTACCCTCAATTCGATAATTCTCCGGAATCTTAAGGACTATTCCCCGCGTTAAAGACGCTCTGAAAGAAAATATGTGCGTCTACAAAGCGGGGTCGACTGTACAAGGAACTCCATGTATGATGCGTCGCAGATATGACTACTGCAGGTATTGAAGTCGCGCCTCATTACCACCAATTACTAGTAGTACCGGTACGTGGTATGATACTCGAATATTACTGGCGTGCACGAACTATTAATAGCAAAAGTACAGCAAAGCACGCAGCATGGCAAAGCACGGCAGACCACGGCGCTGCGCTCTGCTGAGCTAGCGCTGCGGTGCGCTGCTGAGCTGAGCTGCAAGGCACGACAGGTCATCGCAGGGCACCGCACTGCTGCGCTGCTGAGCTATAGCGCTGGGGTGGGGTGCAGGTGTGACCGTAGTCCGAGTGGGGGATGCGTGGTTGGTCGGTGTTGGGAAGCGTGCCCCGCATGGGTTCCGGTGTCTTTGGTTAGTCTCTCCTCATGGCTCGCTGGCTTGACTTAAAGCTTTTTTCCCTACATAGAATACTAAACGACAGACATAACAGGGCTAGGTAGGGCAGGGCACGGTAGTGCAGGGTAGTGAGATGAGAGGCGTCCTGCTTGTGCCATCATCGTCACCTACATTATCGCCAATTTATGATGGCCTTGACGTGAATATGACATCTAATCTCAAGTGGTTTTTCTTCAACCATGACATGATTTCACGTCGAATCTATAAACTTTCCTTCTACTGAGGGCATTCCATTACATTAGACCACTCTGAATACCTCGTAATCGTAGATGCAGATCACCTGGCAATCAAAGGTAGTCAACAAAACATCCAGAATTGGAAAGGGGGTCGAAGATGCGGCTAATTGAAACAAGCAACAGCAACAGTGCGAAATGTAGCGCAATATTTGCTCGTGGCAAACGAGCAACATTTGTGTGTAATGCGGCCGCCTATCCACCCAACACTGGGAGATGCAAAAGACACTGCGAGGGTGGACAAAAACGAAAGGGTAAAACTCCATCTGGGATGAGGGAGATGGGGGAAGCGGAACTCGCGGAAGTCGGCACCGGCGACTATGGGTCTGACAATAACGGCATTGCAAGCGGGGTGGATGATTTAGCGACGAATGGAGCGTACGCAGCCGTCTCGGCATCAAGGCGTAATCGCCAGGACTTAGCGAAGATGATTCCGGACGAAGATTACCGACAGGCTTACCTTGATGTATTCGAACTCAAGAAGAAAGAAAAGGTACGCTACGATACCGAAGCTAACTGTTGTAATTTGTATCTGGTGTGTTGTTTTTGCTCGGTGTGAGCTGATGGTTTTCTTCGCTATATATTGGCCTGATATTTTTCAAGTGATCTATGGAACTGAGGGAGCCCGGTATATACAATAACAATGCTTTGGTTTTCGGTGTACCTGTGGAAAGGTCCTTTATCCCGGAACGGTCGATGTCGTGAAGATGTCGAGGCGGAAGATCCCTGGAGCCTTGGTCCCTTGTCGCCACCGTTACGGCCGGTGTAGCCGAGCGTTTTCTTTAGTTCGTTTAGCAAGGAGAGGTGCTAGCTCAGTCTAACCAAGAGGGGTCATGGAAGCCTTTGTCCTTACGTGCCTCGCCTCTCGGTCTTGGTTCCGTGCCTTGATATTTAGTTAGGTGCACGACGGAAGATCCTGTCAGGATACCAGATTAAGGACCGACCCTCTGTGAAACCAGAGGGGTCTCAGAGATGATATCGGAAATGGGCAGAATCTTTTAGTCTTGACGTTGGAGGTATCCATCCATATATACGCGTAATCTGAGTTCTACGATCTATACGTTATAGGTCCTACCATTCATCACATTACCCCCTTCAATTGTTTCGCTGCAAGCCCATCCTAACTAGGGATGGTCTTGTGGCGATCATCTGGAGGATGACATATTAGTTTTGTGACGAAGAACGGAGGTCGTCGTATGATCGGACTCTGTAGCAACGGCTGTTATTATGATAACATCCACTCTCTTGTGCTGTCGTGTCGAGTAAACACGAGCCGGCACGGATGTGTACATCTTTGAGCCTGGGTGTTGACAGCTTACTCCAGAGTTGATCTAGGTATATCCTAGATACGTTATCAACACAGTGTTCGGTGCGGCCGCACGTACTATTTTTGTGCTCCGCGTAGTGGCTGAGCGGCGTCACCACGGGAAGATTGGACGTTTAGTATTTTCGTCAAATTTTATTTCAGCTGAAGTCATTTTGTGGGGTGCACGCCTGACTATCACGCGAGGTCGACAAGTTGATTTGCCATGATGAGTGCGTCAAGTTGTAACGTTGATTTTGGATGGGGCGGAGTCGCGTGGCTCCCATTCCCTGTGTGTAGGTTTGTAGAACAATTTGTGACTGGACGGTGGAGTAAGTTGACGTTCAGCCCTATTTCTAACGTTCTATACCTCATGGGCGAGTAATGTCCCGCTTGTTGGAATGCCATTTACGCTTTGGGTACAACAACTGTTACGCATCTTCTTCTTGCCCGTGCTATCCCCACCGAAATGCCGGTTAGATTGCACGTCAGAGCATGGCGGACACATGGTTGTACGGCATGTCTGGTGTGCGACTCTATTTACCGTTGTTGACTCTTGTGCCTACTAATGAGTCAACCTGGCAGCCAACATGTTCGTACGTGTGTTATGCCGCGGAACATCTGAAAATCTTATTCGTGTTGCAGCAGTTATCTGTTTATGAACATCCCTTTACTACTCGTCGATCCCGTTGCCCGAGAGAAGGGGGGGGGGGCGCAGATGGTGGGCTTGGCGCGATTTGCATACCGTTTTCGGTTCGGTAAGCGGCCATTAGTTTGTGACATTACGGGATTTCGTCCGCGCGGTAAACGAGATCGGATTCTGGGCCGTAACCTCGGATTCTTAAGCGGTGCTTGAAGTTATGGAAGCTTGTTCTGCCTGGCTCACACTTTGATTTACGCTGACTACGATGTAGTACGCACGTTTGAGTTGTACTGCGTCTGGAGGGTCCAACTCGGGTAGGGCACTAGGCTTCCCTAATAGAAATTCCGCTAGCTTCTCAAGTTGAGGTGCGGGTGGTGTCTCCCGTTGATGGTAAGGCTGTATATGGGCGAGGTGGACTGACACCTGTCGAGTGTCGTTCGTGAGTCGTACTCTATACACCACTGGTGAAAATTGTGAGCAGAGGACATACGATCCTCGCCGTGGTATTAGCAGTTTTGGGTTGGGCCCATCCGAATCCTGGTAAGGTCTTTACACGAATATTTCCTGTCCAGGTTTGAACACCGAGTACCGTTTAAGTTTGCTATTCTGTTCTGCCTGTTTGTCTGCACGCTCGGTTAAGTTTCGGCGTGCGAGCTCAAAAGCGATTTGCAAATTAGTCCCGTGTGTTTTGTGCGGATTCGTCGGTGTCTGCTGTTCTTCCTACATGCAGAATACCGAGGATTATATCGACTGGGAGTCGAGGTTGTCTACCGAACACTAAGAAAAACGGTGTCTCATGCATCGTTGCGCTAAAGCTAGTGTGGTGCGCTAACTGGACAAACGGTACCTGGTAGAAGAGATGCCCAGTTGCTTTGGTCTATCGCGCTGTGCGTGGCTAGCATGCCGTGCATGGTGGAATGCACCCGTTCCGACACCGAGTTGCCCTGAGGCCGGTACGGTGTCGTTCGGGTTTTTTGTACCCGATGCTATTTTGTAACTGGTATGTAACCTTGTTCTCGAACTCGGCTCCGTTATCGGAATGAAGAGTCTCTGGTGGGCCGAAGATGCTGTTTTTTTGCTCGATTATGGCCTGAGCTACTGTTTCGGCAGCTTCATCGCATACCGGTAGTAATATCGCAAATCGTGTTAGATGGTTAATCATCGAACGTACGTATTTACGTTCGATCCCTGCGGCTGAAATCGATACCGGTTTGTACTCCACTAGGTCGATCGATATTTTTTTGAACGGCCGCTCGACAGGTAAGTGGCCTGTCGGGATCTTGGTTTGATATATGCAGTTTTCCGTCGTTGGCAATCTTGACATTTCGTGCACCAATCTCGTACGTCACAACTTATGGTAGGCCACCAATATTTCTGGCTGATTTTGCCGTAAGTCGGTCTGAAAGCGAGGTGTCCTTCAGATAAGACGTGATCGTGGTACGCATGTAGGATTAAACCAACGAGGGCTTCTGGTACTACTGACTGATCGCGAAAAGTGCTCCTTTTGCGGAGATGTCCCGGAAGGTACGACTTAAACAAAAGGCTGCCTTGTACTGAATAGTAAGACATGATCGTCTTCGTTTCTCTGGGTGTTGGTGCGTTTTCGTGTTGTATGTAATCTATGTACAGGCCATACTCTACTGCTTGTGCTGAGCGGAGTTTTTCTTGATCGACCGACATGAAAATGTTTGTCGCGCTTACGACCGCCGAGGCCACACTAAAAAGCTCTCTGTCGCCGCGCACTAGTTCTTGGTTGTCCGGTTTGTCAGCGGAAACCTGATATGGTCGTTGAGGTAGCGCTTTATGCAGGTTAGGATAATCTGGTACGTTCCGGCAGATGGATACGAGGGATGGCTCAGCAATTTCCTGCTGATGCTCAAGCGCCAACGTTTGTGAAAGCGCGTCCGGTACGACGTGCAATTTGCCTGGCTTATGCTGTACGGTGAAGGCATAGGATTGCAATGCAATTGCCCAACGTGTTAAGATGTTCGATGTTGCTTGCATTGAGTAGAGATATCTCAGGTCCGCATGATCTATGACGCAGCAAACAAATGCCGTCCCCATAAATAGGGTCGCCAGAGTGCTGTATAGGTAGCACAACCGCGTAGCATTCTTTTCGCGTAGCAGAGTAGTGGCGTTGGCTATTGTTGAACCGTTGACTGAAGAATGCGATGATTACAAGGTCGTCACCTTTCTGCTAGGCGAGGAATTCCCCCGCGCCCGCTTCGGATGCGTCTACATGTATCGCAAAATCGTTAGAAAAAACAAGGAATTGGAGCACGGGCGCCTGGGCGAGTAATTGTTTCACTTTTGCGTACGCTAGATCGTGCTCTGGACCCCAACGCCGCGCAACTACCTTAATGGCCTCTTTCTTCGGGAGGGCTCCTAGGGGAGCTATGGTTCCGGCTAAGTTGGGTATAAACTTGCGTACAAGGTTCACCATGCCTAGTACTGACCGCAGCTGCTTACTGGTTTCAGGTGTGGCTAAGTCAACTGTAGCGTTTACGCGATCTTCACCGATCCGAATTCCATCGGCCGTCAGTATGTGCCCAAGTATTTTACTTCCTGAGGTCCAACCGGTACTTTCGATGGTTTCAGAGTGAGACCGGCCGCTTACAATGCTTTGAATATGTTTTCAACCACTTGCAAGTGTCCAACCCAGGTAGATGAACAACACGTACAGTCGTCCATATATACCAGGAGACCACTTCTCGGACCAAAATGTGCGAAATCTAATGACATTATTCGCGAGAACAGAAATAGTGCGTTAGCTATACCGAAAGGCAGTCGTTTAAAGACCCACTTCCCGTTCTGCGTGACAAAAGCAGTTTTATCCTGCTCGCTGGCTGTCATTGGTATTTGGTGATATGCGTTTTGCACATCGCACACGGTTATATAACGTGCTCCTCCCACCGTATCGGGACGACTCTCTAAGCTAGGCATATGACACGATTTTTTTATCAGATATTTATTGGTGTTGGATCTGTAGTCTACGTAGAACCTAGGGGTACCGTCTGATTAGTGACGATGGTTACTGCGGACTCCCAAGGGCTAGGGCGCTGTTCTCTTATTCCATACTTTTCCGTTTGGTTCACGCGCTTGTCGATGGTCTCCTGGATGCGCGGATTTACACGGTACGGGGCTCTATCTACCGGTCGTGTTCCTGGTTTAAGTGGGAATTCTGTTTCCGCTAGGGTGCATTCACCGAGCTCTTGGGGTGACAACGAAAACACGCTTCTATACTTGGTACATAAGTCCAATACTTGTGCGCGTTCGCACGATGTGAAAGTGGTCTTACCAAACGCATTGGGAAGTGCTGCACGGAGTTCATTGCACGTTGATTCTGTTGTTTTGCTGTCAGTTTGGATTGGGCTGGTCGTCTTGTTCGGGGTTACTGATACTGGTGCAAAGTAGCCTACCAAGGTGTTCCGCGTCAGATACATGTATTAATGGGACGGGTTCGCGATTTCGACCAATGCTGCTTCATTAGCGGCAGACCACTGGCACACTTTACGAGCAACTACTATGTTTCGAAAAACATCAGTTGTAGTGGATGATTCTATATTTTCGAACGCTGCGATGAGCGGTTCAATTCGAGCAGCTGTTGTTTTGATGAGCGCTTTTCGGCTCTATTTCTACTGCCATTTCACTCTCAGGAGGGATGCAGCAACTTTTGTCAAAATTACCGGTGATTTTTCTACATCGGAGCCAACTGACACTACGGAGCACTGCGCTGTGACAGTGTTTTCGGCGTGAACATTAGGGTCTACTCTACGATGAGATGCTGTTATTCTGGTATGGGAAATTTGTAACGACAATTGCTCTGTACAACAGTCAAGAAGTTCTCCAAAGGCGCACATAATGGTGTTATCAAATAGCAGCGGTTCAATTCGAGCAGCTGTTGTTTTGATGAGCGCTTTTCGGCTCTATTTCTACTGCCATTTCACTCTCAGGAGGGATGCAGCAACTTTTTTTGTCAAAATTACCGGTGCTTTTTCTACATCGGAGCCAACTGACACTACGGAGCACTGCGCTGTGACAGTGTTCTCGGCGTGAACATTAGGGTCTACTCTACGATGAGATGCTGTTATTCTGGTATGGGAAATTTGTAACGACAATTGCTCTGTACAACAGTCAAGAAGTTCTCCAAAGGCGCACATAATGGTGTTATCAAATAGCAAAATGTCCGACGCTAACGAGGGCAATACAAGCGCTTCTACTGGAAGATAGAAATCTCCGAAAATGAGATGAAGTTGTATGTATCCAAAAATGTTTAGAGGAGACCCATCAGCGCTGCTGAGATTGATGGCTCCTGAGGGCACTGTTAATATTTCAGTGTACTTCAAAGTTAGATGCGTCTGCATGGATTTTACAGATACGCATGGTGCATCCGCTGCTGTGTCTATAGTAACATGATGCGCTGGATGATTGTTGATTCTTCTGGCGTTTACCCGGACGCGCTTCGACGTCGGGTTTAAAGCTGTGGGGAATCTGGGATATCCACTCGGTTCGGACGCATTGAAAGCCTGGAAGCGCATTTCTGTGTGAGCACCGCGTGATAATGCAGCTTGGTGTTCAAGATTTTCATTAAGATTTCGTGACGCAGCAAAAACTTACAAAGCCTGAGGTACCATGGGAGTTGACAACGTATCCGATTGACGCTGACTAATCTCCTCGCCTCTACATTTTGCTTGTTTTACCGCTCCCCTATCTTTCTCCTGTACTGCTGAGACCACCGGTGGCTGCTGTCGGTTCTTTATGTCTTCTACAGGCTTGGACCGAGGGCCGATCTAAAACTTTTCCAAAAGAAATTTCGCCAGAAGGGAGGTGTGCGTTAGTCGACACCTCTTATTCCTCCTCTTACAGCTAGATTTACGGACGCTAGCTACGGTTACGCTAGCTACTTTGGCTATCGTATATACCGCAGGCTCAATAAGTCTAGTCTTCCCCTTCCCCACACCGGTCTGAGGTAACCGGCGTGGTTTCCCCGATCCCGTCTTAGTGGTCGTCCACCCCTTGCTCTCGTGTGACTTTTCGAGACGGCACTCGGAACGCGAGTGACTGCCTCCGTTGCGTCAGGCAGGGTAGTCACAAGGAGACGATAATGCGGTCCGCGCTTTGCAAACCTATGGAGAGTCCCGGCTCTGAGAACGTCCCCGCTTTTCAGCGGGGTCCGGACCGTAAGTCCGAGGATCGAAGTGGGTGATCTTCTCCCGTCCGCGGGACAGTTGGCTGACCGTCTTCTGCAGGCCTGCAACAGTTGATTCAAGCTGTCGTTGGGGCGACGGACCGGTGACAGCCCACAAGTATGTGGTCTGGGTGTTGGAAGATGTTCCGCGTAGGTTGTTCGTTTCATGTTTTTTCGCGCGAGCACGTGATGTTTGAAAACAACCAGCAGGATCTTCGCGGGCTAACCCCAGTCTAATGTGGGGCTGTAGTCCATGCTCGAAATGCGTAGTCATAAAACATGACCAGGCGTGACTGTGTGGCGATGTGTTGGTAGGGGCTATACGCTTTTCTTCTGCGAACAATCGTCCATAGGCTTTGGTTACTCGTAGGGCGTAGGTGTCAACTGATTCGCCAGTTTCGTGGTTGAACGTAGAGACCGTGCGTGATAACAGGGTTATGCGGTTACTCGGGGAGAAGATAGTGGAGAAAGCATCAGCCTATTTTGCAAACAAGACCGGGGGTCGCGCATGTCAATTCCAACCCGGGCCGGATCGAGTTCTGCGAGCTGTTTTTCTCCTCCATTCTAGGGTTCCTGACAAGAGTTGTTGCATGCTGTTAACCGCGGCTTTGCGTACTAAGCGTTCGAGAAACCGGACGGCGCGACGGTCGACTTCGTCAGGAGTGCCGTCAGCAGAGTTAAGACGGCTGCGCGCGCGGAAGAAGTTCATGATTTCAGGGATATGTTCAGACTGCGTCCCAGTAAGCTGAATTGACGAAAGAATGTCAGTCTGTTTCATTGAAAAACTTTTGCCGTGGGTCGTGCAACTTTTCTGTTTCGAGGTCTTTCTAACAGGGCTAGCAGCAGAGGCATATTTACTAGGCAAGTTGGCAGTGGCTACTGAAACCGAGCTAGCAGTACGAGTTTTAATCGTACTAGGCGAGCTGGCATTGGCTACTGGGGTTGGGGCAGTGGTTAGCTGTGCGTTAGAGGGTGGATATTAGGCTGGGGTTGTGGCTGGCCGAGGGCTGGTGTGAGATTGTTCAGTTGAGGTACTATCGATGTTGTTACTGATGGTATCCGCGTCGATCGGGCCTTGCGCTAGCAAACCCATGACATCATGGTTTGAACCGCCCGAAACATCCCTCGCCTCATCGAAAACGTTTTGGAAAGGACCCGACGTCCGCCCACACATGAACATTTCTACGATCCAGGGCGGTGGAACGTAACCAGCAGCAACGCACCCCTCCCGCTTCGCCCGAAAGAAGTTGGCCATGG
Organism: Undaria pinnatifida; assembly: GCA_012845835.1. Classification (NCBI taxonomy): domain Eukaryota; class Phaeophyceae; order Laminariales; family Alariaceae; genus Undaria; species Undaria pinnatifida. The sequence continues at coordinate 44,667 of JABAKD010000035.1, forward strand.
TTACGCGGACAAGGTCGTCGTTCGCGGTGTCTAAGCTCGCGTTCGCCTCGAGGAGGTTGTTCGCTAGTCCCTCTTGAGCTGAGTCGTCGTCACGCTGGTTGTCGGCATCTTCTACCTCGTTTTTACGGGTTTGGCCCTCGTCCTCCGCTCGCTCAAAGCGGGGAAGCCATTGTCGGAGGGTTGCTCAGGTGCATCAGTCACGTCCGGCGATGACTGCGTCGCGCGCTGAGCACGCCTCTTGCGCGCGGTTGACCCTTGGCTCATGTCCCGTGGATATTTTTTCAATTCTCCAACGGTGCTCACCAATGTTAAAATGTGATATTTCCCGGAACGAAATATGTCGCGAAGATATCGAGGCGGAAGATCCCTGGAGCCTTGGTCCCTTGTCGCCACCGTTACGGCCGGTGTAGGCGAGCGTTTTGTTTAGTTCGTTTAGAAAGAAGACGTACTAAAGCTCAGTTTAACCAAGAGGGGTCATGGAGGCTGTCGTCCTTACATGCCTCGCCTATCGGTCTTGGTTCCGTGCCCTGATATTCAGCCGGATGCACGACGGAAGACCCTGCCAGGATACCAGGTTCAGGACCGACCCTCTGTGAAAACAGAAGGGTCTCAGAAATGATATCGAGAACGGGCAGACTAATGTCGGCCTGACGTTGGAGGTATCCATCCGTATACACGCGTAATCTGCGTTCTACGACCCATACGTTATACGTCCTACCATGATTATCACACACCGACTTTATATAACAGAAAATACCCCACCCCACGAGGTTACACAGGGATAGTTTACTCACGAATACAAATTTCGATCCGCTCGTATTCTCCCGACCAAAAGGGTATAGCATTGTTGATAGATCCCTAAAGGTGCACACATAGCTGGCGCGGGAAGCCGTGGTGACGACTCAAGACGGTGGCGCAGAACTCTCTCTTATATTATCCAGCCGTCGAGCCTGACTCGGTCTCATATGGAGCAAATCATGCCGGGAAACATCCGGCCAAACGGTCCCCTTACATCTTATACATGAATCCCTTACCAACATAATGTGGAGCTCCCTGATAAAATGATGGATCATAACCGTCATGTTTATGAGGACAACCAACATCCCCCCCTCCTCGTCATACATGAAGAGCACACTAATATCCCCCCTGCTTTGTGCATGACAAGGCACGACATCGCAGGGTCGATACATCGTCATATCGCAATGAACTCATATCAAACTTAGAACCCCAATAAACTCAAAACCAAATTCCCAGTCCTCAATTCAATAAGTCCTCCAAGTCTCAAACCTAGTGACAACAGTCTCATGTTGCGGACATCAACCACTCTCAAAACGCATTGACAGGTGAAAACGACAATAATGTTTTTCTCGGAAATGACCAGGTAAAAACGGCGCAATTCCCCAAAATTGGCTCAAACAAACTCCGATTATTCCCGATTTCCTCGAGATACTAATACTCAGTACGGGGCCTAGCTGAACCAGGGAAAACAAACTCCACATTATGCGGAAACGCAAACAACCGCAAAAAAAACTCGATTTAATCGTACTCTGCACACTGCACGGGGAAAAACATCCCTCCTGCTCCGTGCACGACGAAATGTGTAGCACGCGCAGCGACGGGATGTCGCACTGCCCAACAACTCAAACTCGAATAACCAAATATCTCCCTCAAAAAAATAAGCTCCCGCAAAAAGGGGGGTCGCACGTCGATGTGCATCGAGTTCGACGTGCACACCGGGTTTGTGCCAGGTTATTCGATCCCTCGTGTTCTCCTCGAACACCGCAATGTACGTCGTGCCAAATCCCGGGAAAATATAATTCACACATACCGCGAGAACATCGCCATCTTAATGGTGTCTGCCAGATGAAAACAACATTGTCCAATACGGCGGTACCTTTTGAGACATCATAGTCAACTCGCAAAATCAACTTATCTATTGTAACGTTCCTCATTATTTCTGCCGAGCACGCGTAACATGGGTGCTATACATACTTCAAGTAAGCATGGGGTAAGTCCGCGCGATCCGACAACGCATAACCAACGCCTCAGCGGGACAATACTCAAGTCACGAATACTCAAACTAGACCGAACGCGCCTCTGCGCAGCTCGTGGTCTGTGCAATCTCGTGCGCTTTGCCATTGGCCTAGATTGTCATACCAACAATAAGCAAGCCCCAACCTATAACTAAAACAAGAAAAACAATCGAGTCAATCTCAAGCAGGCTCACAATCAAAGTTCAAACAACAAAATAACAATCACCCAGCATCATATCCATAATTTTCAACCCCAATGCCCCAAACACTACTGCTGGTGGTCCATCCGCTGCGGCAACCTCCTTCCGGTCTCCTTCCGGTCTCATGGCATCGCCTATCCTCCTGAAAGAAGCAGCCGTTCCTGGCGCAAGATTGACTCCACACAAGCAGCGGATAGATCGTGCGATTGAGCCATTAGGTCGGCATAGGTTGAACTGCTTTTTCATGCATTCATCGTCAGCTCGTAAAGTATCTACCACTATTAAATTCAAGTTACCAAGTGCCGTTACTGTTTATAATAGGACCAGCAACGTGCTATATGATACCATATGCAACAACAGCTCATTTCATCAAGAATCCCTCGCACATACTCAGTTGCCCTGTTTTCAGATCGCTCACCAAGAGCCCTCTATACTCATACCCGTTACACCTCCATAACTATCTTCAGCAATAGCAGCAGCAGTAGGATAGCAATGCTACACTGGGGGGGTACTCCACTGCTGTGCGATAATTCGCAACGCAGACAGTATCTGGGCGTATCATATACCTGGTACTGGCAGACAAGTCAGCGTACAATCGATCGTGCTGGTATATCATTCGCAGTCGTATCCTCTTGTATCGATAACTGCCAACAGACGCGCGGGCAGCACGGGATGTACTGAAATACTGCATGGTGTTTCTACGCTACATATGGGGAACATCACACGTCAAAGACATGCCAGGTACATCAGTTGACGGCACTCTTGCCCCTTGACGGACAGCTATCAAGGACTTATACATCCATTACTGTAGGCCAAAAATACCTTGACGGGACAAAACCACTCTTAAAATGCTGATGCAAGCACAAAAATGCGTTGCATGAAAATTTGATCGAAGATGCAAAGCAATACAGCAAATAACGTACACAATGGACGGCATTTCGACGACGGTTCGATATATCGTCAACTTGCGATTTGCCAGTAGGCACGTTATGCAGCACCACGTTCAGCAGTGAGTCAGCACCACCATAAACCAAGCAAGATCCCAGCTCAAAGGGCACTACCAGCAACAAATGTTGATCACTCCTGTTCTACTCATCATGCATAGTCTTCAACGGGCGTGCTTGTACTTTTAGCAATGCTTGGCATACACGCGATCTTACCTCAATCCTACCTTACTTTTTGCAAGTAAGTGATTCACGCAATTTTCGTGCCACTGTACTCTGCTGTACCGATTATATGATATGATACAGCACGTACTGCTGTGTGTGCATTCTTTCAGCATTTCACTTTCACGCACAAGCTCAACTCCGACTATTTGTGCCCTGCCCGGGCGCTCCGCCAGGCAGCCACAACACGGAATCAGACATGTTAGTCCCGCAGCACGTCTACTACAGATCGCTGCAGTTATCCTTCACTCTCAATCAATCTCAATCTTGGGGTGTGGTTCGTACTTCTCGAATCAACATGAAACAAGCTAAAACTCGAAACATCAGCAGCAGGCAAAGTCAACACGTGCCTAGTGCGGGCCTAAAGACCCCGCTGATGGCCCGTCGCTCCTTTCTCCCTCGCTCGCGCTCGCTTTGGGCATTTCCTTCTTTTTCATCCATGCTCCGACTCCCAATCGATGGTGCAGACCCTTCCACTAGTGCCCACCACCGCTCTCTCAACGTTGTTCCAGTATTCATATGCGTGTTCCATCGCGCTCGCAATCTCGTCAACCTCTCTCCCGGCACCTGCCGGCCAATTAATCCCATCTCTCATTTTCTCTTCTCTCGTACAGAATATAGTAGCCGCAGACTCAGGCACAGGCCTGGCTGTACTGCGGGCTTGCAGATACAGTGATAGCAGCGGTCCCAGCGGCGGCAATGGCAACGGCGACGGCAGCGGCGGCGGTGGTGGCGACGACAGCGGTGTTGACCATGACGGCGGCTGTGATGACGACGGTGGCGGCGGCGGCGGTGGCGGTGGCGGTGGCGGCGGCGGTGATGACGGCTGTTTCGGCGGCAACTCTTCTTCATTGCAGGCGTAGCAATCTTCGGACGACTGCTCTTCCTGCAGATGGGGCGACTGGGGCAGCTTCTGCCTCTGCAACAACAGCTTCTCTCCAGCGCCGTCGCCACCAGCGCCATGCAGATCTACCAGCTTCGGCTCATGTTTGGCTTTGCTAGGACCGCCCAGTTGCTGCTGGGACGAAACATTCTTACTCTCCTTTTCGCTTTGTCTCTTCTCTGTCTCTTGTCTCTCTCCCTTTCTCTCTTCTCTCATTCTCTCTCACACAGTCTCGAACAAAACCACTCTTTCGTCCATTTTCCGCATCACACCAGATTGAAGCTCGTGCTCCTCGCGGAGAAGTCGTAGTGCGTCATGCATCGCCAACACCCGCCAGCACCAAAACGTAATCAGGCCATACACCTCTTCAGCGTATGATGCTCGCAGAGCTGCCTCTGCGAGTCCGACCTCTCTTTCGATCTTCTGCAACGTTATCCGGGTCTTGAGCAGCTTTATGTCCTCTCTTGAATGATCTACACTAATGCCAGAATCCCCCGGACTTCACATGGCTCTTTTCCACTTCTACAGGCTGGCCTTGGCTTCGCTTACCAATAGAAATCAGCCGGCTCTCACTAGTGTGTTGATAGATCTCCAAAGGTGCACACGTAGCTGGCGCGGGAAGGCGTGGTGATGACTCAAGACGGTGATACCGAACTCTCTCTTATACTATCCAGCCGTCGAGCTTGACTCGGTCTCATATGGAGCAAAACTACGAGTGGCAGCTCATGGCAAATCATGCCGGGAAACATCCGGCCAAACAGTCCCTTCACACTCTATACATGAATCCCTTACCAACATAATATGGAATTCCCTGATATAAGATGGATTATAACTGTCATGTTCATGAGGACAATCAACAGATTTAGATCAAATTGCTTCATATACGTAAAACAACCAACTCCCGGAAGCGCCTGTGGCAAGCAGTGTTGCACCCGTGGAAGAGGTGCACATGATGCCCGAGGTACCGGAAGTAAATAGATTGGGCTCGCCAACCATGAAAGGGTAGATGAAAATGCTGGCTCTCGCCGCCTGAGATCAGCTTTATACCGTGGCATGTACGAGTGATTTTGGTTTGGCGTTGGAAAAATAATACTGCTTTTGGTCGACCACATAAACTCGTACGAAAATAAATAGTTTACCTACTTCCTTGCTTCATCATCATGAAAAGTTGATCTATGTGATAAAGGTACTGCACGCACGCGTTGAGAACATGGGATATATTATATAAACGGCAGTGACGACGGCCTCGTGGCATCTTTCTCTCTGAGCGTCGACGGACATCAAAACTGACGGAATGACCAGAGACGGAGGCACGTACAGTGCAACCATGGGTGGAGTCATAAATGCAACGTACTGCTCAAACATACTGCACTAACTGTGTCGTTTCACTCAACCCCCTCCTATTGCTGCACACATGTTATCCTCAGGCGGCCCACCAGTCTGACCCGGCTCTGCCCGCTGTCGAGGATGTGGAAGACAAGGGGGATGGCGGAACCGCGGAGGGGGGGTGGAAAATTGAGGGGTTGAATGAAGAGGATAGCAAGGATGCGTACGACCGGAGGAATAAGCACAAAGGCGGAGAGAGGTTTGGTTTGGCGGAGGAGACGAAGAGAGTACTGCCGGGGTTAGACCGCGGTGGCTTGGATGTGTTGTAGAACGCTGTGAAGGGCAAGAGCTGTGCGTTCCCGGCGATGTGCTTCGATCTGTGCTTCCCGGTAGAGGTAGGAGATTTCCTAGCAGAGAAGGTGAGGGTGTATCTGGTACTTCGAAGTATGGGCGTAAACGTATCTTGGCACAGTATAACGTTCGACAGCAGGTGCCACACGTCATGCTCTTGACGTTGTGTCCTGATTTTAATCTGTTTGAGGGCATAATAGTGTAAACCGTATTGATATGTTGAAAACATCTTGGGGTGGGCGATGAACAATGCTGTTTTCGACGTAGAATGGAAAGCATGGACAGGGTAGTTATTTTCGACGAACACCCTAATGTTCAAGCGACTAAATTGAACGCGTACGGTTCGATGATTAGATGGTGCTGTTGACAACGTACACAATATTATCATCTGCTAGCTAATGGGATCGACTCCTTTTTCTGTATGCGCTTTTTTGCGGGGCTGCTCCCAACCCGGCGCTTCCCTTCGTTCAGGTTACGGCATACGTCGACTTCTGTACAACACCCAGCGACCGTAGGCAAGCGCGGCACAAGGCGAAGACAACCACTAAGGGCCACGGCGAAGTGCTCGAGGTCAGTATTGACGGCACCGGGGTCCGTGGGTTTGATCGGACGCATGTCTACGGTTTAATGGGTATCCTCATCACCATGAGCCTCACACAGACACGACGGATGACGGATCACTGGGGCGTATCTCTACACGACAACTACCCTTTGATCGGGAGCTGCATGCCGCGTGACCTGTTCCTGCTCTTCTAGTCAAGGTTCTTGCACATGACATCCACAGCACCGGTTGGTCAAGATAAACCAGACTACGACTCCAAGCACCAAATCAGGTATAAGGAACATAACTAGTGTAGTCATGCCAAACACGCGCTCGAATAATCGATATTGGTATCGTGGGGGGCGCATCGGACTTTATTCGTGGTTTCGCACGGTGCGGTGCCATGCAAAATCGCACGGTGCAATGCAGTCCGCTAACATACGGCCGGAAACAGTGCCACGATCTGCCCTACAGTAACGTATAAACTTAGAAGATTTTGAAGACCTAGAGGCTCCAATATGTTTTTGGTGGAAATCGAACGTGTGCTTTCGTGATGATCGTACATTGTAGAATCCTACGGTGCGGTTGGGGTCGATTATGGCTATTTATTAACCCTACGGTGCGTTTGCGGTACGGACCACTAAAATGGCGCTGCTGTGGGCTGTAGACGAGACTTACAGCAGCAGTTTACATACAGGTGCCGCACGGGGTGGTGCAGGTTGCACAAAAACCACCAAACAAAGCAACTTGAGAAAGTAATATATTTTTGAGTCCTCCTTTTGTGTTGAGTTGTGATCGAGATTTTTTCGCCTCTTGCCAATTTTTATTTTTTTAAGCTGAATTAGTCCATACTGTTTCAAGACATTAATCATTTTTGATGTTAGAGGGGTAATTTTATGGTACTGCTTTTGTTAAGTTGGACAGGATGGTACACTTCAACCCATACGCTAACCCGCTTGTGTGTTGGTACTGCGGTGCGCATGATATGGTGTACTGTTTTGTCTCCCATCCGGGCGTTTGGTGGTTGTGACCACGATTTATACTGTACATGTCGGGGAAAGTGCCTCACTTCAAAACATGAACCGCGAGAGTGGGGGAATTTAGATAAGGGTTTTCGTTGTCTTGTACTATTGGTTTTAGTAACGCAAGTGAATTTGTATTATTCGCGTTGCTTGTCTCCAGGCCCGATTTAGGCCCGACTTGTTTTTGACGCAGATCTCGCCGTGGGTTCGTGGGCATGGGTGCAGGCAAAGCCTTAGGGTAAACCGGCGTTTTTCCGTCGCGCGGGCGCGTGCTCGTCGAGGCACGAGCGAAAGCGCCTGAAGGTGGGTGGGCCGCTGTCTCTTTTCTTGCGGGATGATTAGACGTGTCTCAGAAAATGAGGACCATTTTGACTTCAACATGAACAAATATCTCGGTAGTATACTTCCGGACAGACCGGATGCAAACAGGAGGAAGCTGGGAGGTGCAGGCCAGAAGCAGCCAAGTGTCAGAACAAGCGCCACAGGGCACGGCTTGCATCTCTCCGCGCGGGCGACGGGGCTCAAAGGGGCAAAGAGCGGGAAAAGCTCGGAAGATGAAGCCGAGCGCGGCGAGGGTAGCATGCACCACCCAGTCTCGATACAGCAAGAAACCTTTACAAACAGAGTGATACACCATGGGTTGGGTTCAATGACATATTTACAACATTTTTATTGGCGATGGACACACGTTTTCGGCTATACACTGTGCGTTTTTGGCCAAAATCGGGCACCAATCAATTTCAGTGTTCGCCACGCTCCCAGGCCGCCATCTGATTGGCTGAGTGGATCGGTTCGAGGTCTGTTACCAGGTATACAAACAAACAATTGATTTTGTGTACTTGGGCGGGGCTATCACCACAGACAGAGAACTCTGCATCGAAATAACGCGACGTCTTCAGAGGGCCTGGGCGTGCTTCCAGCGGTACAATATGGAAATCTTTGACCGCCCGGGTGTGCGCTTAAGGTTGAAGGTGCGGTAGCTGAAAGCCGAGGGGATCGACACACCACTCTACGATTGCATGGGGTGGAGCCCAAACAAGCCCAACAATGACAGGCTACGACGGGTTCACCATCCCATGTTCCTCTGATGCCTCGGATGGCGTAAACGGAAGCGCGACGCCATACCCTATCGCACGCCGAGGCGCTTGCCAAGAAGGCTTCCGAGAGCATAGAGGCGATAGTGCGCAAACGGAGGATATTGTTTGCGGGATTCGTAGCAGGTATGGGGAAGTAGCGTCTGCTACAGAGGGTGATGTTTGGGGAGCTTGTTGAGGGTAAGGGCTACTCAGGAGGGCAAGAGAAGAACTGGTTGGTGCACCTGAAAGAGGATATGTCGGTGTTTGGAATGAAATTTGAAGGGTCGCGAAAGGCTGCTTTGAATACCGGCAGATGGTTTCGACGGGTAGAGGAGGGAGCCGAGTTTTTCATGCGGAAAGGGCATGAGGCAGAAAGACGCAGAGCTGCAGAGCGACACGCAAAGGCCGCGGCAGCGCTATGCACCGTCGGCATCCTTAAACTGCCGGGGGGACGGGTAAGACGGGGGAGCGGGGAAAGGGGAATGGGGGAGGGAGGGGGGAGAGGAAGAGGGGGCGTGCTGCCCAAGAGACTGAAGTCTGGGTCTGGCCATCAACGTCTTAAAGCTTTTGGGCCTTCCAATGGCCGTCACAAGCTAGCGTAACGCCGCCCTGACTTCTTCGCCTTGTTGCATTCTCTCTCCAGTGGCATTGATGCACTTGATACCCTGTATGAGCCCAATGCCGTCTTTAGTTAGTTCCTAGGGTCTGCTAGTATGACGTTTTTCCCTTTTTATTTCCTTGCTTCCTCTACTTGTCTTGTCTTTTCTGTTCTTCTCTTTTCTTTCCTTTCCATTTTTTCTTTCTTTTCTTTTCTTTCCTTTATCTTCTGTTTTTTTCTTCTTTTCTTTTCCATTTTCCGATTGAAATGACTCTGAGGTGCGTTTGTGTAGTGATAGGTACTACGTGTGATATATACGTGGTACTCTTTCCTGGATGGCAAGCGGTATAGCACGTTTTTCCAGGCGCGAGTAAGGAGACGTATGCACCAGTATGGACCTGGCACATTATAGGCTGACTCCCGACTACCCTTTCATATGTTTCTGGCGGAGGCATGAATTGCGTCAGTTGTGATATATACCTGTACCACCTTTGGTTTGTTTGTGTTTTCTCTCTTGGGGCATTCCTCAGCTCCAGAGTGACTGGAGCCTGTCCTGTGACCACGGACTTGATCATGCGAGTTAAGGTGAGAACAGCGACGACGACAACAACAACAACAACAACGACAACAACAACAACAACAACAACGAAAACAACAACAACAACAACAACAACAACAACAACAACAACAACAACAACAACAACAATAACAACAACAACAACAACAACAACAACAACAACAACAACAACAACAACAACAACAACTATCGTACACACATACACACAGTGCAGGTTCATTGGGAGGGTGTTGGTGGATTTTTTTACTTTTTTCTGTTGTGTGCTGTGCTGTACTACTGTTGTATCAGGTACTACGTCCTGCTTGTTAGTTTGGATCGCCACATCACGACGGTTACAAAAGTTGTAGAGAGTTGCGGATATATTCGTGGGCGTGTTTATGCAAATTTTCTCATGAGAGGAGATCTCCAGCATTCCGCTTACTGCTCCTTCTCTCCTCTCTGTCCTCTAATACGACGAAGATAAGAACACTCGTCAGACCGCGAGGCGAGGCCAGGGCATCCGGGCTCTGACTCTACGAACACACTAGTGTTATGGAAGTAGAAGTTCTGGGACCAGTAGCCGAGGATGTCTGCACAGGAGAGATACTCCTCGGATGAGATTCAGCAGCTGAGGAATGAGCTGCAGTAACTGTTGGTGATGGAGGAGAGGCAAGCATCGATGATGCACGATACCAGGGAGATGATGGCCGAGCTCATGAGGAACAACGGCCCGTCGGAGTCCAGCAGCGCTGAGAGCAGCGCTGCTATAAGGGGCAGCCCGCCAGGGGCTGAACCCACTGCTGTGAGGGGTAGTCCAAAAGGGGCTGAACCCATTGCTGCCGGACGACAAATTTCTGTTGCTGCTACTGCTGAACGCGGAGCGCTAGGATATACAACAGCAGCAAGAGAGACGATTTTTGGTGAGGATGCATCGCGTAATGTTCGAGTGACGGGACACAGAGGAACTGCTGTTCCTGTTGAGGCTGGCCCAGCCAGGGGTCAGCCAGATCAGACAAGGGGGGCTGGAGAATGGGAGTCATGCCCCGGCGGTGAGTTGGGAGAAGGATATGAGATGCCTCTGTCTAGACTATCTCTCAAACACACCGCTGTCCTACAACTTAGTGGGAAAAATCATAAATTTGCTGCCTGGACCAGAGACGACAGGTAGTACGCGAAAGAAGTAGGTTTCCTATCTGTGTTTGTGTCAGATCCACCCCAGAACATTCCCGTAGGGGAGTTGGATACCGAAAACTCGGTACTTGTCGAAAGGGGGTACAACCACGAAAGTGTACACATACATGCACTGGCGTGGGATTGGAATTTCCGGTCGACGGCCCTAAAGAGCAAGAGCGACAAGAGTATCTTGCACAGATGGACCTCGGCGAGAGAAGCGTGGGATATGCTCCTTGCATGGTACGGCCCTCAAACGACAGGGGCCAAATCCGACCTCTTCCGCCGCCTTGATAATTTCAAGGTAGCGTCAGGGAGTAACCCTAGGAGATGGGCAGGATCGAAGATCTCGCCGCAGAAATGCGTGCAGCAGGAATGACACTTGATGATCACACGCTGTACACAATTTTTATTGACGCTCTGCCTGCCGAATACGAGGTGGAGGCAAGGATCCTTGCATCTCATGACAGTATCAGCCGCGATAACATCATCAAGGCTGTACGAGAGCGGCATCACCGACTTTCTGGAAACAAGAAGAAGGGGTCCAATGCTGGCCATGCCGGCCATGCTATGTTTGCTGGCGGCAGCGGTGGCGGCCGCAGAAAAAAGGCCGGCGTCGGTGCTCACTGGAAAGGTGGAGGCCGCGGTAAAGGAAAAGGCAGATGTCGGGGACGGCAAGGACACGGCGGTAAAGACACCAACGAGGACGGTGGTGGCTCGGCCGAGGCTACCGGCGGCATTGGCAGCAGCGACAAAGCCGCTGAAGGTGGTACCTCCGAGGTGAGGCGCTACAGGTGTGGCAAGAAGGGCGATTGGAGGGTCGACTGCACGGAGGACCTATGCAGCTCATACCACGGACGGGAGCACGCCGCTGATGTCTGCCCCTCGTCGAAAGAGCAAGCTGTGCTGGCGGCGTCAAACGACGATGATGATTATGATACGGTCGAGGCTTCAGCTTTCAAGGCCGGAGAGGCAGGTGAGTGCAGTGATGTTTTGGGCAAAAATGGGGAAGGGGAGTCAGCTTGGCAGGTAGGGGATGAGCCTGAGTTTTGCGATAGTGGAGCGTCTACTCACATGACGCCTTCAGCAGATGCCATGATCAACCACAGAGAGTGCAATTTGAAACAGCGCATTGCCGACGGCTCGACCCGAACGATCGATGGATAAGGCGATAATAACTTTGTCTTCCGATCCGGAAACGGTCTCGTACGAGTAACCACGACGAATGATGCACATGTGCTAGACCTCCGAGACCATATATTTTCCCTACCCATTCTCGTGAAGATCGGTCACAATTTTGAAAGACGTCCCGCAGGGATTGTACTCAAGCTCAAGTCTGAGCGTTCGATCGTGTTTCCGTTGACCGGGAACCTGTACGGCCTTTACGGCTACCTGGTCGACTGCAGCACTAGGAAAGATGCCTGTGCTGTACTCGCCCCGGGAAAACTGACCAACAATCACGTGGTCAACATAAACGACTATCACTGCGCGACCGGACACTCCCACGAGGCACTACTCCGCAAGACCGCGGAGCAGCAAGGGATCGTCCTCGAGGGAAAGCTGCTGTAGTGCAACGGGTGCTCTATGGGGAAGGGCCTCCGCCGAGGTATCAAGCAGTCCACACAAACTCGAGCAGATAAGAAGCTCGGCAGGGTTTTTGTGGATTTGCGTGGGCCTGAGGTGGTAGAGTCTCACGTATACTCTCATTGTGCGCGGCGGATTTCACGGTTTACGTGGGTGAACATTGTGCGCCACAAATCGGACGCCGTGGAAATGTTTGAGCAGTTCGTCGCTGATACTCGTGCAGATGGTGTCCCTTCACAGATGGTGACCATCCGATCTGACGGGGGCGGTGAATTTTGCGGGGAAACTTTGGCGATCTATGTAGATCGCTATGCATCAAGCAAGAATTCACCACGGCGGGCAGTCCACAATTCAATGGGGTAGCCGAGCGCGCACTAGGTTTGATTGAGACGGCCGCAATGGCGGGTCGAATACAAGCTCGTGAGCTTTTCCCCGAAGCGCAATCGCCGGCAACGCAATCGTTGTGGGCTGAAGCGTCCCACTGGGCGTGATATTTTGAACTGCACAGCAACGTCCGCTAACCCAGTAAACAAGTCGCCGTACTAGATGTGGTACGGAACCCCCCCGGTAGTGCTTCTACCTTTCCTCAAGCCTGGCTATTACAAGTTGAAGAAGGAAATCAAGTCCCAGGGGAAAGCGCAGGAGTGTTTTTACCTGGGCCCTGCGCCTAGCCACCCTCGAGACGCCGTACGAGTGCTGACCAAGCACCGCACTCTGATTATCACGCGTCATGTCACCTGGCAACGCGTGTCGCCCGCACCCCCTGTACCTGCCCAGATGCATGACTCCCTGTCTCAGGAAGAGGAGGGGTCCAAGACCGACAACGAAAGCACGTCAAGTCGAGGTGGGAGGGGAGTGATGGCCGAGCAGGACGAAGGGTTTGATGCCGGCAACGCAATCGTTGTGGGCTGAAGCGTCCCACTGGGCGTGATATTTTGAACTGCACAGCAACGTCCGCTAACCCAGTAAACAAGTCGCCGTACTAGATGTGGTACGGAACCCCCCCCGGTAGTGCTTCTACCTTTCCTCAAGCCTGGCTATTACAAGTTGAAGAAGGAAATCATGTCCCAGGGGAAAGCGCAAGAGTGTTTTTACCTGGGCCCTGCGCCTAGCCACCCTCGAGACGCCGTACGAGTGCTGACCAAGCACCGCACTCTGATTATCACGCGTCATGTCACTTGGCAACGCGTGTCGCCCGCACCCCCTGTACCTGCCCAGATGCATGACTCCCTGTCTCAGGAAGAGGAGGGGTCCAAGACCGACAACGAAAGCACGTCAAGTCGAGGTGGGGGGGGAGTGATGGCCGAGCAGGACGAAGGGTTTGATCTGCACGCGTTCTTGCGGGAACGCTCACAGGAGACACCTGCCGCCGGCGATGCTAGCGACTGGACAGTCGAGACGATGGACTCGTCTCAAGGGGGCACGATGGACGCTTCCTTGGTCCCGGCAGGGAGGGCCGAAACAGTCGAGACGATGGAATTGTCTCAAGGGGGCACGATGGACGCCTCCTCGATCCTGGCAGGGAGGGCCGAAATAGTCGAGACGATATATTCGATTCAAGGGGGCGCGATGGACGCCTGCTCGGTCCCGGAAGGGAGGGCCGAAAGCGACTCAAGCGCATCAGCAGCCTCCGGCACCAACCGAGGGAACGGCGATGATCCACCCGCGGTCCTGTCGAAGAGGGAAGCTCACGAGCTCAGTAGCTGGGGACCACTACCCCCGACAGTAATGGGTCGGGCCCGGGGCCAGAGCCAACGCCTGCAGGATGAATCTGCTCAACGTCAGCGTGTGATCGAGGGCGCGGTGCCTGCGGCAGTGCCGAAGTGGGCGGAGTTTTGGAGTATTCTGGCGAATACATCCTGGACGATGGAGGACGCAATGATCATGATGGCTGGAGGCCCTGATGTGGAAGACAATAAAGGGAAATTACGCGTGTGCATGCCGAGTGGTTTCCTGGAAAATGTAGAACCGCTCCCGCAGTCCGCAGCAGGTGTAGAGCTTTCAAAGTACAAAGAGGGATGCCGTGAGGCCATGAACAATTAATTGAACGGTCACCAAACGACCGGAACGTACGAAGCCGCGACACCGCCGCGAGGGCGGAACCTGTACGTGCGAAATGGGTGTTCTCATACAAGACTGATAGAGATAGCTTAGACGAAATCAAGACTTGTGGCTAAGGGTTTAGCCAGGGGCAAGCCGTAGATTACTTCCAAACGTTTGTACCAACTCCATCGTCATCGCCAATTTAAATTATGGCAGCCGTTGCAAATGAGCAAGGTCTGAAGATCTTTCTTTCAGACGTTGCACAGGCTTTTGTCCGCGAAAAAGTCGACGCCGAGATATGCATGAAACTACCGATTGGGGTGGTGACCTGTCAGGAAAGATTGTTCGGCTTAACCGATCACTATATGGTCTAAAACCAGAGCGGACGGCAGTGGGCCGGACTAGTGGTAGGGACCGTGGTAGATTACGGTATAGAGCAGTGTAGGACTGATCCTTGTCTTTTTCTCATGGCTGTGGATGGCAAGGTAGAACTGATTATGGTAGGTTATTGTAGATGACACTGTGATTGCAGGATCGGACGAGGGATGCCGAGACTTTCATGCCACATTAAATAACAAGCTTCCCGCGAATAACCTCGGCGTGAGTTAACTTGGTATCCTGGTTGTGCTTTCAAGCGTAACTGGGGATTGGGCACGTTAGAGATCGTGCAGAAGGCTTTCGTTGAAAGCATGCTGAATAGTTTTGGTGTCAACTTGTCCTCTGACATCCCCGTGACCCCTGGTTTAGAACTAGATCCAAGAGCGGGGGGCGAACCAAAGGGAGACTAGCCGTACAAGGAAGATGTGGGCAGTCTGATGTGGCTGTCGAACATGGGCAGACATCTCGAACCCGGTGCGTGCTGTGGTGCGCCATTCTCACAGCCCCACCGACAGGCAGTGGACAGCAGTTTTGAAGATCATGGCATACCTCCACGGGACAAGGGGTACGGTGTGACTTTTGTAAGGAATTCGGGATTGGATCTGCCGACTACGCCGACAAGTACAGCAATAGGCGCTCGGTATCTGGGACGGTAATTACCTGAGGGGGCGCTGCCGTCAGTTGGGCAAATAGCACGCAAAGGTGCGCTACAGAAGAAGCAGAGTATGTAGCCCTGGGTGAAGGAGTCAAGGAGGCGCTGTTTACGGGGGAAGTAACATCGTTTATTTGTCCACAGCTAAGCGGATCGTGTGTCCGAGATTTTGAAGATAATCAGGTGGCCATGGCACTGGCTGAGAACCCTCTTAGTTCTGCGTGAAGCAAGTACATAGATGTGCGGTTCCATTCGTCCGAGAGTTACTTCGTGCCAAAAGGATTGATACTCAATTCGTTGCCTCGGAAAAACAACACGCGGATAATTTTGACGAAATACCTTGCTGCGACCCCTTTTAACTCTCACGTAACGTTTTGTTGAAATTACCGTTGGAGGATGAGTGAGGGGTGTAAGCATTATTCGATGAGTACCATGTTTGAGTCATGCGAGGAACAATGATTCGGGCCGCCACCCCACGCTATTTTGAGCGTCATGGGTGAGTATAGCGTCACTTGGCATTTTTGTTTCTGTCCATGGTCATCGTTTGAATGCGGCCATCGTTACGATCGCAAAATGGATGGCGTAAGACATACAGGGGTTTTTGACCTGGTGGCCGGGTTTCCTTCTTCAGGACTGTCGTTCGCTGTTCTTTTATCCTAGCTTGTTAATTTCAGGTTTTCTCATGGGTCATGACCCGACCCGCAGGTCAGATCAAGGGGGTTCCAAAATCTCGCGGGTCGGATCGGGTCGGGTCGTAACATTTTAAAAACTCACGGTTCGGGTCGGGTCGGGTCAGTAGGCTTAAAACTCTCGCGGGTCGGGTGGGGTCGGATCAAAAGGTTTCAAAATCTAGCGGGGCGATAAGCGACGGGTCAAGAGGTTTTCGAACGTTCGCGGGTAGGGTCGGGTCATGACCCGCGAGATACCGGTAACTCGCGGGTGAAGCCATCATGACCCGCGAGTTGTTTTCGTCGACCCGCGGGTCAAACCCCCGGATCTGGCCTGCGGATCCGCCTTTTTTAAACTTACAGCTGAGAGCCATTGCCGTTCAGGCGCCCCGCGGGTCCGACCCACAGTTCCGTAAAATCACACAAAACTTACCGCTTCCTACCTCTCTCGTGCCGATGCTCCGATTATATGTCATCACAGGGTGTAGAACAATCACCAGGCAGTACCCCTAGCTACTCGTACTAAGGAATAAAGTGTGACGCGAATCCCGTGCCGGCTTAAGCCGTAACAGTAGTAGTAATAATACGGTCATACCAGTACGAAATGTGACCAAACGTGAAAAGGCAAGGGCAGTCGTCGTCCAAGCAGCAGCAGCAGCACTGGCAGCAGCGATTACCAGCAGCAGACCCCTGATTCTCGCGGATCACAGCCACTGCTGACAGATCCACCGCCCCAGTTACGGGCTTGCTGCCGGAGACGGCTCAACTAGGCTGCTTGCCGGGGCTGGATGCTGCATAGATAGACAGAAGATAGATACAAGATACAGTAGTAGTAGTAGTAGTAGTAGTAGTAGTAGTGGTAGTAGTAGTAGTAGTGGTATTAACAGTAGTAGTAGTAGCTAGCTCGAGAATTATCATATCGGTACGAAATGTGACCAAACGTAAAAAAGCAAGAGCAGTCTTGTCAAGCAGCAGCAGCAGCAGCACAGCAGCAGCAGCACTCTGGCAACAGCAAGAACCAGCAGCAGACAACGCATTCTCGCGGATCGCAGCCCCTGCTGACAGATCCACCGCCCCAGTTGTGGGCTTGCTGCCGGAGGCGACTCAGGTAGGCTGCTTGCCGGGGCCGGAGACTACATAGATGACTAGCTTGCTCCTCAGGTCGCTCGTCGGGTCGACCCGATGGTCTAGCGCTACGGGACCCGGTCGTGGCGGTTTTGTTCTCATTTTTTGAGCGCACACTACAAAATGCTGCTGCAAACAATATCGGTAGAAAGAACCAAGGGTGTGTTCCGTACAGTACCGGTATTCTCGATACTGGTACGGATGCCGTACCGAACTTCCCGATGTTTCCGGTACATGTATTGACGTCGTACCGAACTTACCGAAGTGCCTGGTACCGGTATTGGAGGTGTACCGACCTTACCGAAGAGTCCGGCACCAGTACGAAACTATGTACTAGGTCCCGCAGGTACCGACATTGATATCATACCGAACTTAGCGAAGTTTCCGGTACCGGTATTGATGTCGTACCGACCTTACCGAAGCGTTCGGCACCGGTATTGATGTCGTACCGAACTTACCGGAGTTTCCGTTACCGGTATTGATGTGGTACCCGAACGTACCAAGCGCCCGGTACCGGTACGAAAGTCTGTACCGGTACCGGTACCGGCACACACTTGAATACATATACCGGCAGTACCGGCGGTATATCCCGCCGGCAAGGTACTGACGCGCACTTGCGCTTAGGTACATAAACTGGACATAAACTGGCGGTACAAGCAGGGCAAATCCGGTATGGGCCGGGGTTACCCGCTGAGGTATATAATTGAACTGAATTATATTTGGTTCTTATATTTTCAATATTTTCATCTAATTTGATCTTTGTCTTGACATGTTGTTCAAAATGTAAGGTACTTTTTGGATCATCAGCAGGGCCCGTCTTCTCGTCGATCCTTTCGACGTACACACCAATCAAGTACATAGACGAGGCTTCACGCGTCCCTTCCCTCTGAAAACCGGTCGGCACCGGGAAACCATCGACGGTTTTGATCGTCTACGCCGGCAACTCATACACCTCTCCCGTGAGCGAGTTGTACACAGGAGCAGCAGGCAAAATCATCGGCACGGCTTTCTTTTCCGCGTCCACGTCGATGACTTCTGCCGCCGGCGCTGGTGTGTGTGGGAGCTGGCAAAGATGACCCGCCACGAAAAGCGGTGGCATCACCACTACTGGAGGCCACCTCATTCTGGGAAGTTTCGCCCTTGCTCATGCGTGCTCAGAGTCTCGGTATACCGAGCGTGTTGGAAGATGCTTGGGGACCGGGGTGTGTGTGGCTTGGAGTGCTGCCTGGAGCCGAAGCTCCAAGGGATGACGTCACAATTTGGTGGAATCGGGTTGATATCGTGCCAAACATACCGAAGTGTCCGGTACCGGGTAGATGTTTTGCCGATCTTACCGACGTGTCCGGTACCGGTTTCGATGTTGCACCGATGCCGGTACCGGCTCTGGTACATACGTGCACGCTGGTACCGAACTCACCGAAATGGCCAGTACCGGTATTGACGTCGTACCGAACTTACCGAAGTGTCCGGCACCGGTACGAAAGTCGGTACCGGCACCGCCAGTACTGGTATTGATGTCGTACCGAACTTACCGAAGTTTCCAGTACAGGTGTTGATGTCGTACGTACAGAACTTACCGAAGTTTCCGGTACCGGTGTTGATGTCGTACCGAACTTACTAAAGTTCCGGTAACGGTATGACGCCGTACCGAACTCACGATTTCTGCTACGATAGGGGGGTCCTATTTTGGGCTTTGTTTTGTAGTGACCCGGAATCACTCGCGCGAGTGACAGCCCCCCTGTTCCTTTTCGGTCTTAAGATTGGGTGCTATTTTAATCTAGCGACATGGATCCGCAATGCAATAGTTAGCCACGCTGTGCCAAGCATATCGTGCAAAGTCGTTTCGTCAGCGAGGTACAGAGTCACCCGTGCGAGTATGATATGATAGCTCAAACCCGGTAGTGAAAGTTCGGGGTACCCCCCTACCGTAGCCTTGGTCTCACCGAAGTGTCCGGTACCGGTAGTGAGCCCGCTGCCAGCAAGGTATTTCCGCTGGGCACGTTTTTGCATGAACACCCTGCTATCTACCGACACGTTCGCATCCATGTTCAGCACATGGAATATCTGGCGACAAAAATCCTGATCACTCGTCGGTTGCATATCAACGCCAGCAAACCTTTTGAGCCCTTGCATTGGCTCCTCCTCGGAGAGGTCGACCCAGGGCTTGCCATCGTAGAACTCATCGGCAACCATCGTTTGGGTGGCCGAATCTACCAACTCTCGCCTCCTCGCGAGTACCCGGTCTCCTCCATCTTGGTTTCTGATATGCATCTGCTGCTCGTGCTCCGAGTAGGAAACAAGAAATCCACGCATTCTTTGAAGGTAACAACATCACCACCCAACCTAGGCGGTCAATCACCCCCGATCGTCACCTTGATTTCCGGCGTTAGCCGGCCGCCGGCTCGGCCTCCACCTCTCGGGTTACCCCAACTTGCAGAATGGCTCCGTCAACGCCCTGCGCTCGCGCTCCTCTTGCTGCTGTAGGGTATTCCATTGCTATGGGCTGGTGTCCCACACCAGCACGCAAAACAGTGCGTTCCGGCCTCCGAAAAGCATATTGGTAACGTTTTGAGCAGCAAACCGAACTCACCCAATTCAGTTGAATTGTACCGACTCGCGTGAGTTCGGGCCCGGTGGTATCAGCTCCGAGGACTTCCCCTCGTAGGCTCGGAGTGCGTTTGTCCACAATGCAATAGTCCGTTCGTTATCGCACGGGGAAGTGCCATGCCATTGGCCATGGAACTTCCCGTTCGTATTTCAAGATCCCAAGAGCTCACAAGAAACGCCAATAATGACAGTTGAACTCCCTGTGAAAAATGTATCCAACCATTCTATCTACGGTAAAATGCCCAATGATACGACCACAGCGGTACAGTAGTTACCAGGCAGACTCTAGTGTGCTGTGTTGTGTGATTTACCAGGTACGTCGTACCTGGTACACTGGTATCCCCGTGGTATCAACCTGCACACCGTCGACACAAGCAGCAGGCACTGCGAGCGTCAACCAAGAAGGCGTTGGGTTCCCTGCTGTAGCTCGCGTTCGGGCTTCGCATAGCTTCGTGTAGCGTTTCGTATAGATGTTCAGCACAAAACGCGGTAGAAGAAACCTCCAACAACACGTACATATGTGCACGACGTAGCCCTCTGTTGGCGTTCAATAAGGTACAAGGGCTCCGCTCTCGCGCAAGAAAGAATGCAACGAAATCATATATATGTAAAGGGGACCCAGAAAGAAGAAGTCCATGGCGTGCGACTATCGAATTGACAGTGCCAAGAGCAGCTGCGTGCAGAGCTAGTTGCCCTGTGTTGTGTACTATGCTGTGTTTGTTAGCGATGTCACGTTCTGATCGGTAGTACAGGTGTAATTTGCGGGGCGGGAAACATACATACATGGGGATCGAGTACACAACACGTACGTACGTATACGTACGTTCATAACGGTACCTCGTACCTGATATTACTTCGCATCATACCTGGTGCTGCTGCATGTTCGAACGAAGGAACAGCACAGCACGGCACCGCACCGCACCGCTCGGCAAGGCAGCTACTGAGTGTATATTGCTGGGCTTGGGCTTATCTGGGGGTGCATGCATGGCGATTAAACGATTTAGTATGCATGCGTACACACTTCTGGTGTTGTAGCAGTAACGGCATGTGGTAATAATGACGACAAGAGCGGTGGCAGGCGATCGAACGACGGCGGGCGAGCGAGGGAGCGAGCGACGGCGGGCGAACGACGAGGGCGGCAAAAAGGCCGCCCGACGGCGGCGACGACGAGCGCGGGCGAGCGAGCGAGCGATCGGGCGACGGAGGGCGATCGACGACGGTGCCAACCTGTACCGCAGCAGTGTTCGTAGAGGCTGAGCCCGGATGCCCTGACCGCCTCGCGGTCTAAAGAGTGTTCTTATCTCCGTTGTATTAAAGGAGAAAGAGGAGAGAAGGGGCAAAAAACGGAATGCTAGAGCTCTTCTCTCATGAAAAAAATAGCATAAAAACGCCCACGAATATATTCACAACCCTCTCAAATTTTATACCCGTCGTACTGTGACAATCCAAACTAGCACCCTCCCTGGCTCTTCACAGCAGTGACGAGACCGAACTGGCATCCAAAACAACCAGGGTTTTTCACGGGTCGGGTCAAATCTCGCGGGTCGCGTCGGGTCGCGTCGGGTAGGGTCGAGTCAGCTGATCCCGTGAGAATTTCGAGACGTCTTGACCCGACCCGACCCGACCCGACCCGATCCGCAAGAATTTCGAGACGTCTTGACACGACTCGTCCCGACCCATCCCGACCCGCGAGATTTTCGAAAACTCCTGACCCGACCCGTCCCGACTCGCGGGAATTTGAAATCCTCCTGACCCGACCCGACCCGACCCGATCCGCGGGATTTTGAAATCCTCCTGACCCGGCCTGACCCTACCCGCCACAATCCGGGTGACCCGCCAGGTGCGCGTTTCATGCGGGTCAGGTCGACTTGACCCTCGTCCTCTTCACAAAACGAGCACGATCTTAGGTGGACAGCTTGTTCGATGTGAATCGCACGATTATTTGTAAAACTGCACGACAAGCGGCTCTTAAAAGCTGACTGTGCTGCTGTTGATACCACCGCGTGACATAGCAGCACAAGCATCTGGGGTACACGCCTTGTTGTACCGTTGCGCTCGGAGTCGTAACGCAGATTAAGTGGCACTCAAAGAACACCATGTGACGGGCGCTTTCCTAGCAAGGGATTGTCTAGTGCTCCAAAGAGATAATTCAAACCAAGCGTGACTCACGTCTCGACCTGCGAACGGCTGTGGGGACCAAAAAAAGTGTTGACCAAGCAGAAATGTGCGTGATTAGCATTCTTTTTTGGAATTATTATGTGTGCGTTCTCAGACATGAAGAGCTTGCGTTCACCACTCACCACAACGTCACATAAACTCGACACTCGATACTCGACACAAGCACGTTCCCCGTTATCAACGCCCTCGATACAAGCAATAGCTCCGTGCTATATTTTACGGCCGTTGAAAGAACCCCCTTCAATATCTTGGGAGCCACGTGTGCCAGCAGTTTTGTTTGGTGGTGGTGTGGAGGACAAGCCGGCCGGAGGGAGGATTCGTTTGTATTTTTACTCATGCCACTTAATGTTGGCGTAAGTTTGGTGTTGGATAACGAGGATGTTGGCGTAGAAGTAGCACGAATGCAATGGAATGAGTAGACGCGGCCTTGACTGGGCTTTCCAACGGTGAGCACACCTTGCGCACAAGTCGACGATACGCGGAGCAGCGCTCTGTGAGGTGAACATATAAACAGACGCAAGTTACCTGACCGGATGTGCAAAGGCGTGGACAAATTACACTCAAACCAGCAGCCTGCGTGTCTGTCGCTAATTTCACGCGTAAGTTTTGCTGCTTTCTTCGTTGTCCAGATCGTAATTTGTTGAGAAAAATGCAATTGTTGGGGCAACCTTGGTACGAAGTAGATTACATGGCCAGGTGTAGAAGTAGCACGAATGCAATGCGGCGAGCAGACGCGGTCTTGACTGGGCTTTCCAACGGCGAACACACCTTGCGCACATGTCCACGATTCGTAGAACAGCGCTCAGTGAGGTGAACCTAAATAAAGACGCAAGTCACCTAACCGCCTAAGCAAAAGCGTAGACAAATTACGCTCAAACCAGCAGCCTGCGTGGTCTGTCGCCGATTACACGCGTAAATTTTGCTGCTTTCCTCGTCGTCCAGATCGTAAGTTGTACAATTGTAGTTGTTGCAGTAACTTTTGTACGAAGTAAATTACAAAGCCAGGTGTAGAAGTAGCACGAATGCAATGGGACGAACAGACACGACCTTGACTGGGCTTTCCAACAGTGAACACACCTTGCGCACAAGTCGACGATTCGTAGAGCAGCGCTCAGTGGGGTGGACCTAAAAAAAGACGCAAGTCACCTGATCGCCTGAGCACAATGTAGACAAAATACACTCAAATCAACAGCCTGCGTGGTCTGTCGCTGAATACGCAGGCAAATATTGCTGCTTTCTTCGTCGTCCAGGTCGTAATTTGTACAAATCTTGTGGTAACTCTGGTAGGAGATTACATGGCCATGCGGAGAAGTAGCACGAATGCAATGCGGCGAGCAGACGTGGTCTTGACTGGGCAATCCAACGGCGAATCCACCTTGCACACACGGCGACGATCCGTAGAGCAGCGCTCAGTGAGGTGAAGCTTAAAAAACGACGCAAGTCACCTGACCGCCTGTGCAAAAGCATATACGAATTACAATCAAACCACAGCCGGCGTCGTCTGTCGCCGATTGTACACGCGTGATATTTGCTGCTTTCTTTGTCGTCCAGATCGTAATTTGTACAATTGTTGGGGTGACTTTGGTAGGAGATTACAAGACTATGTGTCGAAGTAGCACGAAAGCAATGGGGCGAGCAGACACGGTCTTGACTGGTTTTTCCAACGGTGAACGCAACTTGCGCACACGTTGTCGATTCGTAGAGCAGCGCTCTCTGGCGTGAGCCTCAAACATGAAATAAAATACCTGGCTGCGTGCACAAAAGCGCACCAATTTGAATAAAAAACAACAGCCCACAGCCTACACCTCAAATGTCTTGGCGGGTCTCGTGTTGTTGGAAGGCACGTTTCTGCTTGGTCAACACTTTTTTTGGTCCACCTTTTATTTAGTCCCCACACGGTCTCCTGCACCACTTGGTTTTTGCGTGGAAGCTCATGAAAGCTTCTGTGGAAGCTTCCACCGCTTCCATGGAAGCTTCCACCGCTTCCATGGAAGCTTCCACCGCTTCCATGGAAGCTTCAGCCGCTTCCACGGAAGCTTCCATGGCTTCCATCGAAGCTTCCATGGCTTCCATGGAAGCTATGGAAGCTTCCGTGGAAGCTTTCATGGAAGATATGGAAGCTTCTACGCAAACCAAAACGCAAGCTTCCACGGAAACATTCGCGAAAGCTTTCATGGAAGTAGCTTCCACGGAAGCTTCCATGGAAGTAGTGGAAGCTCGCACGGAAGTAACTTCCACAGGTGATTCCACAAAAGCTTCCAAGGAAGTAACTTCCACGAAGGCTTCCACGGGAGCTTTCATTCAACTTCCACGAAAGCTTCCATGAAAGTAACTTCCACGAAAGCTTCCGCGGAAGCTTCCACGAAGGGTTAGGGGTTACGGTTAGGATAGGGTTAGGGTTAGGTTCCGCGAAAGCTTCGGTGAAAGGAGTTTACTTTCACAAATACTTCCGTGAAAACTTTTGTGGAAGCAAATTTGCTCCACTTTGAAATCTTCGGTAAAACGTTCCACGAAGGGTTAGAGGTTAGGGTTAGGGTTAGGGTTCGAGTTAGGGTTAGGTTCTGTGAAGGCTTCCGTGATAGCTTCCGTGGAAGCAAATTTACTTCCGCGAAAGCTTCGGTGAAAGTAATTTACTTCCACGAAAGTTTCCGTGAAATCTGCCGTGAAAGCTTCCGTGAAAACTTTCGTGGAAGCAAATTTACTCCAGTTTGAAAGAAATCACGTTGCAACGGGTCGGTGTAATTGTTGGGGGGACTGTGAGACCCACAGAAAAAGGGATCGAGGCTATCAGAGTCCGGGTTGGCCTCATTCACATACAATTTGAGGGGATTTATAAGACGTAGGTGAGGAGTTTGAGATGCCATCGTGTAGCGGCCGGGGGGCGCTCGTGACATACTTGTAGTTCATTGTTATTTTGCACAACAGGGAAGAAATCTGCCCGTGACGAATTAATCCATAATGATTGAGCCATTACATATTTCGGGATTTTAACGTGAACCAGCCTGTACACCTTGCGGGTGTCGGCGTATATAGCTGTGTCTCTTCATCCCAAGCTCCGCAAGAATTGCCCAGGGGAGCTGGCGTGTGGATGATGGGAGTCTGGGGTAAAACGTTTGTTTCCGAAGTGCCTTTTGAACAAACACACCAAGGTTTCGATGCTGGAACTCTCTGGGGGGGGGACTTCTAGTAGGTAAGATATTAGCCATTCTGATGCATGAAGGCGACGTACAACCACACGGCATGTCGTAGACACCGTTGCACAACGAAAAAGCACTGGTGTTCTTTCAAACCCACGCCGCCGCGTGCTACTATCGTGTCGCCATACGGTTTACGATACGATGCCTATACCGATGATTCGGTGACGGTGTATTTTAGACTTCAGATAATGTGGAGCGGAGCACATATCGAACGGGAGCAACATGGCTGGTTGCGCCGCGCTGACACACGGCCTCAAGTGTGCGGTAGTGAAGCAACGAGTCGCAGTCGCGATGGACACCAAAACTGGGTTTTGCGCTGATGTCAAAATCAAGATCCGAGAACAGAGAAGTCGCCCAAGGTGAGCGGGCGTGCTTGGTTGGGGACAGGAGGCCAGTCAGGACTTTCACCAGACGCCATCGACACACGGAAACACGTAAGCATGGCGGCTTGTGGCGGGTGTATACGCCAATCGCCTGCTGTCCCGCGCCCCTTGTCTTACGCATTGTGCGTGACTACCGTAAGCCGTCCCAGGGTCGACCGTTTCTGCTGCTAAAGCTCTACAACGTTCTATGAAATTTCAATTTTCGAGCTGAACCTCGCTCCCTACCCTTGTTCTTAACGCGCTCCCTATCATTTTTATTAACCCGCTCGTTGTCCCCGTTCCTTCACCCCCGCCGTACTCCCGCCCGTAGACAAGTGCAGATGACGACGGCGTGAACGGGAAAGAATCTTTACGCAGTACGCCAGTTCCAACGTCAGTTCGAACGCTGTTTGAACCGACTACAGATCCGTCGAGGCACGAGAGAGGGGAAAAGCAAGTGCGCGACAAACGTGTCCAAGTCAAAGGGCGGTCGGGGCAGCCTCGGCGCAATTTTCACGAGCAATCTCGCCCAACAAGGCGAAGGTGTGAATGCGCGAAATATCACGTCTCAATAGCCGTTCATGTAGGCCTTTATTGTTCGGGAAGGGCGGGAAGGGCGGGAAGGCCGCTCTGATATATGGAGAATGATTCGAACAGACAGGACTGTGAGCAAGGCACTGCAACATATGATATCAGAATATGCAAAAAAGGTCTATATTAGTGTCGTCCCGGAAAGATGCAGGCGAAATTCAAGGTAGCCAGGTGCACACCCCGAACAGCTCATGAGCTCGGTCTGTCGATTGCGTCCACTGGAAGATGCCCGGGTCGCGGTATTTTCACAGAAGGGTACTCATGATGTACAAGCAGAGCAATGGAAGAGTGCGAATTATTGTCGCCCCGTGGGAGCTCGTAGAGCAAGTGCCAGACAACACATCACAGGGTAGGAATCATCAATAGAAACATCCGTATCGTATCTGCACGAATACAGTTACATGTATATCTCGACATCGAGCTCGTGAGCATCCCCAACAACTTCATCTGTCGTGTGTAGCCCACACGTTCACAACATGTGCGGATGAGCTACCTCCTACCTGGTATGACCCAAGCCAGGGAAACACGTACAACACATGTAGATCCCATAGCTCATCCCGGGGAAGCATAAGCTACCTGGTGTAGCTCCTATAGTTCATGTTGGCCGTTGCATGTGAGAGCGACCGAAGGCTCCAATTTAGACAAGGTTTCAAGTTGTGTTCGAAAAAACTCGAGCTGAGATCCACCTCTCGGCGCGCTGTTTCCTGCACGTGCTTCAGCTTGCTCGGCTCTCCCGACCCTGCCGGGGTCGGCGTCGGTCGTGCTCGATTCGTGTCGTGGTGGCCAACGGAAAATCACGCTCTTGTACAAATTCCATTCCGAAATATCAAAAGTGCGGAGCCGTAACTACAGAAACACTACAATTTAATTTAAATAAGACTAGTGACAGCAGTAGCAGTAGTTCCGCAGTTAGACACTCAACGTTCGTATTCTTGTCACAGCACTCCGAGTGGGGGGTGTGTGGTTGGTCGGTGTTGGAAAGTGTGCCCCTCATGGGTTCCGATGTCTTTGTCGGCTCTCTATAGGCTCGCTGGCTAGGCTCAAAGTTAATGCATTTTTGCCCTCAATAGAAATGCTAAAAAACAGACATAAAAGGACTAGGCAGAGAAGGGTAGGGTAATGCAGGGTAGTGCAGGGTAGTGCAAGGTAGTGAAATGAGGGGCGTCCCGAGTGTCCCATCATCGTCATCTACATTATCGCCCATATATAATGGCCTTGACGTGAGTGTGACATAATATCACGTGCTACCACGACATGGTTTTGCGTCGAATCAATAAACTATCCTTCAACGGAGAGCAACACCCTGATGTTAAATTAAAGGTGGGGGACACAGAGTGCCCCCTGCAGGTCTGCCAATTGAGCAGGTCCTCGGAGAGTACTCACTTTCGTTCCTTCGTAGAGATATAGCTTTATTCGTTTCCACCAGAGCCCGGGATAGCTTATGAGATCGGAGGCCCGTGCCTCCG
This sequence comes from Undaria pinnatifida, assembly GCA_012845835.1. Taxonomy (NCBI): domain Eukaryota; class Phaeophyceae; order Laminariales; family Alariaceae; genus Undaria; species Undaria pinnatifida. Next base: position 72,440 of record JABAKD010000035.1, read on the forward strand.
ATCTAATTCCTAACTTCCCCGAATATAAACCGCCAACCTTATCATACGAAACCCATCCAAATGATCTCAAACTCGGATACCTACAGGCCTTTCGAGGCCGTATCTTAACACTAGCCCACCCTGATGAGTCGCACATGCAGAAATATGGGAGATTCGGGGAAACTCCGGTTCTACGAACTAGACCATGAGTCGAAGATGCGGCTCCTCAAACCCCACTCCCGCACCTCTAACCGTCTGGCTATGGAGCCAGGAACACGCGAAGAAAAGCAGTAGAAAGAAAATCAGACCCTACAGCAAGGCAAAGTCACCCATCAAAAACCTGCCGCATGCCGCCGGTGTGGCGGGGGGGGCAGAAAAGGCTCTAGAATCTGCCGCATGCCGCCGGTGTGGCGGGGGGGGCAGGAAAGGCTCTACGGTAAACCAACCACAGAAAAGGTACTATGGCGAGGCGAGCCCTCGTCGATATGGAGGGGAACACAGGCGCTAACACAAGGGAGAAGTCATGCGAAAAACCTCCCGCGGGCCATCGGCAAGGCGGGGGGGTTAGACGAGGAAACGACGAATACCGGGATGGAAGGTGTCAACACCTACAGCCCCGCTAGGGGAGGAAGTGTTTAGACGAAAAAAACATAGTAGAACAAATACAACACACAAAACATAAAAGATGACACACAGACCCGTACACTGGTCGACACCCGGCTCTGGGCTGAGGAGGGCGTCGGCAGGGCGAAATTGAACAATGGCAAAAAATGGACAGCCCTGCGCCTCAGATAGCGGCGTTTTACCCGAACCCTGACCCGGCACTGAGCAGGGGGTTCGGCAGGACAAAAAAACAGAAAAATGGAAACAACCGCCCCAAACCTCGACAAAGACCCTAAGGACACTACGAACGACCCAAAGACAAAGACGCAAAACTCATACCTCAAAAAAATGAATAACTATCGAGGAGCGGTGGTGGTTTGGAAGCCAATTGGCCACGGCCGCGCCTCGAGATTTGTCTACGTTACGTTGAATTCCCCGAGGAAACGAACTGGCGATGTGAACTTGCAAGCACCAAGAGCCTCGTACGGCTCCCGTTGAAGTCGTGTAGCGCGCCGGGGGAAGAGGGAGTTTAATCGGTCCCTGGTCATCCAGAAAGCAGACCAGGTATACCTTGTCCTCGGTAGTGCTCGCGCTGATTTTTCCCAGCCACCATAAACCATCGTCTCCCTTGTATCAAAAGTGGGCTCCCTTAGGGAGTACTGTGCCGTGGTAGCGACGGAGCCAATCGGTTCGGGGAACACAGGCGTAGCCCGGCGCTAGGAAACGTTCCCCGTTGTTGCGGGAGAGCTCACGCTGTGCCGCCCCGATCCGCATTCGGCGGTAAAGGCGGTTGGTTTGGCGGTGCTGGTCCGGGGTTCCGGCCCAATAACGCAAGATGTGGGAGCGGGAGAGGTGGAGGTCCATTTCCCGCTCCCAGGACGGTTCGGAGAGTCCCGCCCAATGCGTCTTGTATAGCACCGCGATGACGCCACCTCGCCCCCGTACCGACTGATGACCAGTGATCTGCTCCACCTCCAGCCGTTAGAGGGGAGTCGAAACGTCGTCTTGAGTGACGTGGTACGGTGGGGACTTCTTGGAAAAATTGTTGAGCACATACTGTGTCAGCCCCGCCGGCAGGTATTTGGGCATGTCCCCGCTGTCGAGGGGGTTGGCACAGGATTTGCAGCACTCGATGGCCACACACCGACGAGCGTCCGAACCAGGCAAGTCGGAAGGGAGATCCAAATAAAGGAGGTTGCTCCCGAGCGGCGAGCCGTCCGGGGTCTCGGCGGCGGAGCAGGGACCGACGGCCAGGACCTTGTATGGGCCCGTCCAATTAAAAGAGAATTTGGCCTTGAGTACCTTGGCGTCGGTGTTCGCCTTCACACCCTGGCGGATGGTAGAGGCAGAATTGTATACCCATGCCCAACCACCCACAGTGAAGTTAGGTGCTGGACGCAGCGCGTCGGCGAGGGCGGAGTTTCTGCGGATAACACGGGAAACGGTGAGGGCGTGGTGTGCGCGGACAATGTCGTTCGCGCGCTTTTGCCGGTCGGTGGCCAAATCGCAATAGGCCAGGTTGTCACGGGTCAGACTCTGGTGTACCACGACACCTGTGCGGTCGAAAATCGTCAGGGGGAGCCGTGGGAGTCTGCCCATGTGAACCTCGTTGGGCGCCAAACCCGTCGCCGCGCTGACAGAGTTGTTGTAAGCGAATTATATGTGGGGCAGATGCAAGTCCCAGTCGTCTTGTCGCTCGTTGACGACCATAGCAGGCATTTGGGCCATAATGTGATTTACCCCCGTTACAGTTGGGATGATAGGAGCTTGTAGCAAGCTTGTGTACACCTAACAGCTGATATACAGCTTGTGAAAGCTTGGAGCAGAACTGCTGTCCGTTGTCCGAGAGTATGGTGCGCGGGCACCCCCACAAGGGGATGTATTGGTTCACCAGGATATTGGCTGTACCTTCCGCGGTGAACTCAGCGGCAGTGACGGGGAACATGTCGGCCTGACGACTGAAGCGATCGGTGAACAGCAGGATGTAGGTGTTGCCTCGTGGTGTGGCCGGAAGGGGGCCGAAGTAGTCAACACTGACAGCGATACCTGGACCTTCCGGCAGAAGCACTGTGATGATGGGCCAGCGGACAGTCAGCCGTGGGGTTTTCCGCGCTTGGCACTTCAAGCAGTGGCGAAGCCACCACCGGGTGCACACACTCATGCCAATCCACCAATAAAAACGCTCCAGCATGCGCAACGTGCGCGTGGTGCCAAGGTGGCAGGAGGCCGTCGAGTGACAAGCTTGCATGGTCCAAGGGCGCATGAGCAGGGGAACGTAGATGCGAACTGGCTCGTCGTTTAGCAAGCAAGCAGCTCGTCCCACAAAGTTTGGTTTGTCAGAGCTTGTTGGCAGGAGTGTCGTGTTACGGACGAGTAGGACGATGTCGTCGTCGGTTGTATGTAGTCGACCCTTACCCGCCAACTCCTGGATGTCTGAGAGGGAGGGACGGTTGGCCGAGGGGTAGCATGCCAAGAAGTCGGGTGGCAGGGCCGACGGCCGGCCGATAGAGATGTAACGTATCGTGGCGTGGCACGTCGGCTCTGCGTGTTGTTCGCGCTTCCAATCGGCATGTGAATAACGCGCGACGGAATCCGCGAACCGCAACTCAGCAGCGTCGCCGAGGGTGTCCGACCTTGTATATGCGGTCGCCGTGTCACCAGGAGAAGGCGTGAGCCGTAAGAGAGGAGTTCCCGTGTAGGCTCTGCGTGGTCGTGGTCGGACGGTAGTGGCACCGTGCGCACCGGCGAGTCGGCAAGAGCAGGGGTCGCGGCAGTCGACGGGGTCGGCCGCGGCCGTGGGACTCGCGGCGAGGTTTTTCCTCGTCTGGAAGATGGCCGAGGGGCCCCGCCGAGCCCGAATCCATAATCTACAGCGGGGGTGCATTTCCTGTTGTTGTCGCTGTTAGTCGGCATGTCGTCGACGACGGAGGGGCTGGAGTGCCAAGCATGGCGGAGACGGACACAGTCGAACCGGTGGTCGCGGCGGGGGCCGTCTCCTGTAAAGAACTCCGGGGATAGATAAGTCGGCTGTGCGATGGGCGTCGCTGCAGCCAGGGCTTCTGCGGAGCCCGTGCCGCCCTCGATGGGTATGGCAAAAACCGAAGCGAAAACAGTGTCGGCGGCAGGTGAAATCGACCCGCGGCCGGTACAGCCTTCGGTAGTGGCGACGGAGGCAGAAACACGAGCGACGAATCTCCCCGGGGAAGCAGAAAGGCCGTCAATCCTTATACGTGGCTCGTGTGTGCGAAAATCGTGAAACGCGGTAGAGGTGAGAGGGAGCCCACCCAAGGCAGCATGTTCAGTGCGGGGCACGAGCCCACCCAAGACAGTGCATTCGGCGAGGGGTTCGAGTCCACCCAAGGCAGTGCTTTCGGTGTGGGGGACGAGCCCACCCAAGACAGTGCTTTTGGCGAGGGGCGCGAGTCCACCCGAACCGACTCCTGGGATCGGCGAGGAGGGAGCGCGCAGCCCGCGGGTCCGTAGGAGGTAGATACCGCTATCTCCAACGGGGTTGGGGCTTGTCAACCCCACGAGGTTGAATTATTTTCAAGCCACTGCGGTCGTACTCCGTAGCGGCTCTGGAAAACGGGCCGGAAAAATCGGCGATGCTCTTGGCGCTGCCTTTGCGGTACTCGAGTGTGCATTCGAACGCGGTGACGAACTCAAGCTACCGCTGGACTCGTGCATTGAGGGTCCCCACTTTGCCAATGCTCTCCTATGTCTTGTGGTCGGAGGATATGCGGAACTTTGTTCACCTCAGTATCCTCGGAGGCGTTTGGGAACCCAAGCAATGCTGCCGGTCCCCAAATCTAGAGGAGTCCAGTGCCTCTCCGAGTCGAGCGTTGCTCGACTGATATACGCGATTTTCATAGTGAACAAAACGTCGTCCAGCGTCACAGTACCCTCGACGAAACAGGGGCAGTGTTCTGACATCGCAAGGTCAGGGCCGACGCTAGAAGCTATCTCCACAGCTTCACGGCTTTTTATTGGCCAACGCGCCCGAGAAATAGGTCGGAAACGCCGAAGGGGAAGCTTTGCGAGCGCTGGCCGCTGTTAACGGTCCGGTTGCGGCGCGGACGAGATTTCTTGGTTCTTGCACTCGCAGTGCAGGTGCGGAACCGACTACGGGAGGCCGGGTGCGCCGACCCGGTCTCATTGTCGCAAATAGCTGCGCGAACGGCAGAAAGTGCCTCAGCGAGCATGTTTTTCCTCTCACCTGGCATGGGTTGTTGGCCCTGGGACCATCTGCCCGGAGGCCAATGCCTCACACTGGGTTCAGAGGGCTGGATTCAGCCAGAAGCTTGTTGTCAGAGCTCAAAAGGTGATTTTTTTTTATGGCTGGATTCTGCGTGAATTTGGCGTAGGTGCCAGGTGACACGGCTTTTTGCTTCTGCCTGTCCCCAACAGCGGAGTCAAAGTTGCGCACGCCTCGACCGATGCGTTTGCGTATGCTTGGACGAGGCGACGACATAATGAGCCCCACTGCTCGATGGTCTTGCAAAAACTTGATCTTTTCGGCCATCATGTACTGCTCCGCGCAAGAGTATGGTACGGCGTCCACGGCAAACGGCGAAGGGGACCGCGGTGGAAAATAGGATGGGGGCTGCCAGAATAACACCACTTTGGCTGTGGAGTATTCGAGAGAAGAGTCAAAATCCGTGTTGAAATTTGGGCTGCAATGTCCCCGTCCGGGAACACCAGGCCTCGGGAGCACGACGCGAATCCGAACCCATGGTATCTCGCCTCGGGTCTTTCTTCGTTCGTTGGCGGAAACGCGCGAGAATCCGCTCTAACTGCGCCCGAAGAATGGCAAAAACCGACGGTGCCAACCCGTCGGTAGCCTCGTTGGATATTTGTGGGTCTGCAATGTCCCCTTTTGGGAACACCAATCCTCGGCTACTTGGGCCTGTAATGTCCCCTTGCGGGAGCACCAGGCCTCGGGAGCAACATGCGAGTCCAAACCTGGGGTTTCTCGCCTCGGGTCCTCCTCACTCGCTGGCGGAAACTCGTAAGAAGCCGCCCTCATTGCACCCGAAAACGAGTCCAACACCGACGGTTCCAACCCGTCGGTAGCCTCGTTGGGCATTTGGGTCTGTAATGTCCCCGTCTGGGAACACCAGTCCTCGGCTCTTTGAGCCTGTAGTGTCCCCCTCAGGAACACCAGGCCTCGGGAGCACGACGCGAGTCCGAACCCACGGTTTCTCGCGTCGTGGCCTCTTTGCTTCTTGGCGTATAATCGCAAGAAAACTGCTCTAACTGCGCCCGAAGGGGCAGGGGCTCTGAGCTGTTTCTGCTTGACGAGAGGCGCGATTCTTCCGTAATTTTACCGGAATAGCGTCCAGCTGATCAGGCTGGAGGCCGTGGAGTCACCACTGGCCCGTCGCGCAGTGTCGGATCTTCTTCCTGTGCCACTGGGGCAGACGTAGCCTGAAACACGTGGGTTAGCGTGTTAAAAGACGAAGCAGGGTCCGTAGACCCTGTGGGCGTCTGCTGGAGCGGGGCTCGGGCAAGGCAATAATATTTTTACCCGAGGAGGCTCTCTTCCGTTATGTCTCTTGGAGAAGGGAGACGAGGTAGTTAATCTTGTCGAATCCTCCTTGATGGAAAAAAGGACAGGGCGCCCGCTGTTATCGCGAGCAAACACCGGATCGAGCCTCGCAAAATATCTCGGTGTTTTAGTGTTGGCCTTCCCACACCTCAAATCGACCGCCACCTCGTGGTCAGAAAAAGTGTTTCGAGGGTCGACCGTCCCACACCTCAAACCGACCGCCACCGCCTGGTCAGGAAGAGAGGGGGATGAACACATACGCGTAAAAAGGTGACGCGCCTTCGCCGCACCTATATTGTTGCGCGGCGCGTGCCTGGGGGGGGATCGCGCAAAGCGCAGGCTCCCGTGTCATGGTTGATGGGGGCGGCGTTTGGAGCGCGTACCCCCATTGCTGAGTTTATGCCGCGGCTGAGGGAAACGGCGCCGGAAGCGCGGTTTCCGTTGCCGAACTCAGACCATGACCGAGGGGAACGTCGCTGAAAGTGCGCGTTCTCGCCGTCGAGAAAGAAAGAAGAGAAAAACAATTACCTGGCTGGAGGAAACCACGCTTGAAGCTCTAGTTCCCGCCGCCGGTACTACGCCGTGAGAATCGTCCGCAGACGGCGTAGGAGCCCGTGGGCTCTTGACAGAGGCAATCTGTGCTGCGTTACTGGACAGGCTAGCAACAGAATATGAGCATCTTCTAAAACCAAAAAAGGTGCCCCCCGACAGTGTTGTCGACGGTGCCGTACCGCCGTCGAGGTGTCGATTGCCGTTACGGAATGTGCCAGGTTGGCGCACAGATTTTTTTTCGCCTGGGTTGTGGGCGGCTCCAAAGCGCATTCGAGGAGCGGGAGCGGGGGCAGAAAGGCGGGCGAGCGCAGGATACCACCATGGTGATCCGACGTGTATGTGGTATCGTTGTGACATTTTACCTCGCCCTGATCCTGAAGATGGCGACGATTGACCAAAAAGATGGCAACGATTTTTCTTGTGGTTGTTCGGGCGAGAAGATTTGTCGTCTCGGCGGTAGCAGACCATGCGTGTTTGTCAACGTCGGTGTGCGTCATCGTCGCCAAGTTGGCCAAGTTCAGGGTTCAAGAAGCCACTCGCAGTAATGAAAGGATGCCTACAATGCTTGAAGGAATGGTTGTCTTCGTGGCAGTTGAGGCAAAGCCCCCGGTTTTCTCGGAGGGCATCAGCGCGAGGTGAAAGGAGGCCGCTCCAAAGGGGAGGGTCGTCTGTCTTAAACGAGGCCTTAACGGCGAAACCTTCTGCATAATGATGATTTTCTAGTGGCCAGCAGTTCAATGTGTGGTCAAGCCAAGGGTCAGATGAATCATCGATGGGCATGACAGTTGAATGATGGCTCGATCCCGTCTGCCACGAAAGCGACTGGGACGGCACTCGGCCCTAGCCGCGCCCATGATCGGCGGGCCGGGGCCCCGACAGGGCGCATGACCGCGCTCCCGTCAAAGAAACAGGAAGAGAAAAACAATGTTTCGCCGTTGACGGCAGGTGTCTTATTAGTCACTAAAAGACTGCCACATAGCATCCAACGAGGCGTATGGCCGCGGGTTTGTTGCCTTCGAACCAGGGTACAACGCAGGCAGGAGAGCCGGAAATTGCTCATTCGCCGCCACCCGAACCACCCCCAATACCACATCCGTCCCCGGAGACAATACACGCTCACTCCCCGTTAGCGGTCGGCATAAGTACGCGAAAATCCCCACTAAAATCAGAAAAAGGCATGCCGTTACACATTCCAAAAGTATGCAACTTAGTGCAGCCCTCCTCCGTGTCAACCCCGTCGAAGCGCGTGATCAGCAGACGCAACAGGAGGGTGAAAGCCTCAGGCCCAGATGCTCCTCCTGCCATGGCTCTTGACACTTTTTGCCTGCTACCACGACCACCTCGCTGTGGTCCGTGCTCGAGGACGAAGACGAGCGGGAGGAGGTTGACGAGCCGTCCCACGCTGAACGTTCTCTCGCGCCATTCCTCCGCCGTCCGTTGCCTCCTCGGCGGCGCCCTCAGGCACACCAGCACCCGATGCGCTGTCACCCCCGCGGCGGTGGTGGTGGTCGCCACCCCCACCATTTTTGCCGCCACCCCCACGGTTGCGGTCCCCGCGGTCGCGACTGTCGCGACGTTTTCCCCGGTTTCGTTCTGTCAACTCTTCCTCCGGGGTTCGGCCAAAAGACAAGGTCGGGGTCCTCGTCGTGGGCTATCAGCAGGGCCTTGACAAGGGCAAGGGTCGGGGCGGCTCTCGTCTGTCTAGCATAGGGCGTACAATCCACGCGAGCCCAGGCCGCTTTCACTGAGGACGTCCGCTTACCGCGACGCCGGCCTCTCTGACGGGAGGAGGGCGCAGGCCGTTTACACCACCGCGGTCGCCAACGCTGAGGAGGAGTCTACCCTCAGTGCAGACGCCATGCACGCGACGATGCCCTTGATAAAGGCGTCGTTCCCGGGTCGTGGTCGCTGGGATGCGACACCCTGCGGGCGCGACGAAGGCAAGGGGGCCGCGGTAGCTCCCGCCGCAGCCGACGCAAGTGATTGGGCGAGGGCTTGTTGCGCCCTCTTCGCTACCAGGGACGCCTCCGGTGCAGCGGTCTTCGCCTGCTCGATATCTTCGTCAAACCGACGTCGGCGTGCTATCGCCTGGTTGGCGTCGTCGAGCACCCGCTGGGCCCGCGCCGCCGCGTATGCCAAGTCCAAGGAGGCGGCATGGGCGCCCCGGTCCCGGGAGCTCTGGGGGTGGCGCTCTGTCGAGCGCGGAGAGCCAAGGTGGCGGCGGTGGTGCCCTGTCGAGCGCGGGGGGGGCAGCTGGTGGCGCTCCCCCGGGGCTGGCGAGAGCTGGCATCGAGACGCCCCCGAGTCCGGTGGGGGTTGGTCCGTCTTCATCTCTGCGCGAACCGGCGAATCGACCCTCTTGGTTGGTGGGAACGGGTGGAGGTATGGTGCTCCGCCTTCTGTCTCGTCACCGGAACCCGCCTCCGGTGGTTCCCCCCGTCTCGAGTCACGGGATCTCGAGCGAGCTCGCCCTGTCTCGTGGGCACCCAGGTCGGGGTGCGTGGAAGACCTCAGCCTGCCCCGAGTAGCCCGCTTCCTCACTGATAGACATGTTGCTTGTTGTCTGTATGGAGGGCAGCGGAAGGAGGGGGTGTGGGGGAAGGTGGCGGGATGGGAACGACGCGTAAAGAAGGTATGGAGGCAGATGTCTGTTGTGGTGTCCCTGCTGCAAGTAGCGGTATATCTGTGTTTCAGCAAACATTAAGACATGGGCCTCGACTCCGTCCAGCATCAGTGATGGTAGCAGCCACGCCAACTAGCCGTATAAAAAGAGTACAGCAGTAACAAGGTACCAATTATCAAAACCGCAACATAAGAGCAGCGCCCAGTCTGACCGTGGTAACGCCCGCACGAACCGCAGTACAAGGAGCCAAAACTGGGCAGCACTGACCCTAACCACAGTGCAGGGGGTTCAACACAGTAAATGTACGTCTGCAGCCATCGCACTTAAACAGGCATCATTCAACTTAAGCGGGGGGAGGTAGCACAGGAAAGCGTCGCCAAAAACGCCCACGCTCATCGGACCAAAACAGGCAGCATTTACCCTAGGTGTATTGTAGGGGTTATCACAATAAAGGTTCGCCCAACACGCCGACGCTCATCGCACCAAAACAGGCAGCGTTTAACCTAGGTCTAGCGTGGGGGGTAGCACAGTGAAGGGTCGCCCAACACGCCGACACTCATCGCACCAAAACGGGCAGCATTTAACCTAGGTGTAGTGTAGGGGTGGAAGCATAATGAAGAGTCGCTCAACACGCTGACTCTAATCGCCACAAAACAGGCAGCATTTACCCTAGGTGTGGTGTAGGGGTGGAAGCGCAGTGAAGGGTCACCCAACACGCCGACACTCATTGCACTAAAACAGGCAGCATTTAACCTAGGTGTAGTGTAGGGGTGGAAGCACAGTGTAAGATCGCCCAACCCGCTGACCCTCATCGCACCAAAACAGGCAGCATTTACCCTAGGTGTGGTGTAGGGGTGGAAGCGTAGCGAAGGGTCGCCCAACACGCCGACACTCATCGCACCAAAAACGGCAGCATTTAACCTAGGTGTAGTGTAGGGGTGGAAGCACAGTGTAAGATCGCCCAACACGCCGACACTCATCGCACGAAAACGGGCAGATTTTAACCTAGGTGTAGAGTAGGGGTGGAAGCACAGTGTGAGATCGCTCCACCCGCTGACACTCATCGCACCAAAACAGGCAGCATTTAACCTAGGTGTAGTGTAGGGGGGGAGCACAGTGAAAGGTCACCCAACACGCTGACACTCATCGCACCAAAACGGGCAGCATTTAACCTAGGTGTAGTGTAGGGGTGGAAGCACAATGAAGAGTCGCTCAACACGCTGACTCTCATCGCACCAAAACAGGCAGCATTTACCCTAGGTGTGGTGTAGGGGTGGAAGCGCAGTGAAGGGTCGCCCAACACGCTGACACTCATCGCACCAAAACAGGCAGCATTTAACCTAGGTGTAGTATAGGGGTGGAAGCACAGTGTAAGATCGCCCAACACGCTGACACTCATCGCACCAAAACAGGCAGCATTTAACCTAGGTGTAGTGTAGGGGTGGAAGCACAGTGAAGGGTCGCCCAACACGCTGACACTCATCGCACCAAAACAGGCAGCATTTAACCTAGGTGTAGTGTAGGGGGGGAGCACAGTGAAAGGTCACCCAACGCGCTGACACTCGTCGCATCAAAACAGGCAGCATTTAACCTAGGTGTAGTGTAGGGGTGGATCCATAGTGAAGAGTCGCTCAACAAGCTGGCACTCATCGCACTAAACAGGCAGCATTTACCCTAGGTGTAGTGTAGGGGGGGCAGCACAGTAGAGGATCGCGCACCAACCGTATAAAAACAAAACGGGCAGCATCCGCCCCAACAGTAGTGTAGGGGGGGGGGGGGTAGCACAGTGAAGGATCGCGCAGCCAACCGTATAAAAACGGGCAGCATCTGCCCCCACAGTAGTTTAGGGGGGGGTAGGACAGTATACGTTCGCGCACCAACCGTATATGAAAGGGGCAGTATAACCCCCATAAACATGGTAGTTTCCCTCGACCGCACTGAAGGGGGACAGTCGCGCCTACAGTAGTGCTGATTGCTGCAGTATCACTGCTTTGTTCACAGGTAACGGCAATTTCAACCGCACCAAGGTGGGTAGTGTAGTACCAACACCAGCTGTAGAAAAATTTGCACGCCCACAGTCGAATAGAAAGGCTGTTTGCCCCCAAAGGTACCGCATCAAACGGGCTAATCTCGACTGCACTAGTAAAAGCTGTGAAGCGCAGTGTCTCCGCGAACTGTGTAGTAAGCGCTCTGTAACGGGCAGTAGCTGTCCGAACATGTGCAAAGAAGAAGAAAAAACAACTCCAGCGTAGACCCTAGCAATATGGTGAAGGGCAGCACATGTACCGGCAGGAAGACGGCTTAACGCCCGGACAGCTGAAAAAAGAAAATCCGTACCCACTCCCACCGATAAAGGGACAGTTACGTTGACAGCAGTTTACGTTGACAGCAGTGCGGAGTGCCGCACGGTCACAGCTGTGCATACACAGAAAATGGTATTATAATCCCCGCGTATCCATGAGTGGTGAAATATAGGGCATCGCACACACCAACCGCCTTGCCCTAAAAAAGCCAACACAGAGTTTCAGGGTTCACTAGGTTCAAGTTCTAGTCACGGAGGGGCCAGGACGAAAGAAAACCTCTCGAATCGAACTTGCAAGGAGCACTCGCACAGCAGTGGGGGGTGTCAGAGCTGCGGTGCTGTAACTGTGGACGCTGGGGCAGTGAAGGGTCGAGCTATGTGGTGGATGGGCAGGAGCAAAGTAGGCGGCTTGGCTGCTGTACAGTGACTTCTACAGCAGAGACTCCGGCGGTATATGGCAGGCATTGACAGCGAGCCAAATGTGCTGCACTGTAGTTGGTACCTCTGCAAAAATGATGGTGGTTGAAGCTACGCGACGCACAGCAGTAGTGGAACGCTGTTGATCGAGAAAGATCGGAGAGGGGTCCGAGGTGCGTCAAATTTATAGCTTGTACTAATTACGGCAGAAAGGGAGCAGCTGTTCGTCCGACGCGCAAGACGGATCGACGTATGTACTGAAACCCATACGATAACGTGTGTACTGGAAAATTCGCCAAACGAAAAAGTCCAAGCATTCCACGAGCACCGCCTGTTCCTTCCCAGGTAGGATCACAAGGAAGGAGCCCCGACATGAGCTCCTAGAGCACGGTGCCCGTAGTCCAAGGGGGTCCCGCGAAGGGCGGTCTGGCTCCGACAGCAAACGTGTATGCTGGTCGATGGGCTCTCTCAGCAAGCGAAGTCCCCGTCGAAGGTCATTCGAAGGGTTGATTCCAGTGTGCTTGTCCGTGGCGTGTCGTGCATATGCCTTCGAGCCCCAAAACGCAAAAAAAGTTCAAGTCGATGGCCGATCTTGGGACTTGTGCTGGCAACTCGCGGAGATGTGCTGTTCAACATCCTGGCAGAGCGCGGAGCAAACAAGTCTGATGGGTGGGGCTCGGGCAGTTCCACTGCGGAGTGGTCTATGACCAGCTGGCGGTGAACTGATGCGACCAAAGGTCGGGACGAGGAGTGTGCTCCGAAGAGCAGTGTCGTCCGCACGTACTCGGAAGGTGTCCTCTGTGTGGTGCGTGCCCAGCAACCAACAGGAGGGACCAAAATTCGAGACGAGGAGTGTGCTCCGCGGAGCAGTGTCGTCCGCACGTACTTGGAAGGTGTCATCCGTGTGGTACGTGCGCGGCGACCAACAGGAGGGGCCCCTGCCATCTCACTGCTGTTGTGGTCGCCGTTGTAGGAGGAAGGGCGCTCCCTCCATTGAGAAGCCACCCGAGAAGGAACAGGGGTTGTGGGCTCGATGGAACGCAAAAGCAGAATCGATACGAAAAAAGATCGGAGAGATTTGAGGAATGCTGCCACAATAGCATATCAAGCTCGTCGACGCCACATGTTAAATTAAAGGTGGGGGACACAGAGTGCCCCCTGCAGGTCTGCCAATTGAGCAGGTCCTCGGAGAGTACTCACTTTCGTTCCCTCGTAGAGATATAGCTTTATTCGTTTCCACCAGAGCCCGGGATAGCTTCTGAGATCGGAGGCGCGTGCCTCCGATCTAATTCCTAGCTTCCCCGAATATAAACCGCCAACCTTATCATACGAAACCCATCCAAATGATCTCAAATTCGGATACCTACAGGCCTTTCGAGGCCGTATCTTAACACTGAGCAGTCGTAGATGTAGATCATATGGCAATCAAAGGATGTCAACAAAGCATCCAGAATTGGAAAGGGGATCGAAGATGCGGCTAATTCGAAGCAGACGGAAATGGGGCTATAGATTCCCCCACACCTCGCAATAATGATACTAAAATGCCTCATTGCAAGATGAACCATCCTATGATGGAGCTTACAACCGTGAGAGCTCGAGAAAGGGTATGTACCTACGGTATTCCAGTAGGAATCGGCCTACAAAAACACGAAGGGCGAGGCCGCCAGGCGCAAAGATGCGAAGGGAGACAAAAGGAAGGTATAGACGCGCAAACAATGTCAGAAGGGAAGAAGGGAATACGTGTCACGCTGTGAAGGTTAGGCAAAGTTAGGGGCTGAAGCGTAGTGACGAAGTGGCGGGCAGTCGGGCTATTTGCCGAAACGCAAGAGAGAAAGCAAAGAACACTGCCTAAAGAACGTCAGCGTCCGCTACGTTGGACATGGAAAGCTGACGTGGGGCCATCGGTTAGACGGTGAGAGAGAAACAACCAAAACACCAAGAAGTACGCAAGCGTCAAACCATTGGTTGAAAGGCTGAAGAGAAAGAGCCTGAAACAAGAGAAAACAAAGAGCACTGCCGAAACCAATGTCAGGGTCATTACGGTTGGACGTGGAAGGCTGACGTGGGACCGTTGGTCGAAAGGCAAAACTATAAAGAACCAGTAGGCTGAGGTGTAACGGAGGCACAGAGGCCGTATTGTGGGACCTATGAGGCTAGCATAAGGCCCTAGGTCAAACTGTAGAACGGGAACCCGAGGCTACCCAAACAAATCGCGAAAACGCAGAGAAAGACAACACCTAAACAGTGGCACGGACAACGCCAAAATGGTGGTACTGGAGGCGTGTGTGTGATACGCCAGAAAGCTGAGCCGGGGGGCAACAGTTGAGTACCCCTAGACGCTATCTGGGTACAGTACCAGGAAAACGGAAATAAGTAAGTGGTGAAGTCACCTAGCCAAAGCAATACGCAGACAAGGACGAAACTGAAACGTAAACAAAGAAAGTCGGAAGATACTATCGGAAACCGAAATGAGAGTCGACATCATGACACCTTGAGAGGCTAACTAATAACGGAAACAATGCCAGCAAACGTAGCGAAGCTATTCAACCGCTACAAAGCAAGCTAAAAATGGGGTCAACAGGAAGATGCTCGTTCAGCTCGAAGCAGCGGTGGAAGTGTCTAGCTCCAGGAAGAATGTAGCGTAGAAGAAGACAATATGAAGAAAGCCGGAGCTAGGTACTATACATCGGGAACACGGGGTCGCAAACGTGGAGCAACCCTAAGAAGGTAACCGAGATAAAGCAGGGGAACACAGAAAGTAGGCAAATCGTGTCATAGCGACGTACTGCAGCCTGAAAAAAAAGGAGGGTCCATAGCAAGGGACCTTGAAAGGCTACTTTAAGAAAACGAGCAACTCTAGGTACGTATCAAAGGCATTCCTCCGAAAATGATTTCGCTGCAAAAATAACATCGAAGGGGGACAGGAAACGACCTATATGCGCTGTGAAGCCAAACTGGGGTCAAAACATGGGACCGATACGACAAGTACGCCAACAAGCCAAGAGAAAAACGGGGGCCAAGAGGGGGCGGCCTGCGGATTGCACAGTCAGGACAGGCTATAAAACCACGAATAAGGCCGGTGCCGTCAAACCCTATGGGCAGATATGCCGAAACAATTAGAGAAAGTGGCCAAGAGAAACAGGATCTGCTATATATCCAGGACGGGGGTCAGTGTCGTTGGATTGTAGGGGCAGGGGTGCCGAAAAAAGAGGTAAGAAAGAGTGGTCCAGGGCAATAGATCCGCTGGCTGCAACGCTAGAACGTAGCCCGACAGCAAGGAGCTCTTGGGGGCAAGTACAACATAACAAGGAGGTAGAGGCCAAAGGGAACCGAAATATGGGCTGGAGAGTCAGCACAGGACCGCTAACGTGGTACCAAAGGGCAGGCTCCAACGTGAAGCCTGTGGTCGATAAATTGGGACCATAGACAGTAGCAATAGCTGGATTGCCGTAACACTAAGCGGGTAGAGCTAAGGTGCAGCGAAGTTAGTCATGGGAAAAAAACACGCCAAGAAGAAAGAAAGGTCCAGCAACAAAAGTATGTCAAGGGGCAAGGACAGTTAACAACAAAGAAAAGTAGTTCATGCCTAGCGAAAATCGAAGAGAGATAACGCGGGAAGCATCCATGTTGTCACCAAGCGCATAGGGCGACGTGGAAACGAGACGATGGAAAACCTCAACATGGTTCGGAAACGCCATGATTCGTCGGTATGCACGAAACGTGGGCAGGCTACATCGACGGTAGAAGGCGGAAGCAAAACCACGAAGGCGAACACTTGTCGTACTGTAGAAAGATATAACAACTTAGGCACAAAATAGAGAATAAGGCGACCATGAAGATCACCGAAAAACGAACAAATGCCATTCTTTGAATGCGGTGAAGAAGACAGAAGGCATATTACTACGTTAAAACGTTGTTGGAGCCTCAACGATAATCAGACTTTAAGGGGGTACTTTGGGGAGCCAAGAGGCGATAATACTGACCACAATGGTACCTACCAGGTGGAATTGCACCGAGACAGTAGGGTCCAAAGCTAATGCGCGCACTAGGCATTCGCGAACGGATGTTTCCCAAAAGAAAGGGGAGAAGGCTACTACTGTCCATAGCCGTGCACAGCGTTTGCCACTATGGGTAAGGAACAAGCGTGCCCGGAACTAACAGGAAACAAACAATACCCGCGTTGCATGGACGCGAAAGCCGGACTTATAGGTTCCGAAAATGCACATACTACAAAGGCGGGAGGATACACGTTCAGAACATGCGCACGCACACGGCAAAGGGGAGGGGGTGTACGTTCCCATCCGGCACACAGCGCAGGAAGGAGAAAAACCAAGATAGAAAATCAAACTAACACAATTAGTTTTCCAACTTACACCGTGAGAAAGGAAAAAACGGGGTCTTTACACAACGGAGGACCCAGAAATTCTGCGAAGGAGCACGCACATGGTGCAGACGATATGCCGGCTGAGAAGGAATCAGATGAAAATGTTACGATGGCTGAGAAGGGCTCGGGCAAAACAGTTATGATGTCACAGGCTGATACCATAAGCCGGACAGAGGGGGGAGCAAATGGCGTACAACTCTAGAGATGCTAGCGGGGCGCATGCACAGCGTGCACGCGAAGTTCAGGCTAGTGAGGATAAAGCAAAACTGCGATGGTGTTGGGGGTTGATACTATAAAGAAGCCTAGAGGGGGATGTCATGAACAAACGACAGACCCGAACGTACTAGCAACACGTTAATGTCATGAAACTCTGAAAAATGTGGCCTACTATAAAGCCATTCCTATTGGAAGCTAGTCGACGAAGAATCGGGGGGAAAGTACGCGAAAGTACATGAATGCCCAACCGAGAAGAGGGGACTTGTGCGGGGCGGTATGGCGGAAACAAGGTGGACAACACGCCTCAATAAGCACCTACGGCGTGCATAAAGCAGAAAACAGAGGAAGGGCCAAAGCACACATGCCACAGTGGTAAGAGAACAAATACGACGCCTCAATAAGCGCCTATGACGTACGTAGTGCAAGAGCTGAGGAAGGGCTAAGACAAATATGCCATAGCGGTAAGAAAACAAACACGACGATTCAATGACCACGTACTTCGATGAAGTACGTAGTGCAAAAAGCAGAAGAAGAGCCAAGACGGGCATACCACAGCGGATTTAGAGACGTATACGACGCCCAAATATGCACCTATTTCGTACGTAGTGCAGAAAGCAGGGGAAAGGCCCACGAAGACAATACCACAGCGGTTTCGCGGGACGGGAACCAAGGGCATGCTAAACCGACGACAGTAAACGAAAACACGGCAGGTTTGAGGCCAAGTTATGAAAACTGGGCAGGCTAAACCAGCAGTAACAACAAGACGGTACCATATCAATTTTCGGCCTGGTTACGAAAATGGAGCGAGCTAAACCAGTGGCTGGCAGACCAGGGTAGCACACCGACACAAGCACGAAAACGTACGTGCTGATCAATAGTGGGACAACGCGAAAAGTCAATACAAAGAAGAGGCACCTTGACACTATTTGAACAACATCAAACCCGATAGAGAAAATCAAGAAACCAATGCGCATAAAGCAATTTCCAAGAAGAAAATAAAGAACAAACAGAAGAAGTATGGCTATGAAGCGGGACTATAAGACAAAAGGGTAAGAGCGACTCAGAGCGATAATACCATGGCTACAGACATCCCTGTCGCGTGGCGTTATAGACACGCCGATCCGTAGGTGGTGCTCCGCCAAGATAAGCGGTAGACACGCCGTATGTTAATCCTAGAACCGGATGGTGTAGGGTCTGAAGAAAAATCCGATGAAACTCAGCTGGTGGTCGTACTAAGCAACCCTCCGATAGCGAGATGGCGACGTCGTGGTGTTTGCAGAATATGTGGTAGGAGCGTTGGAGACGGATCATGGTCCTGTAAAACGCGTTGAAGAGATCCGAGCACGAACCTCTGAAGTCGGGGTGTCCGCGGACGACGCGGTAGGAGCTCTGTGACCGTTAGAAGACGAGGCTATAGTAGCTCAATACGGTTGGTCGAAGAAGGTGTCGGATCGCGTACGCGGCGGTGAAATGTGCGTGTTCCGCGGCGTACATGTAGAAGCAAGCGTTGACACCGTAGTAGTCCTTTAAAGTGGGTCAGTGGAGATGCCTGCGGTGTTCGTGGTGGTGGAGTTAGCGTTTTACGCGGCGAGGATAACGGCGTGGTTGCTGGAATAGGCGGTAGAGGAGGCCCGAAGTAACCGACGATGGCGGTGACGCCGGGGGCGGTTAGTAGCGTACTGAGGAAGCGGGCCTACCGGCGCCGTGGCGGCAGGAATCGGTGAAATATTTCCCAGATGGTCGGAGCAGATGGTGGCCACGACGCCGAGGGCGGTGGAAGTGACCAGAAAAAGGGTTCATTGTCGTTGGTAGTGGTTTGAAGGTGAAATACATCGAATGCAGTGGTCGTGGAAGATGGAGGTGGAGCTCAGATGAAAGGTGGGGTTCTGCTCGCGAGGCTCGGGTGATTAGAAAGCTCTGGTGAAGGTGGACCTCCGGAGCGCTGACAAGGGTGAAGCTCAGGCGAAAGGTGGAGTTCTGATGAGAGTGGAGCTCTGGTCCGGGGGCTCAGGTGACGACAAATCTCCGGTGCAGGAGGAGCTCTGGTCGCGAAATGGAAGTGACGACGAAGCTCTGGTGAAGATGGAACTCTGAAAAGGTGGATCTCAGGTCGTAAAGCTCGGGTGACGGCGAAGCTCTGGTGAAAGGTGGAACTCTGGCAAAGGTAGAACTCTGGTCGCGAAGCTCAGGTGACAACGAAGCTCTGGTCGCAGGGTTCGAGCGGCAGTGGGGGGGGTCGATGATCTTGGAAGTGTAGCCACAGGTATTGGCGAGAATAACCGTAGTCGGAAGGGTGGTCACCCGTTTCCAGCGGCGGCGGCGGATCGATGGCGGTTCGGGAAAAACAATGGTCCGACGAAGGATTAGGAAGGCCTAAAAGGGATGCGCCAATTGTGGGCGCTGGGGAGAACGAAGGACGGCCTAAAAGCCGATCCAGGAGGAGCGCCAGCGTCCGCGGCGCCTTTTTCAGAGCTGGCTAGCGAACCGCAATCGATGTCATGGGCCGAAAAAACCCGACGGACGTTTTGGGGCGGAGAAGGGGTCGATGTTTTTTGTTGTATGGTCCGCAACGGTGAGTTGCCGAAAGTATCTCCAGCGAAACGTGGTTGTGCATGGGGTAGAAGGGAGGGGGTTTGAGCCCACCCAAGTCGATGCCCAGCACGGGAGGTGCACGGTTTGCGCGTCACAGGTGGATGGGGGCGGATGGTGTTGGTGGGTCGAAAGGGAGGGGGAACTAGTGCCCCCAAAACGACACCGGAGATGGAACGCTCGCATTATCGTATGTCGGCGGTGAAGAGACCGTGGAAGGGCCCGATTTCTGGTGAAAAAGGTCCCTATACGTACCAGACTCGGACGATTCAAGAGGCCGAGAAAAACTATACCAAACTCGGAAAAAGGGGAGCGGTGGAATGGTAGGGGTGGGTCGGAGGAGAGCGGGAGCGAGCCAAAAAAAAAAACGATACTCTTTTCGAAACGTTCATGCCCGGAAAAATAAATATCTCCAACCCAAAATATGGGCGAGGCGGGATGTGGCGGTGGGTTGGGAGGGACTGGGGACGAGCCTACCCCAAGCCGATGCCCGGCTCGGAGAGGTCATAACGGGAAAGGAACAAAACTACAGGTAAAGATAGCAAACCTATAGAAACGTTAAGGTAGGGGGGGCGGCGATAGTGGCGTCACAGACGTGCCTTCCGGAACGGATAGGGGATGCCTTGGTTCAGGTGGTAAACCTACAGGGTTGTCGAGGCAAAATAGGGTGGCGGTATTGGTGTCACAGACTTGTCTTCAGGGACGGATGGGGATTTGGGACCGTAGAGTTGGAGGGGAACTGTTCGGTGTTCACTGGAAATAGGGAAGGAAAACAGTCAACGGTTGGAAAACAAGGACACGTGCCGCGAGAAACAAACAACTCACCGGCAAATAGAACGCCGAGGTGATAAACCAAGATAGATATGAGAAAGACGGTATAGACGGAAGCATTGGCGCGGGAGCGCCAGTGGACCGTGGTTGAAGGTCGTCCGTGGTTGTGTCGTCGAGGAAGGCTGAAGGGCCGTTGGTGGTTTGGATCCGGTTAATGGGGGGGTAGCCAAAGAGCTGGGTCGGGAGCGGTAGACCGTGGGTTTGTAGTGGTTTGGGGAAACGGAAACGTCGTCGTCGGCGTGGGTACACTGGTGGGTAAAATGAAAAGCTGGCCGGGAGGTACCGTTGGTGACCCGTTAAAGGCGGGATAGATCGGGGCAGGGTAGCCGTGAGAAGGGGGCGGTAGGGGCTTCAACGTTTGTCGAAGGGAGAATTGACCAAACCGTGAGGAGGAGGGTGGCTGCTATCTCCAGATGGTCAGCGGTGTCGGGGGCGGGCGGTTGCTGTTCCCCAATGATCGTCGCCAAAACATTGGTGGGGAGGGGGTCGCATGGTGTCTCCGAGGCATTGGGATCGACAGGGAGGTGGTGGAGAAGTGTGGATGTATGCTAGAGGCCTGGGAAAGAGGGGGGGGTGTCGACGATAAATCGGTGACGTTGTCGAAGAAGCCAACCCAACCACGTGGAGGGAATGGCTGTTATCCTCGAGTCCGTAGGGAACATCGCCAGGCGGTGACTTTCGGCCTGAAAAACGGGATCCGAGCGCGTAGGCTCTGTTGGATCGCATGTGGTCGGAAGCGTGCAGGCGGTGGGCCGTGGTGTGGGCGGAATCGGCGGAGACGAGAGAAACAAGCGGCTCTTTGGTAACACGTCGGGGTGGAGAAGGACAAGGGCAAATCTGCAGGTGCGCCTCGGCGGCAATGAAGGGCGCCGGGACAGAGATTCTCCGTGGAAACCGGTGGCGTTAGAGGGGGGGGCGCGGCAGAACTGTTCTGTCGGGTTGGAAATGGCCGGAACGAGGTGGGTAATTGGTGACTTCGGTGAGAAATACCGAGACCGAAAGAGGATGACTCGTTTGCAACGCGGCGGGTAAGGGGGCAAGGCGGCTGCTAATCGAATAAAGCGATTGTTGGTTCTGCCTATGGATGGGAATGCTAGTCTCGGGTGTACCGTTGCCGAAGCTAGCGATACGAACTGGGAGGGCGGTGGTAGATTTCCAGGGCCGTCGGGTAATGGTACGGGAATATATTCCGGCGTATGTCGACCTCGGTACCATTGTCCCAGGTAAGTAATAAAGAAGGAGTTTAGGCGTTTCTCGGCCTGGGAACCAAGGTCCATGGCTGATCATTACCGATACTTGGTCGAAGCCGGGTGAGCTGCGGGATCGTGGTGTCTCTAAAAATATCGGCCTCGGGCGATGTCGGAAACTTCTACACACGGTAGTAAGAAAAAAATAACTTAGGAGGAGAATCCAAACGGGTGGCGATGTTAAAGGTTGAACATCCCAGAAAAGGTAGTTCGGTGTAGGCTGGCTGCGGTGAGCCACCGAGTAGTGGTCAGTTGCGGCTGTCTGGAAGACTGTCGCGTGGTGATGGCGAGGGTGCAGCTGGCTGATCTAGAAAAAAGAGCCGGCTAGGTCCACGTGATCGCAAAGGAGTCTCGGTATTGTATCACAAAGGCCCTGGAAGGGTCTCCGTGGGTGGCGTTTAAAATGAGCGTGGCGAAGATACCCTGTGAGCCCTGTCTCCAAGCGTTCGAGGAGAAGAATATAACTCGCTAGGAAATTACGTACCTGTGGCCCGTGTCCACGCAATGAACGAGGGTTGTGAGGAAGACGGGGCAGAGGGCTCATGGCATATCCTGGTCAATTATGATCGCGAGTCTTCCGTCTTCATGACGGGACTGTCTCTCGGGCCCGGGGGCAGCGGTGCTGTCAACACCGTGGCAGCGAGTGGAAACCCGTCGTTCGCGGACCCACCGCTGGCACGTGAAAAAGGCGTAAGTTCTGGGACGAGTGCGGGTGGAGTCGCCGATAAATAGGTGACGCGGGCTCAGGGTGCGATGGCCCGGAATGTGAAGCAGAAGTTTCGTGCTGTGGTCCGGAACCACTGGTAGTCGTAGTCTTCGGCAAGTAGCGTTGCTCATCGGTGGAAGGCGTCGAGTGGAGCATCCCAGTAGCGTTTGACGTCTTGGCCTCCTCGCACCCACACCTCAAGACCATCGCTAGAACAAGGGGATCAGGCTTGGACAAGCGATATCGCATGTATGGAGCTGGGCGGGGGAGGTAGATTATTGGGGGGCGTGGGCGTCGGTGGAGCTCGTTCTTTTAAAGTTGACGATGGAACCTCGTCCCGCAATTAGATGGCCTGACGCTGGTAGTGCTGTATCGGTTGATCAGCGTGTAGCGTCCAGGGATTTTTGCCGCAATGGGTATCGGCCGGCCACGCTATTGCTGCCGATGTTGTCGTCGTTGTCGCAGCATTTGCCCGAGGAAGAAAGGCGATCATGGCGCTTTCGACCCAAAAAATAGTTGCCGCGGCATTTACAACGAGCGGCACTGATTGTCGCGGGTTATTGCCGGGTGATAGCGCCGGGTGTATGGTCCGCACGTTTCCGTAAGTACCTAAGTAAAAACCAACATCCTGGAGTATGCCCATACCTGGGTTGAGCGCACCACAGGCGTAGCGGTGTTGTTACAGTGGGAGAGTGCCGCCGGCACGATGCAGACGTCAGGGAGAACGCCCGAAAGCCAGCGGAGTGGTACTCGATGGCCAGGTAGTTGACAATGATGCTCGTCGCAGGTTGTGTCCCGTATCGCAAAATAGAGTGGTTGAACGTCATCCCTGGTTGCGGTTTGAGGCGCAGAGGCAGGTGCCGTGGGCGTCACAATTCAAAACAGTCGCGACCGCCGTCGCGGCCATTGCGGTTAAGGTGGCTTCTGCATTGTTGGGCGACTTCGCTGTTGCTGCTACTGCGGGCAATATCGGTGATGTAGGTGGTAGACGGGGAAGAACGGCGGTGTAGGTGGTAATCGGAAAAGAACGGTGGTTTTGACCCGAGCGGTACGTGATGCGGGGGGGGCGCGTGCGGCGTTTTGGGGGACTGGTTGGGCAGGGTGCGTGGGACGTTTATGTGCCGTGTGTTCAAGGGTGGTGGGTGCTGGCGCTTGGTGCTTGTAGAGCAATGCGGTACCAACGTTGGTAGGCGGCTCTGTGGCCGTCTTGACAAATGTAGTAGCGGCGGGACTAGGTCGTACTTTCAAATATATAGAAAAAAGGTAGTGGCATACAAAGGCGGCGGTCGTGGCGGGGGAGCTGGTTTGACTCGATGGTCGTTTGAACAACTGCGTCAGCGGCGGAAGCGGGTCGGAATTTCAAGGAAGAAAGCCGAACAGGCATATTACCGCAGACGGAGCGTCTAAAGATCCCGACGTCGTAGTTGGGTAGGCACGACGTGGTCAATAACCCAAAAATATTATACCGCAAACAGGGTTGTCTTCGGGTGCCGCCCGGTCAAGACCGTGGACGCGCCGTATACAGTTGTTAGCCTGAGCCAGCAAACAAAGACAGGGGCGATTGGGCGCAGGGGGTTGAGTGCGGAGTTATAGGGGGTTGAGTGCAGAGTTATGGGCGGGTGAATTTGAACCGTTGTGGTGATAGACGCGGCCACATCGGGTGGGCGGCTATGGGAGCCGGGGATGGGATGTGAACAGTAATGTGTTGATTGGGATGGTAGTCGTGGCTCAGATGGGGCGGGTGGGAGTGTGTGCAAGAAGCGGGTTAACTTGCGTACACGAGCTGGTGGTGCACGTCGTACAAAGGGCTGTGGTCGCGGTGGCATACTATGTGGAAACCATCGCGGCACTGGCCTTACGGATGCCGTTCCGGCAGCACACTCTGTGATAGTCGTCCAGGTACTTGCCACACCTTTGCGATCCCCCACGGAAAAAAAAAAATAAACCGCTTGTCCTCAGGCGCTAAAAATCAAATATCGCAGTCGCACCAGGCAGACGTCTCTCGTAGAGGGATCCGTCCTCATAGTCTTGGCGTGTAAGTTGGCCGTACCGATCGTCGAGGGATCCGATTTGACTGTATGGGTCGGGGTCAGTGGCGGCGGTGGAAATGCCGTCAACGACCCCGGCCGCAAAATGCGCTCCGGGGATTATTTCGATTATATTGAGCAGAATGAAAACGTCCTTCACCGTAACTGTACCACGCATGTCTACAGCAGGAGAAGAACGCGAAGCACACTGTTAATTGTGAGGGTTGGGAGGTTGGGTCCTGGTTGGTCCGGTATTTACTGCGAGGGTTGGGGGGGGGTTCCATGTTGGTCCAGCATGGATAAGGAGTGAGGAGGTTTGATATCGCACGCACCTGAGTAGAGAGGTAGGGTGCAACACAAGTAGTTTTTGAACGTCACCAAAGAGGCCGGAAGGTGATGGAAGATTGTAGATAGTCCCGGGGGGGAGCGTGGTACTCGGGAGAATGTTAGAATTACGAGTTTCCAGTCGTAAACAAAACCAAATCAGACCTTACATCACGGAAATTATGTGTACATGTTGTACCCGTCGATAACCTACACCACACTAAAATAGAGTTTTTTCCAAAGGAAAAATCCAGCATCTCAAAAACGACGGTGTACATCTGGCGTGTATTGTTTCAAAATTACCGGGGGGCTCCATGTAGCACGCGTAACATACTCGTGGAAAGTGAGGTAGATGGCACTCGGAGCGCTACGCCATCGGAGTGCTGTTTCACTCAACATAATTTTGCTCAAGCATGACCCTTATACAGTTTGGGTCAGCCTGCCGCTGCATCAGGTGTGGGGTGCCTACCAGCAAGAAACAGAAGCCTTACAAGAATAATCGTAACTCAAACACGCGGGGGGTATTAAGCGTATAGTCGACGCTCGTGGCAGGTTGAGTCCTCACCCTCACAGAGTTTGTCCGAATAAAACAGTGCACTAGGAGGGGACTCTATAATGTGACCGTAGTACCGTTATGAAATAGTGGGATGCTTGACGTGTACTACCGTCGTTGGCGCATTCCGGCGTTGAAACCCAAAAAAATCAACGCACCTTAACAAAGCAATCATTGTCAATTTCGTAAGTCAGCATTATGTGCAGCGAGTGTTGACACTCGCCACAGGCGATCATTGTTGCATTATCGTTCTCGATCGTATTGCACGAGATGCGCGCCAGCATTACGAAAGCAACACGGGGAACATAGCGGTACTATTTTGGTTTTTCAGCGCGGACAAAAAAAACACATGGGGTACGTCATAATGGAGACATGCCAAACGAGTATTAAATTGGCAGAAAAAAGGGGGGGGGTATTTCGTGGCTGCTCGCAAGATCATCATTAAGCAACCAACTGCAGTAACGAATGCCGTCCAACCATAGAATTCCAACCAAAAAAACAAAAAGGAAAGTCATAAATGACAAGAGAGACACAGCTTTTAACAGCCAGCAAACACCAATACTTATGGTAACGTTGGCAGAAAAAATAAAGGAAAAGAGCAGCTCTACCTGATGCCACAAAAAAACGGTTTAATAACAAGAGGCAGCTGATTCAGGATTTTGGGAACGGGTTCGTTCGTACCCTATTCCCCTGTAACACTCAGCTGGGTTTGTTCTTATTGCTGCTGCTGTACATGCTGATCGAATACGCCACCTGCACCTATATTATTCCAACCATGGTACGCAGGCTATTCCCGCAGGTGTGTGGGCGAGTTGGTTGGGACCCCTACAAACGTTCCAGAGATCGCAGAACGTTATTATGGTGTTGGCACCAGATACGTGCCATATCGGTATGTACCACAGTGCCAACAACTGCCAACAAAAAATTACAAAAGGGCCCTAATGACAACTGTTGTGCCGTATTCGATACCTGTACATGACACGCAGCTACGATATATAAAGCCCACGCGTATAACAAGCCCCTACATATCTTTGATCTCACAGCCGAAGTGTATTCGAATATTATTTGCGACCTAAACCTTCTAAACAATTCTCGCTCTCCCTTGCTCGAACGCCCCAACTAATATCGAAATCCGCTAGATTAATAAACACTTCACGCACTGGATATCACCTCATTATCTTTCTAGAGCCGTCCATGGCGCTGTTTCCCCCCCCCCCTCGCCCCGAACGCCCCATTCTTCTCCACCACCCGCACCATCGCCTAGACCTAGCACCACACGTATAATAAACCCCTACATCTATGCCACCTAAAGCCCTTCCCTCCCCCCCCTCCCCCCCCCTCCCGCCACCACCCCCCACCTCCCCAACCCCACCCACCCAATCCCACCCCCACCCCATCGAACACTCCGCCCTCTCTCTATTCACTGATTGTACGACTTACCCCAGGATATACATGATGAACTGATGCATTCTTTCCAAAACCGTCACATTTATCCCCTCAGAATAATGTATAGTTTCCACGCACAGATTGAGTTGCCCCACCCGCCCCACCCCCGCCCCAACCCCTCCCCCTATGATAAACTGGTGCTTCTTTTTTTCTTCCCAAAACCGTCAGATTTATCCCCTTAAAGGATTTATAGCTTCCACGCACAAATTGCCCGCCCGTCCGCCCCCCCCCCCAGTCCCCCCCTCCAGCCCCCCTTCCCCCCTCCCTCCAACCCCGCTCGCTTTTGATCAAAACCAGGCCCCCACGTCCTTCAAAGCTCCACCCTCCCCTCACCGGTTATTCGACTCGCAGGATTCACTTGCTAAACGGATACATTTCCCTCCACAGCTGTCAGATTTTGTCCCCCTCAGAAACGGTTTTTATAGTTTCCGCGCACAGACTGACTAGCATCACCCTGTTGACCCTGATAGCTACACTGTAGTTGTAAGGGGAGTCGCCGACCTATATCCTTAATGAGGACACACAACACCTAATACGCGCGATCGGAGTATCACACACAGCTTGCGAAGATGAGTTTCGACAAAATCTTCGATCTCACAGCTGGAGCGTATTTTCATTTTTTATAATATGAAGCTAAAGAGTGCGTGAGGAAAAGCAACACAAACACCAGGTGGTACTGGTACCTAGGAGAACGCGTATGTCATAAGACCCCAGAAGGACACTTGGTACTTGGTACTACTGTTGTAGGTTAGGTCGCGAGAGTCACATGGTACCTACGGGTGTCCATCTATCACACATGAGATGCTTAAAACGTCCAAGACGAAATGTATAAAACGTTTCATGGAAGCCAGATAGAAGATTACCAGAATGAGCACCAGTAATAGTCGCGACCTGTGCTACTACTGCTGCCTGAACGAGTCTGCAGAGCAGTACAACTGGGCGTTGCGCACCGCTGGTTGTCGTAAGTGCTCGCAAGCCAAGGTGGGCCTATACGAGTAGATCAGCCATACTTTGTGCGACACACATAAGGTGGAGTGTCTCATAGGCAGGGGCAATGCTGTAGAGATTACAACACACTGCGTGCTGGTAACTGGTGAAAATATGCCAAGAAACCGCACCCAAACATGGTTCAGCTGAAAAAACAACACAAAAAAACGAAACAAAAAAAACAAAAAAAAAACAAAACAAAACAAAAATAGGCCGGGGTAAAGCGGCTACGATCGTACTTTCTTAAAGTATCATATATGTCACTGCTTGTATATCGGGCGACACCGAGGATATCAATATTATAGTCACGCAGTTGTTATTCACTCGGTTCCTAACGCTGCACGGACGCAACGAGCGCCCCTACCCCAGACGGTAAGCGTCGGAGTGTCTCCGTGAAAGCAGCCGCAGTTCGGGCGAGCCTAGTGCAAGACTCGGACAGAGACCGGACAAAGAAAGTGGCGAGCGCGGGTGGGAAACCGTGCCCACCCGGCCGCCAAGGGTCCACTGACATGCGACCCTAGCTGATGAAATCGGAACACTACCCCTTCAGCGTATAAATAGGACAAGACATATGGGACAAGACATATCGGACAAGATATATAGGACACGATTTATAGGACAAGACATATAGGACAAGGTGTATAGGACAAGAGGACAATCTCAGGAGTATGCCCAGCCGTGGAGATCTGGGGTGCTCCGTGGTATCGGATCTTCTCGATAGGGTGACAACGTCATCGAGGTTCCGAGGGGCATATTTATGGACACGGTTCGGTAACGGGTGTTCTCGATGGGGTGGCAACTTCATGGAGATTCCGAGGGACATGTTTGGGGACACCGTTTTCGGTAACGGATCTTCGGTGGCGGAGTAACTTCCTCGAGGCCTAGCCTGACTCTCTTGGTGGTGGGACGTCACCGAGGATTACGGAGATGTTCGGTCTTCTAGATGTCAGAGACACATTATCGAAAGATTTCCATAGACACGTGTTCATGTTGCTTTTGTCAGGAACCTGGCCCATTACATTGCCCCCGAGTTTTACTGGTGTTGCATGATCACTATTCCACCAAACCTAAAAAGTGTAAACTGGGTACAGGTGACTTGAATACTCAACATGTCTGTGTCAGGCTTTGTGACAATAATAGGGAGCCGGAATGCAAGGGATGTATGTCCAGAAACTATACCATTGCAGGACATGCAGTTGACGTTGAATGTGACATGTATCGGCCTGATATATTTTATCAAGGGGTCAGGATGTGACTCTGGACATTTAAGACGGGGTGACTGACTGGTGGGTACTCTCGCTACGCAGTGAACTGGCTGCGGCCTGCAGAGCTCGAGATACTTGACCCATACAACGACGGAGACAACATAAAATACAATAGGGTAATACGCGTATGGCATGGGATGAACTTCATGCTGGCATGTAATGATCTTCATGCGACAAGACATCCTGACGTATGGTGCTTGGCAGCTGGGGTGCGTCGGGGCCGACAGTGGGACGCAGCGGATAATAAAGCACATATCGGCGTGTGTTTACGGACAGCTCGATATCTAGTGACAACTCTTATGGCTCACATCTAGCCATCATCGACATGTAGGGACAAGATTGCGGGGCAACCACGGTAAAATACATTATTTCGGCAAGTAGATGAGTGAACAACACTCGTGGTTCACACCTAAGCGTCGTCGACATATAAGGACAAGACGATGTTAAGATACGGCCTCAAAATGCCTGTAATTATCCGAACTTGAGATCATTTAAATGGGTTTCGCATGATAAGGTTGGCGTTTTATATTAGGAAAGTTAGGAAATAGATCGGACGCACGTGCCTCCAATCTCAGAAGCTATCCGGGGCTCTGGTGGAATCGAATAAAGCTACGTCTCTACGAAGGCAAAGAAAGTGAGTACTCTCCGAGGACCTGCTCAATTGGCAGACCTGCGGAGGGCACTCTGTGCCCCCCCTACAACTAGACATGTGGCGTCGACGAGCTTGACTTGCTATTGTGGCAGCGTTCCCCCAATCTCTTCGATTTTGGTCTTTGTAGCGATTTTTCTTTTGTTTCCAATCGAGCCCACAACCATTGTTCCTTCTCGGGTGGCTTCTCAATGGAGGGAGCGCCCTTCCTCCTACAACGGCGACCACAACAGCAGTGAGATGGCGGGGGGGTCGCCGAGCACGTACCACACGGACGACACCTCCAACTACGTGCGGACGACACTGCCATTCGGAGCACACTCCTCGTCTCGGCTTTTGGTCCCTCCTGTTGGTCGCCGGACACGCACCACACAGACGATACCTTCCGAGTACGTGCGGACGACACTGCTCTTCGGAGCACACTCCTTGTCTCGGATTTTGGTCGCATTAGTTCACCGCCGGCTGGTCATAGACCACTCCGCAGTGGAACTGCCCAAGCCCCACCCATCAGACTTATTTGCTCCGCACTCTGCCAGCATGTTGCAGCCACATCTCCACAAGTTGCCAGCACAAGCCCCAAGATCAGCCATCGACCTGTACGTTTTTTTGCGTTTCGGGGCTCTGAGGCATGCACGACGCGCCACGGACAAGCATACTGGAATGAACCCTTCGAATGACCATCAACGGGGACTTCGCTTGCTGAGAGAGCCCATCGACCAGCATACACCGTTGCTGTCGGAGCCACACCGTCCTTCGCGGGACCCCCCTGGATTACAGGCACCGTTCTCTAGGAGCTCATGTCGGGGCTCTTTCCTTGTGGTCCTACCCGGGAAGGAACAGGGGGTGCTCGTGGAATGTTTGGGCTTTTTCGTTGGCGAATTTTTCCAGTACACGCGTTATCGTATGGGTTTCAGTACACACGTCAACCCATCTTGAGCGTCGGACAAACTGCTGCTCCCTTTCTGCCGAAAGTAGTACAGCTACTAATTTGACGAAACTCGGACCCCTCTCCGATCTTTCTCGATCAACAGCGTTCTACTACTGGGCGTCACGTAGCTTCAACCACCATAATGTTCGCAGAGGTACCAACTACAGCGCAGGATAATGGTCTCGCTGTCAATGCATGCCATATACTGCCGCATTCTCTGCTGTACAAGTCACTGTACAGCAGCCAAGCCGCCTACTTTGCTCCTGCCCATCCACCACATAGCTCGACCCTTCACTGCCCCAGCGTCCACAGTTACAGCACCGCAGCTCTAACACCCTCCGCTGCTGTGTGAGTGCGCCTTGCAAGTTCGATTCGAGAGTTTTGTTTTCGTCCTGGCCCCCCCGTGACTAGAACTTGACTTTAGTGAACGCCGAAACTCTGTGCTGGCTTTTTGGGCAAGGCTGTCAGCGTGTGCAATGTCCTATATTCCACCATTTATAGGTACGCAGGGACTATAACACCACTTTCTGTGTGGGCACAGCTGCGACAGTGCGTCACTCTGCACTGCCGTCAAGGTAACTGTCCTTTAAAGTGCGGTCGGAGTGGGTACGGAATTTGTTTTCAGCTGTCCAGGCGTTAGGCCGTCTTCCTCCTACCTGTACATGTGCTGCCCTTCGACAATGCTGCTAGGATAAATGCTGCAACGTTTTTACGGGGTTCCACAAACCTGCTAGGATAAATGCTGCAAAACATTTTATGGTACGCGTGCTGCCAATGCTGCTAGGATAAGTGCTGTATTTTTTTGTTTTGCAGCTGCCACGACGGGTACTGTCAGTTGCAATGCGGTTTACAGTTGGCGGAGACGCTAAGCACTATACTGTAGGCGCAAATGCTGCCTTTCTACTGCTGTTGTTACATGTGCTGCCCTTCACGATATTGCTAGTGTCTACGCTGGAATTTTTTTTTCTTCTTCTTCTCTGCACATGTTCGGACAGCTACTGCCCGTTACAGAGCGTTTACTACAGTTCGCGGAGATACCGCGCTTCACAGCTTTTAATAGTGCAGTGGGGATCAGCCCGTTTGATGCGGTACCTTTGGGGGCAAACAGCCTTTCTATTCGACTGTAGGCGTACACATCGTTTCTACAGCTGGTGTTGGTACTACACTACCTATCTTGGTGCGGTTGAAATTGCCGTTACCTGTTAACACAGCAGTGATACTGCAGCAATCAGCACTACTGCAGGCGCGACCGTCCCCCATTAGTGCGGTCGGGGAGCTAACTTGTTCGGGGGTTATACGACTATGGGCACAGCAACGATAATGCAGCGAGCAGCACTACTGTAGGCACAACCACCCCCCTTTAGTACGGTCGAGGGGAACTACCTTGTTCGGGGGGTTATACTGCTCATCTTTGTGCGGTTGGTATTGTCGGTACCTATGGGCACAGCAGCGAGGAGCACTAATGTGTAGGCGCGACCGTCCCCCTTCAGTGCGGTCGGCGGGGAAACTACTTTGTTCAAACGTTGTACCGACATTGTCCGCCGACTGGCACATGTACAAGCCTCTACTGTGCTACCTCCCGCTACACTACTGTTGGGGCAGATGCTGCCCGTTTGTTTTTTACGGTTAATGCGCGAACCTATACTGTCCTACCCCCCCCCCTACACCACAGTAGGGGCAGATGCTGCCCGTTTTTATACGGTTGGCTGCGCGAACCTATCACTGTACTACCCCCCTATACTACACCTAGGTTAAATGCTGCATGTTTTGGTACGATGAGTACCGGCGTGTTGGGCGACCCTTTGCTGTGCTTCCCCCATACAATACACCTAGGTGAAATGGTGCCTGTTTTGGGGCGATGAGTGTCGGCGTGTTGGGTGGCGTTTCACTGTGCTACCGCCCTACACTACACCTAGGTGAAATGCTGCCTGTTTTATTGCGATGAGTGTCGGCGTGTTGGGTGACCTTTCACTGTGCTACCCCCCTATACTACACCTAGGTTAAATGCTGCCGGTTTTGGTGCGATGAGTGTCGGCGTGTTGGGTGACCTTTCACTGTGCCATTGCCCTACACTGCACCTAGGTTAAATGCTGTCTGTTTTGGTGCGATGAGTACCGGCGTGTTGGGCGACCCTTCACTGTGCTTCCCCCATACACTACACCTAGGTTAAATGCTGCCTGTTTTGGGGCGATGAGTGTCGGCGTGTCGGGTGACCTTTCACTGTGCTACCCCCCTACACTACACCTAGGTGAAATGCTGCCTGTTTTATTGCGATGAGTGTCGGCGTATTGGGCGACCCTTTACTGTGCTACCCCCCTACGCTACACCAAGGTGAAATGCTGCCTGTTTTGGTGCTATGAGTGTCGGCATTTTGGGCGACCTTTCACTGTGCTACCCCCTACGCTACACCTAGGTGAAATGCTGCCTGTTTTGGTACGATGAGCGTCGGCGTGTTGGGCGAACCTTTATTGTGCTAACCCCTACACTGCACCTAGGTTAAATGCTGCCTGTTTTGGTACGATGAGCGTCGGCGTGTTGGGCGAACCTTTATTGTGCTAACCCGTACACTGCACCTAGGTTAAACGCTGCCTGTTTTGGTACGATGAGCGTCGGCGTGTTGGGCGAACCTTCATTGTGCTAACCCCTACACTGCACCTAGGTGAAATGCTGCCTGGTTTGGAACGATGAGCGTGAGCGTTTTGGGCGTCGCTTTCCTGTGCTACCTCTCCGCCTAGGTTCAATGATGCCTATTTAAGTGCGATGGGTGCACACGTACCTTTACTGTGTTACACCCCCTACACTGCGCTTAGGTTCAGTGCTGATAATTTTTTGCTGTTTTTACTGCGGTTCGTGCGAGCGTTGCCCATACACCCTACGGTCAGACTGGGCGCTGCTCTTACGTTGCGGTTTTGGTGTACCCTACGGTCAGACTGGGCGCTGCTCTTACGTTGCGGTTTTGGTGGATGGTACCTTCTTACCGCTGTCCTCCTTTTATACCGCTAGTTGACGTGGCTGCTACCATCACTGATGCTGGACAGAGTCAAGGCCCATATGTTGCTGTTTGCTGAAACACAGATATACCGCTACTTGCGGCAGGGACACCACAACAATATATCTGCCTCCACATGTTTTTTACGCGTCGTTCACATCCCGCCACCTTCCCCCACACCCCCTCCTTCCGCTGCCCTCCCTACAGACAACAAGCAACATGTCTACCAGTGAGGAAGTGGGCTACGCGGGGGAGGCTGAGGCCTTCCACGGACCCCACCTTGGAAGCCCACGAGACAGGGAGAGCTCGCTCGAGATCCCGCGACTCGAGACGGGGGGAACCACCGGAGGCGGGTTCCGGTGACGAGACAGAAGACGGAGCACCGTATCTCCACCCGGATCTACCAATCAAGAGGGTCGACTCGCCGGTTCGCGCAGAGATGAAGACGGACCAACCCCCACCGGACTCGGGGGCGTCTCGACGCCAGCTCTCGCCAGCCCCGTGGGACAGCCACCAGCTGCCCCCCCGCGCTCGACAGGGAACCACCGCCGCCACCTGGCCTCTCCGCGCTCGACAGAGCGCCACCCCCAGAGCTCCCGGGACCGGGGCGCCCATGCCGCCCCGTTGGACTTGGCATACGCGGCGGCGCGGGCCCAGCGGGCGCTCGACGACGCCAACCAGACGATAGCACGCCGCCGTCGGTTTGACGAAGATATCGAGCAGGCGAAGACCGCTGCGCGGGAGGCGTCTCTGGTAGCGAGAAGGGTGCAACAAGTCCTCACCCAATCAGTTGCGTCGGCTGCGGCGGGAGCTACCGCAGCCCCCTCGCCTTCGTCGCGCCCGCAGGGTGTCGCATCCCAGCGACTACGACCCTGGAACGACGCCTTCTTCAAGGGCATCATCGCGTGCATGGCGTCTGCACCGAGGGTACGCATCTCCTCAGCGTTGGCGACCGCGGTGGTGGAAATTTGCCTGCGCCCTCCTCCCGTCAGAGAAGCCGGCGTCGCGGCAAACGGACGCCCTTTCAGTGGAAGCGGCCTGGACTCGCGTGCATTGTACGCCCTATGCTAGATAGACGAGAGCCGTCCCGACCCTTGCCCTCGTCAAGGCCCTGCTGATAGCCCACGACGAGGGCCCCGACCCTGTCTTTTGACCGAACCCCAGAGAAAGAGTTGACAGAACGAAACCGGGGGAAACATCGACACAGCGACAGTCGCGACCGCGGGGACCGCAACCGTGGGGGTGGCGGCAAAAGTAGTGGGGGTGGCTACCACCACCACTGCCGCGGGGGTGACAGCGCATCGGGTGCTGGTGTGCCTGAGGGCGCCGCCGAGGGGGAAACTTTGGTCCAACAACCGGGGCAGTTGGCCGCAGCTCTGGCGGAGGCAACGGCGGGATGATGAATGGCGCGAAAGGACGTTCAGCGTGGGACGGCTCGTCAACCTCTTCCCCGCTCGTGTTCGTCCTCGAGCACGGACCACAGCGAGGTGGCCGTGGTAGCAGACAAAAGGTGTCAAAAGAGCCATGGCAGGAGGAGCATCTGGGCCTGAGGCTTTCACCCTCCGGTTGCGTCTGCTAATGACGCACTTCAACGGGGTTGACACGGAGGAGGGCTACACTAAGTTTCATACTTTTGAAATGTGTAACGGCATGCCTGTTTCTGATTTCAGTCGGGATTTTCGCGTACTTATGCCGACCGCTAACGGGGAGTGAGCGTTTTTTTGTCTCCGGGGACGGATGTGGTGTTGGAGGTGGTTCGGGTGGCGGCGAATGAGCAAATTCCGGCTCTCCTACCTGCGTTGTACCCTGGTTCGAAGGCAACGGGCCCGCGGCCATACGCCTCGTTGGATGCTATGTGGCGGGCTTTCAGTGACTAATAAGACACCTGCCGTCAACGGAAAACATTTTTTTTTCTCCCTGTTTCTTCGACGGGAGCGCGGTCATCCGCCCGGGGCCCCGGCCTGCAAATCATGGGCGCGGCCAGGGCCGAGTGCCGTCCCAGTCGCGTTCGTGGCAGACGGGATCTACCCATTATTTAACTGTCGTGCGCATCGATGATTCATCTGATTCTTGGCTTGACCACACATCGAACTGCTGGCCACTAGAAGAGCATCGTTATGCAAACGACTTCGCCGTTAAGGCTTCGTTTAAGACAGATGACCCTCCCCTTTGGAGCGGCCTCCTTTCACCTCGCGCTGATGCCCACCGAAAAAACCGGGGGCTTTGCCTCAACTGCCACGAAGACAACCATTCCTTCAAGCATTGTAGGCGTCCTTTCATTACTGCGAGTGGCTGCTTGAACCCTGAACTTGGCCAACTTGGCGACGATGACGCACACCGACGTTGACAAACACACATAGTCTGCTACCGCCGAGACGACAAATCCTCTCGCCCGAACAACCACAAGAAAAATCGTTGCCATATTTCAGGTCAATCGCGAGGGTACCACCAGGATTAGGGCCAAGTAAACTGTCACAAAGATACCAAATACACGTTGGATTACCTAGTGGTACCCTGTGCTCGCCCGCCTCTTCCGCCCCCGCTTATGCTCCTCGAATGCGCTTTGGAGCTGCACACAACCCGGGCGAAATTACACTCGCGCGCTAACCTGGCACATTCCGTAACGGCAATCGACAGCTCGATGGCGGCTGGCACCGTCGATCACACTGTCGGGGGGCACCTATTTCGGTTTCAGAAGATGCTCGTGTTCTGTTGCTAGCCTTTCCAGTAACGCAGCACAGGTTGCCTCTGTCAAGAGCCGACGGGCTCCTACGCCGTCTGCGGACGATTCTCACGGCATAGTGAAGGCGGCGGGAACTAGCGCTTCGAGCGTGGTTTCCTCCACCCAGGTAATTTTATATTTTCTTTCTTTCTTTTCCGACGGCGAGAACGCGCGCTTCCAGTGACGTTCCCCTCGGTCATGGTCTGAGCTCGGCGACGGGTACCGCGATTCCAGCGCCGTTTCTCTCAGCCGCGGCATAAACTCGGCAATGGGGGTACGCGCTCCAAACGCCGCCCCCATCAACCATGGCACGGGAGCCTGCGCTTTGCGCGTTCCCCCCCCAAACACGTGTCGCGCAGCAATATAGCTGCGGTGACGGCGCGTCGCCTTTTTACGCGTACGTGTTCATCCCCCCCTCTCCCTGACCAGGCGGTGGCGGTCGGTTTGAGGTGTGGGACGGTCGACCCTCAAACACTTTTTCTGACCACGAGGTGGCGGTCGATTTGAGGTGTGGGAAGGCCAACACTAAAACACCGAGATCTTTTGCGAGGCTCGATCCGGTGTTCGCTCGCGATAACAGCAGGCGCTCTGTCCTTTTTTCTATCAAGGAGGAGTCGACAAGCTACCTCGTCGCCCTTCTCCAAAAGACATAACGGAAAAGAGCTTCCTCGGGTAAAACAATTATTGCCACGTCCCCGAGCCCCGCTCCAGAAGACGCCCAAAGAGTCTACGGACCTTGGTTCGTCTTTTCACACGCTAACCCACGTGTTTCAGGATACGTCTGCCCCAGTGGCACAGGAAGAAGATCCGACACCGCGCGACGTGCCAGCGGTGACGCCACGGCCTTCAGCCTGATCAGCTGGACGCTATTCTCGTAAAATTACGGAAGAATCGCGCCTCTCGTCAAGCAGAAACAGCTCAGAGCCCCTGCCCCTTCGGGCGAGTTAGAGCAGTTTTCTTACGATTATTCGCCAAAGAGCGAAAAGCCACGAGGCGAGAAACCGTGGGTTCGGACTCGCGTCATGCTCCCGAAGCCTGGTGTTCCTGAGGGGGGCACGACAGGCCCAAAGAGCCGAGGACTGGTGTTCTCAGAGGGGGACATTGCAGACCCAAATGCCCAACGAGGCTACCGACGGGCTGGCACCGTCGGTATTGGACTCTTTTTCGGGTGCAGCGAGGACGGCTTCTTACGAGTTTCCGCCAGCAAGTGAGGAGGACTCGAGGCGAGAAACCCTGGGTTCGTACTCGCATCTTGCTCCCGAGGCCTGGTGCTCCCGTAAGGGGACACTACAGGCCCAAAGAGCCGAGGACTGGTGTTCCCAGAAGGGGGCATTGCTGACCCACAAATGCTACCGATGGGTTAACACCGTCAGTTTTTGTTATTTTCGGGCGCTTTTCCGCCAATGAGCGAAGAAAGACCCGAGATGAGAAACCATGGGTTCGGATTCGCGTCGTGCTCCCATGGCCTGGTGTTCCCGGACGGGGACATTACAGGCCCAAATTCAAACATGGCTTTTGACCTTTCTCTCGAATACTCCACAGACAAA
The DNA here is from genome assembly GCA_012845835.1 of Undaria pinnatifida. Classification (NCBI taxonomy): domain Eukaryota; class Phaeophyceae; order Laminariales; family Alariaceae; genus Undaria; species Undaria pinnatifida. The sequence continues at coordinate 109,874 of JABAKD010000035.1, forward strand.
GTGGTGTTATCCTGGCAGCCCCCATCATATTTTCCGCCGTGGTCCTATTCGGCGCTAGCCGTGGACGACGTGCCATATTCTTGCGCGGAGCATACATGATGGCCGAAGAGACCAGGCTTTTCCAAGCCCATAGAGCAGTGAGGCTCATCAAGTCGTCGTCGAGGCGTGCGCAACTTTGACTCCAGTGTTGGGGACAGGGAGAAGCAAAATGCCGTGTTATCTGGCACCTACGCCAAATTCACGCAGAATCCAGCCATGAAAAAAAAAAAAGAACTTTTGAGCTCTGACAACAAGATTCTGGCTGAATCCAGCCCTCTGGACCCAGTGTGGAGCATTGGTCTCCGGGCGGATGGTCCCAGGGCCAACAATCAATGCCAGGAGAGAGGAACAACTTGCTCTCCCCTGGCATGAGTTGTTGACCCTGGGACTATCCGCCCGGAGATTGCTCGATGAGGCTCTTTCTGCCGTTCGCGAAGCTATTCGCGACAATGAGATCGGGTCGGCGAACCCGGCCTCCCCTAGTCGGTTTCGCACCTGCACTGCGAATGCAAGGACCAAGAAATCTCGTGCGCGCCGCGGCCGGACCGTTAACCGCAGCCAACGCTCGCAAAGCTTCCCCTTCGGCGTTTCCGACCTATTTCTCGAGCGCGTTGGCCAATTAAAAGCCGTGGAGGTTTGGAGATAGCTTCGGGCGTCGGCCCTGACCTTGCGCTGTCAGAACATGGCCCCTGTTTTGTCGAGGGTACTGTGACGCTGAACGGCGTTTCGTTCACTATGAAAATCGCGTACATCAGTCGAACAACGCTCGACTCGGAGAGGCGCTGAACTCCTCCAGATTTGAGGACCGGCAGCATTGTTTGGGCTCCCGAACGCCTCCGAGGTTACTGTGGGGAACAAAGTACCGCATATTCTCCGGCCACAAGACACAAGACACAGGCGAGCATTGGCACAGTGGGGACCCTCAATGCACGAGTCCAGCGGTAGCTCAAGTTCGTCACCGCGTTCGATTGCACACTCGAGTTCCGCAAAGGCCGCACCAACGGCATCGCCGATTTTTCTGGCCCGTTTTACAGAGCCTGCTACGGAGTACAACCGCAGTGGCTTGACAAACTTCAATCCCGTGGGGCTGACAAGCCCCAACCTCATTAGAGATGGCGGTTTTTATCTCCTACGGACCCGCGGGCTGCGCGCTCCCTCCTCGCCGATCCCAGGAGTCGGTTCGGGTGGACTCGCGCCCTCGCTGAAAGCACTGTCTTGGGTGGGTTTGTGCCCCACGCCGAAAGCACAACTTTGAGTGGACTCGAACTCCTCGCCTAAAGCACTGTCTTGAGTGGGCTCGTGCCTCGCACTGAATATGCTGCCTTGAGTGGGCTCCCTCTCACCTCTACCGCGTTTCACGAATTTCGTACACACGAGCCACGTAAAAGGATTGACGGACTTTCTGCTTCCCCGGGGAGATTCGTCGCTGGTGGTTCTGCCTCCGTCGCCACTACCGAAGGCTGTACCGGCCGCGGGTCAATTTCACTTGCCGCTGACACCGTTCTTGCTTCGGTTTTTGCCATACCCATCGAGGGCGGCACGGGCTCCGCAGAAGCCCTGGCTGCAGCGACGCCCACCGCACAGCCGACTTATCTATCCCGGAGTTCTACACAGGAGTCGACCCCCGCCGCGATCACCGGTTCGACTGTCTCGCTCTCCGCCTTGCGTGGCACTCCAGCCGCTCCGTCGTCGACGACGCGCCGACAAACAGCGACAACAACGGGTAATGCACCCCCGTTGTATATTATGGATTCGGGCCCGGCGGGGCCCCTCGGCCATCTTCCAGACGAGATACAACCCCGTCGCGAGTCCCACGGCCGCGGCCGACCCCATCGACCGCCGCGACCCCTGCTCTTGCCGACTCACCGGTCCGCACGATGCCACTACCGTCCGACCGCGACCACGCAGAGCCTATACGGGAACGCCTCACTTACGGCTCACTCCTTCTTCTGGTGACACCTCGACTGCACATACAAGGTCGGACACCCTCGGCGACGCTGCTGAACTGCGGTTCGCTGATTCCGTCGCGCGTTATTCACATGCCGATTGGGAGCGAAAACAGCGCGCTGAGCCGACGTGCCACGCCATGATGCGTTACGTCTCTATCGGCCGGCCATCGGTCCTGCCCCCCGACGTTTTGGCGTGCTACCTCTCGCACAAACGTCCATTCCTCTTAAACATCAAGGAGCTGGCGGGTAAGGGTCGACTACATACAACCGACGACGACATCGTCCTACTCATCTGTAACCCGACACTGCCGCCAACAAGGCCTGACAAACCCACCTCTGTGGGGCGAGCTGCTTGCTTGCTAAACGACGAGCCAGTTGGCATCTACGTTCTCCTGCTCATGCGACCTTGGACCATGTAAGCTTGTCACTTGACGGTCTCTTGTCACCTTGGCACCACGCGCACGTTGCGCATGCTAGAGCGGTTTTATTGGTGGATTGGTATGAATGTGTGAGCCCGGTGGTGGTTTCGCCACTGCTTGAAGTGGCAAGCGCGGAAAACCCCACGGCTGACTGTCTGCTGGCCCATCATCTCAGTGCCTCTACCGGAAGGTCCAGGTGTCGCCGTCAGTGTTGACTACTTCGGCCCCCTTCCGGTCACACCACGAGGCAACACCTACATCCTGCTGTTCAACGATCGCTTCAGTCGTCAGGCCGACATGTTTGCGGTCACTGCCGCTGAGTTCACCGCGGAGGGTACAGCCAATATCCTGGATCAATGCTACGATAGGGGGTTGATCTTGGGACCTTTTTTTGCAGTGGCCCGGAGTCACTCACGCGAGTGACGTCCTGTTCCTTTGCGTTCGTAAGCTTGTTTTTTTTTTATTATTTTGGGACGTAAAAAACCGTAATGCCTTAGTTAACCACGCTGCGCCAAGCATATCGCGTACTGCGCCAAGCATATCGCGTAAACTCGCTTCGTCAGTGATGTACAGAGTCACTCCTGCGACTAGCTCAAATCCCGTAGTCAAAAACGGGGGTACCCCTCTACCGTAGCCTTGGTTCCTGGTGAACCAATACATGCCCTTGTGGGGGTGCCCGCGCACCATACTCTCGGACAACGGACTGCAGGTCTGCTCCAAGCTTTCACAAGCTGTATATCAGCTGTTGGGTGTGAACAAGCTTTCCACACGCTCCTATCATCCCAATTGTAACGGGGGTGTTGAGCGGGTGAACCATACTATGGCCCAAATGCTGGCTATGGACGTCAACGAGCGACAAGATGATTAGGACTTGCATCTGCCCCACGTCTAATTCGCTTACAACAATTCCGTCAGCACGGCGACGGGTCTGGCGCCCAACGAGGTCCACATGGGCAGACTCCCACGGCTCTCCCTGACGGTTTTCGACCGCACTGGTGTCGTGGGACACCAGAGTCTGGCCCGTGACCACCTGGCCTATTGCGACTTGGCCCCTGACCGGCAAAAGCGCGCGAACGATATTGTCCGCGCACACCACGCCCTCAACGTTTCCCGTGTTAACCGCAGAGCCTCCGCCCTCGCCGACGCGTTGCGTGCGGCACCTAACTTCGCTGTGGGTGGTTGGGCATGGGTGTACAATTCTCCCTCTACCATCCACCAGGGTGTGAGGGTGAACACCGATGCCAAGGTACTCAAGGCCAAACTCGCGCTTAACTGGACGGGCCCGTACAAGCTCCTGGCAGTCGGTCCCTGCTCTGCCGCCGAGACCCCGGACGGTTCGCCGCTCGGGAGCAACCTCCTCTATTTGGATCTCCCTTCCGACCTGCCCGGTTCGAATGTTCGTCGGCGTGTGGCCATGGAGCGCTGCAAACCCTGCGCCAACCCCCACGATAGCGAGGACATGCCCAAATACCTACCCGCGGGGCTGACGCAGTACGTGCTCAACAATTTTTCCAAGAAGTCCCCGCCGTATCACGGCACTCATGACGACGTTTCGATCCCCTTCCAACGGCTGGAGGTGGAGCAGATCACTGGTCATCAGTCGGTACGGGGGTGAGGTGGCGTCATCGCGGTGCTGTACAAGACGCATTGGGCGGGACTCTCCGAGCCTTACTGGGATCGGGAAATGGACCTCGACCTCTCCCGCTCCCACATCTTGCATTATTGGGCCTGAACCCCGAACCAGCACCGCCAAACCAACCGCATCTACCGCCTAATGCGGATCGGGGCGGCACAGCGCGAGTTCTCCCGCAACAACGGGGAACATTTCCTAGCGCCGGGCTACGCCTATGTCCCCCGCGCCGATTGGTTCTGTCGCTACCACAACACAGCACTTCCTAAGGGAGCCCACTATTGGTACAAGGGAGACGATGGGTTACGGTGGTTTGGAAAAATCAGCGCGAGCACCACCGAGGACAAGGTATATCTAGTTCGCTTTCTGGACGACCCGGGACCGATTAAACTTCCTCTTCCGCCGGCGCGCTCCACGACTTCTACCGGAGCCGTACGAGGCTCTTGGTGCCTGCAAATTCACATCGCCAGTGCGTTTTCTCCGGGAATCCAACGTAACGTAGATTAATCTCGAGGCGCGGTCGTGGCCGGTTGACTTTCAAGCCGCCATCGCTCCTCGATAGTTCTTCATGTTTTGGGGTTATGAGGTTTGAGTCTTTGTCTTTGGGTGGTTCGTAGTATCCTGAGAGTCTTCATTGGGTTTAAGGGCGGTTCTTCCCATTATTGTTTTTTCTTTTTGTCCTGCCGAACCCCCTGCTCAGTGCCGGGCCAGGGTTCGAGTAAAACGCCGCTCTCTGAGGCGCAGGGCTGTCGTTTTTTCGTCATTGCTCAATTTCGCCCTGCCAACGCCCTCCTCAGCTCAGAGCCGGGGGGTGACCAGGGTACCCTGTTCGCGCGAAACGTGGTACAAGGCTATGTACGGGTCTGTGTGTCATCTTGTATCTTTTGAGAGTTGAATTCGTTCGACTTTGTTATTTTTCGCCTAAACATTCCCCCCCGTAGTGGGGCTGTAGGTGTTGCCACCTTCCATCCCGGGTATTTGTCGTTTCCTCCTCGTCTAACCCCCTGCCATGCCGATGGCCCGCGGGAGGTTTTCCGCATGACATTTCCCTTGTGTTAGCGCCTGTGTTCCCCTCCATATCGACGAGGGCTCGTCTCGCCATAGTACCTTTTTTCTGGTTGGTTTGCCGTAGAGCCTTTCCTGCCCCCCCCCGCCACACCTGCGACATGCGGCAGATTCGAGAGCCTTTTCTGTCCCCCCCCCCGCCACACCGGCGGTACGCGACAGGTTTTTGATGGGTGACTTTTGCCTTGTTGTAGGATCTGCGTTTCTTTCAACTGCTTTTCTTCGCGTGTTCTTGGCTCCATAGCCAGACGGGTAGAGGTGTGGGAGTAAGTTTTAAGGAGTCGCATCTTCGACTCATGGTCTAGTTCGTAGAAGCGGAGTTTCCCCGAATCTCCCATATTTATGTGTATGCGACTCATCAGGGTGGGCTAGCGATAAGATAAGGTCTCGAAAGGCCTGTAATTATCCAAATTTGAGATCATTTTAATGGGTTTCGTATGATAAGGTTGGCGTTCTATATTCGGAACAGCTAGGAAATAAATCGGAGGCACGTGCCTCCAATCTCAGAAGCTATCCGGGGCTCTGGTGGAATCGAATAAAGCTACGTCTCTACGAAGGCAAAGAAAGTGAGTACTCTCCGAGGACCTGCTCAATTGGCAGACCTCAAAGCGGCACTCTGTGCCCCCCCTATAACTTTTCAGCGACGGGACATTATAGGGACATTTAAGTTTTAGGAAACGGACATTTAAAAATATATACTTCGTATATATTTTCGGGACATTATTTATGTATATCTTGTACATGTGTGTGCTTGGTACTGAGCACTTGACAGGACCATAATGCTCGGTCGTTGGCGAGGGGACTCGCCTTATAGATACCTCGAAAAAAATACTGGACAACTGCACATATATAAAATATATGTGGTGAAAATGTAGAACAGGGGCAAATGCATGACATGACATGCCTATTCGTGACCGGACAACGGGGAACAACGAAACACGGACGTTCATCAGCGGTCGCAAGTGCTGATGTTGGACAAATGCGCGCGCAAGGTCGGCCCAGTAGAGTTCCCATCAGTCATAGTCTCCGTTGGCATTTGTGGCTACGGACGGGGCTGTCGCGTAGGGGGACTGAATGCTGCTGGATCCTGTGACAAAATTGCAGCACGGTATGACTATACCATTTGCCGACACTGAGGGATAACCCTAACATGACGCCATAAACCCAACTGTGGAGAATAATATTTGAGGTTTAGGTGGTCCTGGAAGTTGGCAAGCGACGTGGCTCTCACTCCGCGTTTATGCCCTCGACAGTGAAAGGTCCGGTCGTGACTTGAGTCAATGAGCCTTTTAGATAGGGGACAGGTAGGCTTGTTCCCAGGAACATGTCATCTAGTACGTCCAAGTCGGACTCGGGGGTTGTGACAGGGGAATAGCATTTTTTCATTCGACCGAGATGGACTGTGGTTCCCGTGACTGTGCCCTGTTTGGTTACTCGGTAGATGACTGGGGACAACTTCGTTCTGACAGTATGAAGGCCTTGCCAAGGACAGCATAGCTTGGGATTGGAGCCGTCCGAATCATGGTACGGGCGATGGAGCAACACATGATCGCCTGATTTGAAGATCGGAAATGACAAGTTCTCATTCTCTGTTTCTTGCTTGTCCGCTCGTTCTTTGAGGTTAAGGCGGGCCAACTCATACGCTAGTTGTAGGTTTTCGACAGTGCGGCGTGAGAAATCGAGTTGGGACTGTGGCTCGGTTGTGGCTGGCACGTCTAGAATGAGATTGACAGGTAGTACGGCGGCGCGTCCGAACACTAGGGAGTGTGGAGTTTCTTATAGTGTGGACGAATAAGCGGTGCTACGAGCGAGTTGGACGTATGGTAACAGCTCTGCTCAATTATCACAATTCAAGGTGCTACAGATAGCTACCGTATTATGGGTTGTACTGTGTACACGCTCAAGGGTCGAACTTTCTTGGGCACGATAAGACTCGGTACGAGTTTTCTTGTATCCGAAGTCTTTCTGAAACTCTTTGACGAGGTCGTTTTCAAATTCACGGCCACCATCGGAGTGCAAGGTTTCTGGGGGTCCAAATACAGAAAAGACACGCTCGACAAGATTCCGAACAGTAGTGGTGGCCTCGTTGTTTTGAATGGACATCAAAATGACAAAACGGGTGAATGGTCGCTCACCGAGAGGATATATCCGTTGCCTTCCGACATAGACTTATATTCCACTAAATCGATTGCTACACATTGAAAAGAGCGTGTGACAGGCCGGTGCCCGACAGATAATTTGGGGGGGCGCCTGGACGTTCTACGGGTGTTGACAGGACAGAGAAGTTTCGATGTGTTGGGATATATCTGTATGCATCGTAGGCCACGAAAAACGGTCACGGACCTTATCATAGTTGCCTTTGAAATCTAGATGACCACCCGAAGCTGGGAGGTTGTGACATGACTTGATAACTAGTTTCCGAAGTGACATGGGTACGACAAGTTGGTCCCGGGAGTCGCCCCTTCGACGAAGGTGACCTGGAACGTACGAACGGAAAAGTATGTTTGCTCTCGAAGATAGAAGTGGCGCATCGAGTGCTTCGTTTGTTTAGTAGGAACAGGGTCTCTCTGCGGCAGGTTGAGAAAATCGAAGTACGAGCCAAATTCTTCTGTTTGGGATGCGGGTAGCTTGGAAGGGTCAACAACCGGGAAGACAGACACTGCACTCGCGAATGACTCACGATTACTTCCAACGGGCGCTATTTCATCTACATTATGAGCGGACACTTCGTAATCGCGAGGGGCGGGTGGGTGGAATGACTGGTCATCAGGGACATTCGGACAAATCGCTGCTAGTGGGGGTTCGCACGGTATTGTTTCTCCGTCGACCTCGCTAAACACGCGAGACAGGGCGTCTGGTACAACGTTGAGTCTACCAGGTACATGCTTGATAGTGAAGTCATAGTTCTGTAGGGCTACTGTCCATCTCGTTAACATGTTCGCTGTATCTTACATTCGGTAAAGATGAGTCACTGCTTGGTGGTCGGTACAGCACGCAAAGTGTCGACCGCAAAGATACGGACGCCAGTGGTCAAACGCCCAGACAACGGCACAAAATTCTTTCATGGTTACGCAATATTGACGTTGGCTTCTAGAAAACCTACGGCTAAAATACGCGATGATATCCAAGTATTTTCCGTCGGTACTCGGATGTGTGAAAGAAAAGCGCCGGAACCTAGTTTGGATGCATTGGTATGAACGACAAATTCCCGTGAAAAATCTGGGAAGTGGAGGACAGGGGCTGAAGATAAGACTCGTTTTACACGCGCAGGGGCAGAATCTTGTTCGGTACCCCAAGCGTTTTGAGAGCGTTTTTCAGGACAAAATATTTACCAGTGAGACGTACTAAAGGAGCTGTTATTTCAGCATAGTCTTCAATGAAACGCCTGACAAAATTTACCATGCCCAAGACTGACGTAAGGTCTTTGGTGCATGTAGGCGTTGGCAACTGAGTGATTGCCTGCATGTGGTTGGTACTTATTGAGATACCTTTCGCTGAAATGACGTGGCCTAACTACTCTTTCTCTTTCTGACCAAATTGAAGTTTGGACGGTTTGAGGGTTAGGAGCAGCTGCTTGTAACGCGGCAAACAACTATTCGAGTGACAGTAGGTGGGTTTCAAATGCTGAATTGAAGGCGATGATGTCGTTCATGTAAGACAGAATGCCGGAATCGGAACCTAGGTGACCGAGGGTCGTAGACATCATATGCTGGAACAACCAAGGTACATTACTGAAGGCATACGAAGAAACAGCACGTACCGGTGGGTGTTACAAACACTGCCCTTTCGATGTGATCTTCGTCCACCGGTAGTTGCCAGAAATCGCTGAGGGTGTCGGCGACCGAGATGAACGCCGCGGTGCCTACGGAGGTTGAGCAGGTTTCGAGATGGGGTAGTGGTTAACTCTTCCGGACGATATGGCGATTGAGAGTGTGGCGATAGTCGACACACAAACGGGGACCACCATTTTTCTTCACGACTATTGTGACTGGACTACCCCAAGGACTAGGACGTTTCTCTATTATACCCCATTCTATCATGTCATGAACGTATTGGTCAATGACTCTTGCGGTGCGGGGGTTAGAGCGATACGGATCTTTGTCGACGGCTCACGTATTGTCGGGGAGAGGGAAGGTCGCGACGGTAATGGTACAGCGGCCTAGCTCTGACATAGACAAAGAAAAAACTGGACGATACTTCGCGCCCAGCGTGAGTAATGCTTCTCCTTGGACAGTGTTAAGCGTCGGGTTTTCGAACGCTCGGGACAATGGATCTTCCAGCTCAGACTTAGCACTTTGAATTTCTTTGGGTGACGTATGTGCTTGTGCTATCGCATTGGCATAGAGTTGGTTGGGTGATACAATCGGTATAGATAGGATGTTCCCGAGACATGAGTTGACTGGTAATGCGACCCCATCGGATGATGGGTCGGCTACTTGAACTACTACCGAACCGTCAATGGCACTCCAGGTTGCCAGTATACGCGCGAAAATAATTTTTTCGAAAGCCTTGAGAATATTGTCTGCGGAAATATTTTCCGGAGAACCAATTTCAGGTTTAACAACGACAGAAGAATCTTCTGGTGGCAGATTATCTGTGAAGGCGACGACCAAGGCTTCGTGCATAGGTTTCAAATTTACGCGTTATCGCAACGTGACCGAGATACTCTGTGCGTCCGAGTGTACAGCTGCGACAAAAGGCTGTGTACGCGCGGGTATGCTGGGACAATGGTCAGTGCGAAGGGTATTGTTGCTATCACTGACACGATGCACTGCTGGTATTTTTTCAGCCACTAGATGAAAATGACAACGTTTGGTGGTCCCAATCTAAGCCTGCTTCGAATTCTGACATGACTTGATTATCGGTGAGAAAAGAGTCAGGCCCGAGGGACGGGACCACAAGTGCAGTAACAGTGCACGTGATATCACCTAGAGTAAGGGAGAAAACAATAAATCTGAGAACGTCTAGGGGAAGCCCGTTTGCGGCGCATAACGAGACGGCTGCTTGGGAGACAGGTTTCAATGGGACAGATCGTAACGAAGGATGAGATTTTACCCACTGAAGCGAGACAACTGATACGTCTGTAGCAGAGTCTACGGTGATGTTAGTCACGGGGTAGCCGTCGATGGAGCCGCTGAAGCGCACTCGCCGAGACAAAAAAGGAAAAGAAAAAACAATATTTTTTGCGTGGCAGCCCTGAGCTGTACCACACTTTACCTCTATTAATTTCTTTAGGGGAGCCAACCTTACCCCCAACACGCACACACGAGCGGATAAGCCGCGGCTCAGTACTAACACTCTTATGAAAAATAGACGGCACAGAAAAGGACACGCGCTTTCGCGGGGCTTCACTACGGACTATGTTTGTACCAGGTACTGAACTCTCAAACAGGCGACTACTCGATAAGCGTTTTCTTTTTCCTACCAAGGATAGAGACTTCAGGCGCGACAAAAATGGCACCTGCTCTTGCAGACGTGTCGAGAACTTTCCTCTTTACGTCATTCCGAAGACTCGGAGAAAACCCAACTGTTTTAGGCGACGGTCCAGCTGGGCACCATCAGGGGTCATCCTCGTCGTCCTCGTTGTCGTCTTCAGTCTGGTCTTTGTGGGGACGCTCCCCCTTGTTTTTATTCGCACTGCACGATCCTCGCGCTGTTATTGAAAACAGTTGGTTGTGGTGTGTCCGAGGGGCGGTGTATACGAGGGGCTTCCTGCACCCTACGTACGTACATACCGGCCGGCTGGGGCCTCCGCCCGATGAGGACCCTCCGGCGAAGGAACCACCGCCACGGTTACCGCCGTGACGACCACAGTGACCATCGCTAGAGTGCTGTTGCTCCCGCTACCATCACAGCCGCCACCACTACCGCTGCCACCACGACCACCACCGCCACCCCCGCAACCTCCGCGACCGTTGCGACTGCCACGGTCCCAGTTGAACATGCCGTGGGGGGAACGGTTGTTGCGTTGGTCGATGGCAGCTGCGTGCTGGTACTGCGAGGAAGAGGAGCGGGTGCGGACCGGAGTAAAGGACAGTGCGCTGACAGTGCCTCCAGCAAGGCTGGCGGCTTGGTGACGGCGCGCACGGTCGACAGTTTCGCGGAGCGAAGTAACTGGCTTGTCAGCGACTTGGAGACGTTAAATGGACGGGATCAAGCCATTTTGGAAAAGTGTGACAGAAAACACTGCCCAGGGTGGACGACCCTTCATTTAGCGTTCAACCGCGGATTGACAACGGTTGGTGAGGGTCCGGAAAAGTAGAGAGTATTCGGAAACATATGATGTTGACCCTTGCTTAACAGTGGTAAGTTTGAGGGCACACTCCTGCACTGAGTTACTCGGCATCAGTAGGTCCAGCAGGGCTGAGCTATGCTCTGCCCAGTTTTGGGGACGGGATAATTCTCCGACGGTGCGCGAAACCTCATCCCGAGGCACCGGCTAGAGCTACACGCCAGTCGATCGTACCAGTGGACAACGGTTGGTGCAGTTTGAGGACAGCATCATCGCAGATGAGGGACAGAAACTCAAAAACCAAGACATAACCGCATTTTTCGTCATCGGGACGGACAGATTTGGCTTTAAAGTCAGCGACAAGACGAAGTTGCGCACGGACAGAAGCGACATCGACATCGGGACTACCGTTAAGAGAGAGAAGGCGGCGTACATCGCTTGCCGTAAGAACCGTTGTCAGAGGTGTGGCTGCTACTTGCGCAAAGGACAAATGGGTGACAGGCGAGGGGACACCGGGGGAGCTGGGTTCACGGAGCCGAACCCGACACAGAACTCGTGATGCTTACCAACCTGTCCATTAGCATTTCTGTTTGTGCGCTAATGTTTGGGGTTTTCCCCGCCAGCATCAAGTCCAGTTGTCTGTTGACGATGCTCTGGATGCGCACGGTGGTCGACCAGAGGTCGACGACGGTGCTGGTGCTCTCCGAGGGCGCTTCCGATGGTGAAGGAGTGCCAAGGCCCATGTACTCGGAAGGGGCGTTGTCGTTGTTGTTGCTGTTGTCGTTAACAGGGGGAGGGTTTTCCTGTTTTCTTTAACACCCTCGTCGTGTGCCGAGGGGTTGGGGGGACTGCTTTCGGAGATGGTACGGACACGGCAGGTAATATCTCTTCTGAGAATCAACTGCCGTCGACGCCAATTGTTATTCACTCTGTTCCTAACGCTGCACGAACGTAACGAGCGCCCCTACTAGCGTCGGGGTGTCCACGTGAAAGCAGCCGCAGTTTGGGCGAGCCTAGTGCAAGACTCGGACAGAGACACGGCAAAGAGAGTGGCGAGCGCGGGTGGGCAACCTTGCCTGCCCGGCCGCCAAGGGTCCGCTGACATGCGACCCTAGCTGATGAAATCGCGACACTACCCCTTCAGCGTGTAAATAGGACAAGAGATAGCGGACAAGATACATATAACAAGATATATAGCACAAGAGGACAATCTCAGGAGCATACCCAGTCGTGGAGATCTGGGGTGCTCCGTGGTGTCGGATCTTCTCGATGGGGTGACAACGTCATCGAGGTGCCGAGCGACATATTTATGGACACGGTTCGGTAACGGATCTTCTCGATGGGGTGACAACTTTATGGAGATTCCGAGGGACATGTTTGGGGACACGGTTTTCGGTAACGGATCTTCTCGGTGGCAGAATACTTCCTCAATGCCTAGACTGACTCTCTCGGTGGTGGGACGTCACCGGATTGCGGAGATGTTCGGTCTTCTTGATGTCAGAGACACGTCATCAAGGGATTTCCGTCGTTAAACATGTTCATTTTGCTTCTGTTAGGAACCTGGCCCATGACACAGTCAATAGTAGATTATTAGCAAAAATGCGACGGTATGATCAAAAGTAGGAGAGAGAACAAGGGCGATTTATTGCATTCAGTGGAAGCGCGCAGCTCGTACTCGGCAGGTGAGGTAGGGCAAAATATTGCTTTCTCGCAGTATCAAAGATGTCACTGCTTTTATATCGGGTGACACCGAGGATACCAATACTATGGTCACGCAATGTCAATAGTAGATTATTAGCAAAGATGCGACAGTATGACCAAAAAAGTAGGAGAGAGAACAATCGCGAGTTATTGCATTCATCTGAAGCGCGCAACTTGTATTCGGGAGGTGGGGAAGGGGATTGCATGTACCCCTATTCCGTGGCGACACGCTACAGTAGAAAGTTGCGGTGCAATGGAGCCGGCCACACGAATTGCTCGAGTGCAAATAGCTCACAGGGTTCTAACCGCGAAATTTCCCGCAAGATGTTATTAAACTCGCGGGGTGGTCCAGGTAGCATAGCCCTTTTAGCACCGCACTCCCAATATATGCACAAGCCACTTGAAATTAGACTAGGAACGCTCTTGAAGTTGGAAAATAAGACGTAAGGACAAATAAATAGAGCAGTATCGTGGAAACTACAGTAATATATTTATAAAAAAGATACTTGTATGATGTTGGATCTAGCTCACAATTCCCACCCAGAGTAAAAATACCAACACCAACCATTATAGTGGAGATAAACTAAATAAATATCATAAAAAAAAATATACACTCCAGCTGGGAGATCGAATATTTTGTCGAAACTTATCTTTGCAAGTTGTGTGTGATACTCCGATCGCGCGTATTACGGGTTGTGTGTCCTCATTAAGGATATAGGTCGGCGACTCCCCTTGCATTATTACAGTGTAGCTATCAGGATCAGCAGGGTGATGTTAGTCAGTCTGTTCGCGGAAACCATAAAACCCGTTTCTGAGGGGGACAAAATCTGACAGCTGTGGAAGGAAAAGCATCCGTTCATCAAGTAAATCCTGTAAGTCGAATAACCGTTGAGGGGGGGACGGAGGTTTGAAAGACGTGGGGGACTGTTTTTGATCAAAAGGGAGCGCGGGTCGGTGGGAGAGAGGGGGGGGAGGGGGGGGGGGGCATTCGGGGCAGCTCAATTTGTGCGTGGAAACTATAAACCCTCTCAGGGGATACATCTGACGGTTTTGGAAAGAATGCACCAGTTTATCAAGGGGGGCGGGGGGGGGGGGGAGGAGGCGCAGGCGGGGCAGCTCAATCTGTGCGTGGAAACTATACATTATTTTAAGGGGATAAATGTGACGGTTTTGGAAAGAATGCACCAGTTTATCGTGCATATTCTGTAAGTCGTACAACCAGTGAGTAGAGGGCGGAGTGTTCGAGGGGGTGGGGGTGGGGTGGGGGGGAGGGGTGAGGGGGGGAGGAGGTTGGGGGTGGGGGAGGGGGCGGGGAGGTGGGGGGAGGGGGGGGGGCTTTAGGTCGCATAGATGTAGGGGTTTGCCATACGCTTATAATAGGACCTTTCCCATTAAGTGAAAAAAACACCTACATAGTATATTACAAATACCAACAGCGCGACATGCAAAGATTAATATTGACCCTAAATTCGTCGAACTCACAGCTGGCGTCCTTAAAATAATTCTGTAAAATATAGCACCAAAAAGAAATATATATATAGAGAGAGAGGAGCACTTTCATTGTTCGCTTGTCAGAGTAGTGTCGCACGAAGAGGGGGCACGGGGAGACAGTACCGTATGCTACACAAAATAACACACGCCGGGTATAACATTTTTGCGATTGGAAAAAGTAACACCGAGGGTAATATCCTGTTGGCGGGGGGTGTTATCTTATGTAGGCCGGGTGATAACAGGCAGGCCGCCACGGGATGATAAATTAAGGGGTGTGATAACGCTGCGGGCCGCCCGGTCCTCTAAAGGGAGGTGGTAAACCAAGGGGTGTGATAACGCTGCAGGTCGCCCGGGGATGATCAACCAGGAGGTGGGATATCACTCCCGCACACTTGAAGGGGGTGTGGTAATGAGGGTGTGTGATAAAAGGGGTGTGTGATAACCCTTGCTTGCGGATGATTGTTGCTGCCTGCAACAATTACCGGTACCTGCTGCTGCAGCACTTGCAGGGGTGTGATAACATCGCTTCACCATATAGCGCTCGTACCGGTATATGCTGCTGCCGGGCACTGGCAGGTGTGTGGTATTGCAGATATGTGATGACCACGGGAGGTTGAGCAGGGGTGGTCGCAACCCCCCCGAAACAAAGAAATCGCAGTACCCTGCGGTGGAAGCAGCAGCAACAACACGCGTACCGGTAGAAGCTTCCTCGTTCCTCGAGCGTTGAAAAAACGAGGTTATCGGTCGAGCCTCTGCGGTGCTGCTGTCTCAGCAGCTGGCTCAGCAGCTGAGGCAATAGCTGTCGCACCAGCTGCCGAAGGAGATGTCGAAGGAGCGCAAGAAGGGGGAGGCGGGATTCTATCTCTTCGCATCATTTTGTTGGTCTCCATTCCGGGTGGTATCCCTCTCACAGCAGAACAGCAGTCGAACAGCAGTGTGTTGATAGTAGAAGAAGCCTCGTGAATACAGGCGTTGCAACCTCGGGGGGGTGTTATCTAATGAAGCCTCGGTGATAGTTGACCTCCCGGTTGGAGAGCCAAAAAATGCACCACCGGGGGGGGTGTTGTCTTTCGTGGGTTTGTTATCTTTTGTTGCATACAGTATATCAAAAAGCTTCAGCCGTAAGCCGTGGTAGCTGCAGACTCAACGTGTCAGTCACAAAGCAGAGGCCTGGAGGAGCCCGTGGTTCAACGAATTAGAGACAAAAGGATACCAAGCACGCTACTGGAAGAAAGAAAGTGTGTCAAAAGGCAAAAGGCAAAACAAAAAAAACTACGCGCAAAGAAAAACGGAAAAGTCCAAATGCAAAGCGATGCAAGGCCAAAACAGCTTGCCTTGGGGAGAGAAGAGCACCGGGGAGGAGCTCGCGCAAGCCCAAGATCGACATGAGTCGTGCCGTCGACGCCAATTGTCACAGTATTCCGTGTGGGGATTCATGGTTGGTCGGTGTTGGGAAGCGTGCCCCTCAACGGTTCCGGCGTCTATATTGGCTCTCGATGGGCTCGCTGGCTAGGCTCAAAGCTTACGCATTATTTCCCTAAATTGAAATGCTAAATGACAGGCATAATAACAGGGCTAGGCAGATTAGGGCAGGTAGTGCAGAGTAGTGCAGGGTAGTGAGATGAGGAAAGTCCTGGTTGTCCCATCATCGTCACCTACATTATCGCCCATCTATGATGGCCTTGGCGTGAGTGTGACATCTAATATCACGTGGTTTCACCTCAACCATTACATGGTTTCGCGTC
Organism: Undaria pinnatifida; assembly: GCA_012845835.1. Lineage (NCBI taxonomy): Eukaryota > Phaeophyceae > Laminariales > Alariaceae > Undaria > Undaria pinnatifida. Next base: position 126,145 of record JABAKD010000035.1, read on the forward strand.
GAATCTATAAACTACCCTTCTACGGAGAGCACTCCATTACATTCACCAGTGGCGGAATCGAAGCCTGCCGATGATAGGTTTCCCGTTTTATATTCAAATGTGTGTGTTTTTTTTCTACTGTCTGTATTCGAGCCTTGATATGTATCCAATATTATTTTTTTTGTTTGAGGTTGTTCGTTGCTTCTCTTGTTTTGTTCTGCACGTACCGGGTACCGTCCCAAAGTGAACATATGTTGAAAAAAAATGTTCTAAAATGTCAGCCCTGTCGATGTACCCATCGTTGCAAGCTGCGTGCGAAGTGAACATATATTATTGTTTCAAAAAAAATATAAACACGTCAGCTGTGAGTTCGATAAATTTAGTTTCGATACTCATCTTTGCAAGCTGCGTGATACACGCTCGTTCGTACAGATGTATTATTCTTTGAATATGTATATGACTCCTAATGCGGATATTGTCATGGTGAACATCGACAGCAAATTATTGTAGTGGCAGCTATTTAATACTACAACACGTACATCTCAGGGTATATAGTGAGTATTGATTATCCGTCAGGGTTAACAGCAACATGTTAAATGCATGAAGTATTAAAACGATACCAGCGACAATAATAACGGTATTAGCAAAACACGTATACCATCAAAAAAGGTTAACTTAAAACCTGCAATGAAAACTAATAATATGAAAACGGGCGGTCGGTGTATTGCACAGCTTGCAACGATGATCATCGACTCTAGACTATATTTGTCGAACTCGCAGCTGATCTTGTTGAATAATTTTACGAAAAACTTTAGCATTTAAAATAGACGTCATGGCAAGGAATAATTTTACGAAAAACATTAGCATTTAACATAGATATGATGGCAAGCCAAATAACATTTTATAGAGGTATCATCTTTTAAATGTAAAGACTCCTACAAAAGCAACTGCTTAATACGTATTACATCCCAAGTAGTATCTATGCATACTACACAAGGTACTGCTTGCTGTTTGTCGTGGTGCTGCCGCTGCTGCAGCTAGCTGTTGTTGAATTTACGCGCACGTAAGAGTTGTGCGCGTTGCAGCTGCTACTACCGTGTGTCGATGTTCTACTCTCCTACGGCCTTCCGTTTGTCGTTGGACTGCCGCTTCTGCTGTTTTTGCTCTATTTTAAGTGTGTGTGTTTTGTTCTCACGTTTGTGTTGGAGCCTCGATGTGTATCCGGTATTCTGTCGCTCCTTTTTTGTTTTTTTGTTTTGCCTTCTTTCGTTTCTTGTCTATACGTACTGGGTACCGCCCCAAAGTAAACATATTACTTCGTATGCATGTTACATTGGATGCTGCCTGCTGTTTGTCACACTGACAGTGCTGCCGCTGCCGCAACATGCTCTTTCCTCTTTTTTGTTGAATTTGCACGCTAATACGAGTTGTGCGGCGTTGCTGCTGTTACCAGTTACTATATGTATGTATGCTGTATGTCTACGATTTGCCGTGTATTTGTCGTTGGACTGCCGCCACTGCTGCTTGCTGTTGTTGTAAATACATGTATAAATATGTTGACCATGTCGCCTCAGCGATCGAGAGGCTCGATTTAGACCAGGTTTTTAGCCGTCTTCGAGATAACACGAGCTCAGGTTCACTTCTCGGCACGCTGTTTCCTGGGCATGCTCCACCTTGCTCGCCCCTCCCGACTCTGCCGAGGGTGGCCTCGGCCGTTCTCGCTTCGTGTCGTGACAGCCCCTGAAAATCGTGTATTTTGCCAAATTTATGTCGTGTAATGTCCAGTGCGTATGTATGCATAGTTGTACGTGTAATGACACAAAATGGTGTCCCAGTAGTAAGAGTACAGCAGTAGATTGAAAGGTAGCCCCGTGCGATTGTTAATCGTTAGGCCATTTCATACACAGTCGGATTCCGCCGGTCGAAAACGGCCGTTTTTGGCTGGACTTTTTTTCGACTGGGTTCTTCTGGTCATTCTTCTTATCGTCAGTCGAGTCGATTTTATAGGTATTGTGCTCTTCCCAGAAGCGGTTGGTGTGAGGGAGTACTGCCGTACAGCCGTATGGCAGTCGAAAATTGGTCGGCAGCTCTGTGTTTCGCGCGTTCTGGGCGGGCAACGCGTGCTCGCGCTCGATGAACCCTCGTCCCAGCGAGTTGGTGGCTTTGGGTTGTAGCGGCAAGCTACGTTTGTGGAGTTGCACTCAGCCGAGAGCCGATAAAGTTACAGCAGGCGTAGCCGTTGTTGGCAAAACGCGATCGATACCGCGCGCTGCTGCCGTCGTTTGATACACGCTGCTGGCGAGCGGAGCTAGAAAGGCGCCACCCTGACTTGCGGCGAGTAGCAACCGCAGTGATAGTCCAGCCAGCGTCAGCGCCTTGTATGATACTGTGCTGTGTGGTACCTGGTGTGGGTGTGTAGTGTGTGGGCGTGTGGGTTTGTGTTTGGTGGTGGCATGAGGGATGCGATGGGTTCACAAAACACGTATAAAACTCAGTCGAAAACAGTGGAGCAGAAAAAGCTCGTTTTCGACTGTGTAAGAAACCCCGTTTTGGGCTTCAGTCGAAAAAGGCCGCTTTCGACTGACAAATTTGACTGTGAGAGAAATGGTCTTAGCCGCGAGTCGCGGTGAATTCACTTTATTTCAAAAGTTAGCTTATCTGTTTTCTTCCTTTTGGGTTCGAGATTCGGTGTGTACATTATCCGATCCTCTTTTGCCTTTTTTTTTATTTTCCCTGTTACTTATTTTCTAAAGAACAAAACTTGTTTTACCGGCTCAAGGCAAAGTGAAAATATCATCGTATGCATGTTGTCGTACTGGAAATGAAGCTTGCGTTGTCGAACTGCCACAGCTGCGCTCCTGCTGTTGTTGAAATTGGCACGTACATAATAGTTGTAGGGGGGCTGCTGCTACTGCTGCTGTTGTTGTTCGCCGTCGTGGGCCGGGTGACGCAATTGATTGCTGCGGTTTATTGCACCTGATTCCAGTGTATATTTTTCTTTGTTCTAACACGATTTATTGTCCTCCTTGGGATTGCTGTCGCATGTACAGCTTCGGTTTACCAAAATTCTATACTCGTAACAGATGTCATGTTCGTTAGCTCCAAGCGGGGCAGGTTTCAAGTCATTGTATTACGTCTCCCAACCACAGGGTAGAGGCGAGTCAAGCAGAGAACTCCTGCGTGAGTCCTCTGAGAAGAGAACTCGTGCGTAAGACCTCCGAGGAGAGTGAGCTCCCGAGCGAGAGCGCACAGCAGTATACCATCAAGAACGCCAACCAGGTATTACTAGGCACCCAATAATAGTCTAGAAGCCCGAACCGGCACGAAACTGATACGAAACTGTCATACTGAAAATCCAAAATCAACACCCTCCCGGATTCTTTACAAGACAGTGACGAATCAACAGTTGACTCAATTCTATCACCTAAAACAACAAAACGTGGCAAGAGGAAACTCATCCCCATGAGCGAAAACCTCTCCCATACTTCCACTTGCAACCATTGTAATCATAAGAAGAGATTACAACAGTCGCGCCATCAGGGCAAAATCTAATGCGAGAGATAAAATGCCAGAGATCGCAAGGTCACCCGGTGTCCCCTACTACCGCCATAGATACACATATCATATCGGTAAAACAATATAGCATAAATGCTTGTCCGCAAACACAGAAATTATCTGACGCGAAAAAGCCTACGCCCTCCCCGATACAAAGAGTATCTGACCATCTACAAGCCACCCCGTTTTTCATTGCAAAACAAATGCTAAACAACTTGCTTGTGAAAAAATCAAATTCTCAAAATATATCATCCTTCAAATTCCCAAACAAGATTGCAACCACTCATCAAGTTCGGAAAATCAACATCGGTAATCCAATGACTAGTTGTGACTTTGCACCCTCTCTCTCATTTGACACCAGTATGTCCTGTACTGTACGGTCACAAGGACGCCCCATTCCATCTCATCAACACACGCAGGCAACCACGAAGTAGATATACCAGCAAAACCTATTATTTATCAATGTAACCAATCCTCGCCAACAAGCGTAATTACCCAAAATATTGGTCATTCACAAACCATCATAAAACCGAAAATACTTTCTATTTGGCTTTTGTTTGCCATATATCCAAATCATCGAAAAAAGAAACAATTAAAATGTCGCCACTGTCGATACGAACAGCTCAAGCTATCTCAGCTACGCAAAGTATTCGACCATCGCAAAAACATTTCGTGTTTCACTCCTCGTCTGCGAACAAGCGTTCGCAATGATACAGTTGGTAAAACAACCCATCAATCATGAATATGCCCACTTCTATTTTGCAATCAGTCAGACGACTACTGCCAAAACAAAAGATACCCGCAAAATTCAATACAATCAGCGCCACCATCAATACCATACACCAGCGGTACAGCTCTCAATTTGGTGCACCTACGTACCCTTTTCTCCACATCGTTATTGTATGTATATCAGTTCCACCAGTTTCCTTCTGGTCTCGTCTACGCCAGAAAAACACTACGTACAAGTTTTTCGGATTTACAAAGACTGTTTGATTTGAACATAAAAAACACACTTTCAAATTTACCAGGCGTTATCGTAATGTACATCAGCTCCACCAGTTCCCTTCTGGTCCTGCCTATAAAAAAAAAACACTACAAGTTTTTCGGGTCTACAAAGGCTGTTTGATTTGAACATGAAAAACACTTCAAAACTACCTGGCGAAAAGAGCTACGTGTACCATCCAGAACGAATCTTAGATGATACTATCTGCGGGTCTCCACTCTAACCGCGAACAAACCGCCTATTATTTAACGGGTCTTCACTCTTGCCGCAAATCGTCATATTCGACCAAAAACAATGCTTCGGTCGAAAAGTGAATCCATCGTGAAAATAAATTCACCACTTTGACCAGACCTGTACCCCTCCCCCGCCCCGCGATGTTGCCGAACCATGAAGCTCCGGCTGGCGAAATAATGAACCGATCTGCTCCCTCCACGACCTCTCCTGCTGCTGCTGCTGTTGCTGCTGCATATCATGGAGCGCGTGCGGCCATGCCGCTCGACTTTTTGCCAGGACGAAACCCCATCGTTATTTGGTACTGCTGCAGACAGCCGACGATTACCCCACGTCCTTTCCTACCACTGTTACCAGCAGCAGGAAGCACGCGGCTATTGTGCCGCGCGACTTCGCCCTACCAAATCACTCACCATGGTAGGGTGCACACGGCTGGCGGCCATGCGACTTCTCGCGGAAAAATGCAGATAACCCCATACCTGCTGCCTCCACAACCAACCTTCTGAAGTAGAGGGCGCACGGCAAATATAAAACAAAATAAATGCCGCGCGGCTAAAGTTCCCCCGCTCGCAACACACGGCGAGGGCACCTACGGCTGTACTTCCGCCATAGGGCTTTTAGCTGCTGCTGTAAACCCCCCTGTCCGCTGTATACGGTGGGGGTGTCCTTGTTTACGCTATTACCATGGACGTAAGCTGCTGCTACTCCCTGCCTACGGTCATGCTCCACCGTAGAGCTTTAGCTACTACTGCTGTACGTAGTCTACAGCAGCAGTGGCTTCTCCCTGAAAACGACGTCTCCACAAAAACATCACCTCCAGGTCCGAAGACAACTCGCCTATCAAGATGCCCTCCCTCTTCCACCATCGAAGAATTCCGACGATGGCAGTACAGCATCTCTCCCTGCCATACCAGCGGTGGCTCTCTCCTTCTTCCCACCGGACTCCTCCTTGCGCCTTGCTGCTCGTCTCCGCTGATCTCGAAAAAGGTTGGCTCCACAAACATGGCCCTTCCTTCCCCACCAAGCTTCGATGAAAGCACGGCCCTGTTCCGATACTGCTGACCGGTAGACCCCTCATGAGGCTAGACCGAATTGGTTCGCTTTAGAGTGTTCGTTAGCTCCAAGCGGGGCAGGTTTCAAGTCATTGTATTACGTCTCCCAACCACAGGGTAGAGGCAAGTCGAGCAGAGAACTCATGCGTGAGACCTCTGAGAAGAGAACTCGTGCGTAAGACCTCCGAGAAGAGTGAGCTCCCGAGCGAGAGCGCACAGCAGTATAACATCAAGAACGCCAACCAAGTACTACTAGGCACCCAATAATAGCCCAGAAGCCTGAACCGGCACGAAACTGATACGTAACTGTCATACTGAAAATCCAAAATCAACATGTCATGCATCCTCGAAAATTACGGGCATTCGCGTGTTCCTGATAGCGGCCGTGTGTATCGACTGAGTTGCGGTAGAACATCTGATTGGATTGTTTGAATAGCGGAACAGTCGATGTGAGGTTGCCGAGCTAGCACATAGGAGTACTCTTTGTGGTTCTGCGGTAGTTCGGTAGATTGTACACACCTAAGGGTTATACATTGGACCGTAGGAGTATGTATAGTGCATCGGACAACTGTCAGATAGAATACTCCCGTATTGTTGCTAGAGGTCGGACCTAAGGGTTATACATTGGACCATAGGAGTATGTATAGTACATCGGACAATTGTCAGGTAGAATACTCCTGTGTTGTTGCTAGAGGTCGGATTAGCGGCTTAGTGCCGTAATCGGTACGTTGCGTTGGTCCGATTATGTACATCTTTCCGAAGTGGCGTGGGAGCTCGTAGCCTTTGTTCTCGCCCCACTCGTTCACTCCACTTCCCGATCTGTCTCTCCAGACCAAGGTATCATTAATACAATATCTCTTTCTCCAGAAGTCATGGATTTACCAATACGCTATAGTGCATCAGTCGGCTGCTGCTTCGCCCCACTGGACTTGCTCGACTGGTCTGTCGAGGAAGGCTTGATCACCCTGCCTCATCATGGCTGAACTGGGGAACGAGAATCCTGCGGGCAACCCATCTCAGGATGGATCGCAGGAGGTTGGTGAGAGGACGGGTTCCTTAGAGACACAGTTGTCCGAGCTTGCGACTCTATTGTCATCTCAACAAGATCTACTTAAGTCGCTCGTTGAGATGCAGCAAGGAAAGGATGTGGAGTCCTCTGGTTCTGAGCGTGTTGCACCTAGAGACACCGGACTAGAGGCTGGTGCGCACCAATCGGGTCCACCGCCGGGGCCGCGGGAGGTATGGGCGGCGATGCCCAAGGCTTTGGCGTGTCCAGCATGCGGGTTGGGAGCAGGAGTGTTAGCTCAGGCTTGAACCCCAATGTATCTGCTGAAAATCGTTCCCCTGTTCCTGCAGTAAACGTTGGGTTGATTCACGGGATTGTCGGTAGGGCTGCTGTAGGTAGCCAGTCCGCTGTTCCGCCCGCTCCTTCTCTGTCGAGTGAGTGGTGGGAAAACGTCGCCAGCGTAAACACACTGATTCCTGGGGCTGACATTACTGACACAGGGGAGAAGTTGGGTAGGGGTCCTTTTAAAGTTCATAAAGCTCTTGGTTTTGACGGTAGCGACGTGTCGTACCCCTCATGGTCGCAGAACGTTTTGCTGAGTGCCCGACACAACAACCTGTATGAGGCGTTTGTTTCCGAGATTGAGATTCCGATTGCAGACATTGTTTTTGACTTGACCCCCTGGATAGAGAAGGGTTTCAATGTGGGTGTGATTCGCCAGGCGGAGATAGCTTGGTGGTTTCTGTTCGACTGCTCGCAAGAAGGATAGTTTGAAAACCATGGCTAGACACGCTGGTTAACCCAGCAAGGCGTTTCGTGTGCTAAAGAATCATTTTCTGCCGTTGAGCCAGAGTCAGATTCGTGTGCAGGAGGAGAAACTGAAGTCACTGCGCATGCGTTCGAACGACAATTTCGCAACCTTCTTTGCATCTATGAGAAAGACGCTTTGTGTTTTGCAAATGCTTGAAGTCAAGAAACATGACAGGAAGGTGTGCAATCTGATGCTTGAAGAGCTATCGAAAGAGTACAAGACTTTGCATGAGGCTTTTGTGGTGTTCTGTCCGAATGACCCATCGTTCATCAAGACTAAAGTGCGTGGTCATTACCTAGACTTGCAGGCACAGAGTGGTTCGAAGAAGCACGGTAGTGTTGCTTTAGTGTCTAGGGCTGAGAGGAAGAGTAGCAAGAAGCACAACAACAAGCCGACGTCTAACTCTGAGTCTGATTCGTCGAAGAAAATATTTTTCAGGTGAAGTGTCTCAAGTGTGGGGAGAAGGGTCATTTGAGGAAGAACTGCCTGGCCCGCATCATCGTTCTGCCCACACAGACTGGGAAATCCGAGGCCGACGAGGATGAGAGCGTCGAGAAGTCTGATGTTTCTCATTTGGAGTGTCTGCTAGCATGCCAGAATGATGTGATTGTGCAGGCATGTGAAGAGTTGGGCACTATGATGTATGATGTTTCTTGTTTCAAGTGTCTGCTAACATCACTAGTTGATCTGATATTAAGCGCTGTCAACAAGGATATGATTATGAACGCTGTTAACAAGTCTAAGTATTTCGAGGATTGGTATGCAGACACGGGCACTGCTTTTCACATGACAGATTATCTTGCTTGCATGACGGATTTGAAGCCTTGCCAGAAGAACGTTAACGGGATTGGTGGCGTGTCTTGTGAGGGTGGAATTCTCTGGAACACTGGAGTTGGTGTTTGTGACTGCTGACAGCAAATTTCCAGTAGAGATGAAAAACGTGTTGTACTTCCCCAACTTGGGATACAACCTCTTTTCTTCGAGCGCAGAGTTTGATGGCGAGTCATGGAATGTTCTTGGTGGTCCTGATGGTGTTAGAGTGCTCTTCAAGGACAAGTCACTTTTCAGAACTTCGATGGCATGCTGATTGCGACTGCGTATCATCTAGGAGAAGACTCTTTTGGTACGGTGTTGGCTGCCCTCACTTCTTCAAACCCCAAGCATAAAACCACGATGGATGTGAACGAGTTCCACAACATTTATGCTCATTCGCTCGAGGGATTGCTTCGAACTACTGCAAAGCGACCAGGTACCGAGTTGGTTGGTGACATGCATGCTTGTACGGAATGTTCAATGTCAAAGGCTATTAGGAAAGGAATTTCTCATGAAACTTAACGTAGATCAGATAAAAAGTTGGGCAGAGGTTTTGTTGACTTGGGAGGGAGGAAAGACGTTGCGTCTGTAGGGGGTTAACACTACCCCATGATTGTGAAGGATGATTTCACAAGCCGTGCATGGATGTATTTCCTAAAAAATAAACCAGACGCTTGTAGTGTTTCCCGAAGTTGTCTTGCGCGTGCGCGTGCTGATGGGATCCTATCATTGCTTGAGATAGCTAGATCTGACAATGGAGGGCAGTTTTTGGGGGGGGGATTCGCATCTGTGTGCAATGAGCTTTTGATCAAACAAGAGTCCACTCCGGCTTATAGTCCGCCATATAATGGTGTTGCAGAGCGTGGGTTGGGATTGATTAAGGAGGCCGCGATGGCGGCTCGTATTCAGGCGAAAGTTCGTTTTGGGCATGAGCAGTTACCTAAGACTGACAAACTCTGGGCTGAAGCTATGCACTGGGCTTGCGAAGCATTGAACCACACCGCATGTTCTGCTAACCCTGACTCTAAGTAACCGTATGATATGTGGTATGGAGAACCTCATCCTGCTAGACTGTATCCGTTTTTGAAACCGGCGTACTGCAGGTGGCAGCGACCGTCGAAGCTGTTACCGAAGGGTGAGAGTTGCTTTTATGTCGGTCCTTCGAGAGACCACCCGCGTGATTGTCATAGAGTACTTACAAGGGATGGAACTACTCAGAAAACGAGAGATGTGACGTGGGAGGTGTTGCCGTCACAGCTCCCTCCACTGCAACCTTCCTTGCCGATGGAGGGCACAGAGGAAAGAGGGGAGGAAAGTGACGACGATGTAGAAGCCGAGGTACGGCCGATTGTTGGGACAGGAGTTGCCCACATACTTTTAAGACGTGATGTAACGGCTTCTGGTGCAGGAATCGATGAGGTTGTCAGTGTTGATGCAGGCAGTGTAGGCCAATCCCCCTCTGTTCCATATTTTCCCTCTGAACCGTCTTCGCCCGTGAACAATTTATCTGATAGAGCCGCTCCCTCTGTGTCTTCTCCAGCGCCTGAGACTGATGGGGAGAGGCAGGGAGGGCAGGAGGCAGGAGAGGTAGAGATGGGGAATCCGGGAGGGGATGATGAGGTAGAGTCGGTTGGGCCGGGAGGGCATGATGATGTAGAGTCGATTGGGTCGGGATGGCCGGTAGAGGCGGAGGCATCCCCTCCAGCCGCTCGTCGTCCGCGGCATGTCGCTGAGTTTGATTACTTTAATACTCTTGCGCGTGAGAATGATGAAATAAGAGACGGTAGAACTCGCGCGCAAACCCGTGCAGTTAACCAGCAGAGCGTACCCGGCCTTGTGGCCACCCTAGGACCCATCTCCGCATCAGAGATAGTATATGCACTTGTAGCGGAGCAGAGAGCAGGTGATGAAATCGAATTACCGAAATAACTGGTTCAGGATGTTAAGTCAGAGCCTGGTAGCTATCAGGAAGCCCAGCAATCAAAGTACGCCAAGATTTGGGAGGTAGCCAGGCCTGCCGAATTGAAGGCTTGGTAAGAGCAGGAACATTCACGTTAGCAGTAAAGGTCCTTGTAGGCTGTCATGTGATTGATGCTAGATGGGTTTTCAAATGGAAAGCAGACGAAACAGGGAAGATAGTAAAGGCCAAGGCTAGGCTTAGAGCGAAGGGCTTCAAGCAGAAGTATGGTGTGGAGTATCTTGAGACTTTCTCGCCTACCGCAAGTGATGCATCTCAGCGATTGTTAGTAGCGTTGGCGTGCAAGTACAACATGGAATTACCCCACTGGGATATTGAGCAAGCGTTGGTTCAGTCGGAATCAGATCACGAGGTGTTCATGAAGTTGCCTCCTGGCTGCGGTGCGATGTCAGGAAAGGTTGCCCGTTTGAACAAGAGTTTGTACTGATTGAAGCAGACATCTAAAACATAAGAGGATTGGTTTCGAGAAGTCTATGTCTGACCCTTGTGTGCTGCGTTTCATGATGGGAGACGAGGTGGTGGGGGTGGTCGCGATTCACGTGGATAATATTCTGTATGCAGGAACTAAGAGTCTTGCTAAGGTGGTTGTGGAAGCACTAGGTGACTGTGTTCCTGCGAAGAATTTGGATGAGATCAACTTCTTTCTTCGTTGCGAATTTGTTCGCGACCGCGAGGCTGGCACGATTGCGATTTCTCAAGAGAGTTACATCAGGAGTGTTCTCGAGAGATTCAATATTTGTCGCACCAGCTCGATCCCTGCTTCCCTTGCCAACGATAACAGGTCCTTGAAGAAGGATGAGAAGGCAGGAGATGTGCCGTTCCGAGAGGTGGTGGGGAGCCTGATGTGGATCGACAGCCAGACAAGGCCCGACATCTCGAATGCTGTGCGGGCTGTGGCGAGGCACTCTCACGAGCCAAAGAGAAGCCGCTGGAAGGCAGTCCAGATGATCCTCAATTATCTTCTGGAAACGGCGCATCTAACTCGGAAGTTCAAGCAGGATAGTTCGGTAGACGTAGGCCCGTTGGTGCACATAGATGTCGACTTTGCGAGCAAGGCCACTGACCGTAGATCAGTTTCGGGAGCGATGGTGTTTGTGGCTGCGATGCTTGTGGTTTGGATTTCTAGGACGCAGAAATGCGTCTCACAGTCGACTTCTGAAGCAGAGTATCTTCCGATGGGCGATGGTGCGAAGGAGGCTCTGTTTGTGAACGGAATGCTTCAGTTCCTGAGGCCTAGTAGAAAGCCTCGTAAGATCGACGTCCTCAAGGGCAACAAAGGAGCGATTGCGCTTGCAGAGAATCCGCTTAGCTCGAGTAGGAGTGAGCACATCGACGTGAGACACCACTCTCTTAGGAATTTGACCGAGGAGGGTATGGTCGAGGTCACGCATGTTCCCAGCGAAAAACAGCACGCGGACATCCTCACGAAGGCTCTGCCGAAAGATTTTTTTGAATCTCACCGCGACTTTGCACTTGGCTCGAAGGATGAGAAGTAGAAGTCTGAGTCGTTTTTTTTTTTTTTTTCTTTGATCATATTTTTGGTCTGGTAGATACAACAGCCCCTAGGGAGGGTTTTCGTGATAGCGGCCGAGTGTATCAACTGGGTTGCGGTAGAACATCTGATTGGACGATTTGAATAGCGCAACTGTCGATCTGAGGTTGCCGAGCTAGTACATAGGAATACTCTTTGTGGTGCTGCGGTAGGTCGGTAGATTGTACACACCTAAGGGTTAAACATTGAACCGTAGGAGTATGGATGGTACATCGGACAATTGTCATGTAGAATACTCCCGTGTTGTTGCTAGAGGTCCGATTAACGGCTTATTGTCGTGATCAGTACGTTGCATTGGTCCGATTGTGTGCACCTTTCCGAACTGGTGTGGGAACTCGCAGCCTTTGTGCTCGCCCCACTCGTTCACTCCACTTCCCGACCTGTCTCTCCAGACCAAGGTCTCATTAATACAATATCTCTTTCTCCAGAAGTCGCGAATTTACCAACAGCGCGGAGCCAAGGCGGGCGGAACCCCCCCAATGGCGAAGCCCCCTGGTATGTGCATATGATATATCCTCTAGCTCAAGTGTCTACATGCACCAATGAATGTGCAGATAAGCTGCCCTCTTGTTACCCAATCCGTGATAATATATGCAGCTTGTGTAGCTCGTGTGGCTTACCAGGGAACTGCTCTCGGAATTTGCTAGTGTAAGGGTATTGGACGGGGACATAAAGTGTCCGCTGCAGGTCTGTCAATTGAGCAGGTCTTCGGAGAGTACTCACTTTCTTAGCCTTCGTAGAGACGGAGGTTTATTCGATTCCACCAGAGCCCCGGATGGCTTCTGAGATCAGAGACACGTGCCTCCGATCTATTTCCTGACTATCCCGAATATAAACCCCCGACCTTATCATACAAAAACCATCTATATTATCTCATTACGGATAATTACAGGCCTTTCGAGACCGTACCTTGACACTAGCCCACCCTGATGAGCCGCATGTGCAGAAATATGGTAGATTCAAGGAAACTCCGGTTCTACGAACTAGACCATGAGTCGAAGATGCGGCTCCTCAAAACCCACTCCCACACCTCTAACGGTCTGGCTATGGAGCCAGGAACACGCGAAGAAAGCAGTTGAAGGAAAGGCAGACCCTACAACATGGCAAAGGTACCCATCAAAAACCTGCCGCGTACAGCCGGTGTGGCGGGGGGGGGGGAGAAAAGCCTCTAAAAACTGCCGCATACCGCCGGTGTGGTGGGAGGGGCGGCAGAAAATGCTCTACGGCAAACAAACCAGAGAAAAGGAACTATGGCGAGGCGAGACCTAGTCGATAGGAGGGGAACACAGGCGCTAACACAAGGGAGAGGTCATGCGAAAAACTTCCCGCGGGCCATCGGCATGGGGGGGGGTTAGACGAATAAACGACAAATACCCGGGATGGAAGGTGGCCGCACCAACAGCCCCACAAGGGTGGGGAGGAGTTTAGCCGAAAGAACAAAGTAGAACAAATACAACACACAAAATATAATATAAGATGGCACACAGGCCCGTACATAGCCCTGTACCACGTTACGCGCGAACAGAGTACCCTGGTCGCCCTCCGGCTCTGGGCGGAGGAGTGCGTCGGCCGCGAAAAATTGAACAACGACGAAAACACAACAGTTCTGCACCTGATATTGCGGCGTTTTACCCGAACCCTGGCCCGGCACTGAGCAGGGGCTTCGGCAGGACCAGAATAAACAAAATGGAAAGAACCGCCCCAAAATCAGACGAAGATATTCAGAACATCACAAAAATAACCCAAACACAAAGACCCAAACCCCACAATCCCAAACAATTATAGAACTATCGAGAAGCGGTGGCGGCTTGAACGTCAACTGGTCACCGCCGCGCCTCGAGATTCATCTACGTTGAGTTGGATCTCCCGAGGAAACACACTGGCGATGTGAACTTGCAGGCACCAAGAGCCTCGTACGGCTCCCGTTGAAGTCGTGTCGCGCATCGGGGGAAGAGGAAGTTTAATCGGTCCCGGGTCGTCCAGAAAGCGGACCAGGTATACCTAGTGCTCGCACTGATTTTTCCAAGCCATCATAACCCATCGTGTCCCATGTACCAAAAGTGGGCTGCCTTAGGAAGGAAAGTGTCGTGATAGCGACGGAGCCAATCGGCGCGGGGAACACAAGCGCAGCCCGGTGCTCGGAAGCGTTCTCCGTTGTTGCGGGAGAGCTCGAGCTGTGCCGCCCCGATCCGCATTCGGCGGTATAGGCGGTTGGTTTGGCGGTGCTGGTTCGGGGTTGAGGCCCAAAAACGCAAGATGTGAGAGCGGGAAAGGTGGAGGTCCATTTCCCGCTCCCGGGAAGGTTCAGCCCAATGCGTCTTGTATAGCACCGCGATGACGTCCCCTCGCCCCTGTATCAACTGATGACCGGTGTCTGCTCCACCTCCAGCCGTTGGAGGGGGGTCGAAACGTCGTCATGAGTGACGTGGTAAGGCGGGGACTTCCTGGAAAAGTTGCTGAGCACTTACTGCGTCAGCCCCGCCGGCAGGTTTGGGCATGTCCCCACTGTCGTGGGGGTTGGCGCAGAGTTTGCAGCGTTCAATGGCCACACGCCGACGAGCATCCAAACCGGGCAGGTCGGAAGGGAGATCGAAATAGAGGAGGTTGCTCCCGAGCGGCGAACCATCCGGGGTCTCGGCGGCAGAGCAGGGACCGACTACCAGGATCTTGTACGGGCCCGTCCAGTTAAGCGCGAGTTTGTCCTTGAGTACCTTGGTGTCGGTGCTCGCCTTCACACCCTGGTGGATGGTGGAGGCAGAATTGTACACCCATGCCTAACCACCCGTAGCGAAGTTAGGTGCTGCACGCAGCGCGTCGGCGAAGGCGGAGTTCCTGCGGTCAACACGAGAAACGGTGAGGGCGTGGTGTGCGCGGACAATATCGTTCGCGCGCTTTTACCGGTCGGTGGCCAAGTCGCAATAGGCCAGGTGGTCACGGGCCAGACTCTGGTGTCCCACGACACCAGTGCCGTCGAAAGCCGTCAGGGGGTGGTGGATGGTGGAGGCAGAATTGTACACCCATTCCCAACCACCCACAGCGAAATTAAGTGCTGCACGCAGCGCGTCGGCGAGGGCGAATTTTCTGCGGTTAACACGAGAAACGGTGAGGGCGTGGTGTGTGCGGACAATGTCGTTCGCGCGCTTTTTACCCGTCGGTGGCCATATCGCAATAGGCCAGGTGATCACGGGCCAGACTCTAGTTTCCTACGACACCAGTGCCGTCGAAAACCGTCAGGGGGAGCCGTGGGAGTCTGCCCATGTGGACTTCGTTTGGCGCCAGACCCGTTGCCGCGCTGACGGAATTGTTGTAAGCGAATTCGACGTGGGACAGATGCAAGTCCCAATCGTCTTGTCCCTCGTTGACGACCATAGCCAGCATTTGAGCCCTAGTGTGGTTTACTCGCTCAACGCCCCCGTTACAGTTGGGATGATAGGGGTTGTAGCAAGCCTGTGCACACCCAACAGCTCATATAAATCTTGTGAAAGCTTGGAGCAGAACTGCAGGCCGTTGTCTGAGAGTATGGTGCGCGGGTACCCCCACAAGGGATGTATTGGTCTACCAGGATATTGGCTGTACCCTCCGCGGTGAACTCAGCGGCAGTGACGGGGAACATGTCGGCCCGACGACTGAAGCGATCGGTGAACAGCAGGAGGTAGGTGTTGCCTCGTGGCGTGACCGGGAGGGAGTCGAGGTAGTCAACACTGACGGTGAAACCTGGACCTTCCGGTAAAGGCATTGAAAGGATTGACAAGCGGACAGTCAGCCGTGGGGTTTTCCGTGCTTGACACTTCAAACAGTGGAAAAAACCACCACCTGGTGCACACATTTATGCCAATCCACCAATAAAGCCGCTCCAGCATGCGCAACATGCGCGTGGTTCCAAGGTGACAAGAAGCCGTCGAGTGACAAGCTTGCACGATCCAATGGCGAACGAGGAGGGGAACATAGAAGCGAATTGGCGCGTCGTTCAGCAGGCAAGCAGCTCGCCTCAAAGAGATGGGTCTGTCAGACCTTATAGGCGGAAGTATCGGGTTACGGACGAGTAGGACGATGTCGTTGTCGGTTGTATGTAGGCGACCCTTGCCCGCCAGCTCCTGGATGTCTGAGAGGGAGTTGGCTTGTGCGAGAGGTAGCACGCCAAAACGACGGGCGGCAGGGCCGACGCCCGGCCGATAGAGATGTAACGCATCACGGCGTAGCACGTCGGCTCAGCTTGCTGCTGTCGCTTCCAATCGGCATGCGAATAACGCGCGACGGAAACAGCGAAACGCAATTCAGCAGCGTCGACGAGGGCGTCCGACCTTGTATGTGCAGTCAGCGTGTCACCAGGAGAAGGCGTGAGCCGTGCGAGAGGAGTTCCCATAGGCTCTGCGTGTTCACGGTCGAATGGAAGTGATACCGTGCGGACGGGCGAGTCGGCTAAAGCAGGGGTCGCGGCGGCGGTCGGAGATGGCCGCGGCTGTGGGACTCGCGCCGGAATTGTACCACGTCTGGAAGATGGCCGAGAGGCCCCGCCGGGCCCGAATCCATAATCTACAGCGGGGGTGCATTACCCGCTGCTGCCGCTGTTCGTCGGCACGTCGTCGACGACGGAAGGGCTGGAGGGCCAAGTAAGGCAGAGACAGACACAGTCGAACCGGCGGTTGCGTTGGAGTCCGTCTCCTGTATAGAACTCCTTGATGGAGGAATCGGCTGTGCGATGGACGTCGCTGCAGCCGGGCTGCTGCGGAGCCTGTGCCGCCCTTAATAGGTATGGCAGAAACCGAAGCGAAAACGGTGTCAGCGGCAGGCGAAATTGACCCGCGTCCGGTACAGCCTTGGGTGGTGGCGACGGAGCCAGAAACACGAGCGATGAATCTCCCCGGGGGAGCAGAAAGGACGCAAATCCTTATACGAGGCTCGTGTGTGCAAAAATCGTGAACTGCGGTAGAGGTGAAAGGGAGCCCACTCAAAGCATAATGTTCAGTGCGGGGCACGAGCCCACCAAAGACAGTGCTATCGGCGAGGACCACGAATCCGTCCAAGGCAGTGCGTTCGGTGCGGGGCACGAGTCTACCCAAAGCAGTGCTTTCGATGCGGGGCACGAGTCCACGCAAACCGACCCCTGGGATCGGCGATGGGGGAGCGCGCAGCTTGCCGGTCCGTAGGAGGTAGATACCGATATTTCCAACGGGGTTGGGGCTTGTCAACCCCACGGGGCTGAAGCTTGTCTGAAGCTTGCCAAGCCACTGTAGTCGTACTCCATAGCAGATTCTGGCAAGCGGGCCAGAAAAATCCGCGACGCCGTTGACGCTGCCTTTGCGGTACTCGAGTGTGCAATCGAACGCGGTGACGAACTCAAGCTACCGCTAGACCCATGCATTGAGGGTCCCCACTTTGTCAATGCTCTCCTATGCCTTGTGGCCGGAGGATATGCGGAACTTTGTTCCCCACAGTACCCTCGGAGGCGTTGAGGAGCCCACAAAATGCCGCCGGTCCCCAAATCTAGAGGATCTCAATGCCTCTCCGAGTCGAGCGTTGCTCGACTGATGTACGCGATTTTCATAGTGAACAAAACGTCATCCAGCGTCACAGTACCCCCGACGAAACAGGGGCCGTGTTCTAACAATGCAAGGTCAGGACCGACGCCAGAAGCTATCTCCAAACCTTCACGGCCTTTGGTTGGCCAACGCGTCCGAGAAATATGTCGGAAACTCCGAAGAGGAAGCCTTGCGAGCGCTGGCCGCTGTTAACGGCCCGGCCGCGGCGCGGATGAGATTTCTCGGTTCTTTTAGTCGCAGTGCAGGTGCGGAACCCACTAGGGGAGGTGGGTTGCGCCGACCTGGTCTCACTGTCGCGAATAGCTTCGCGAACGGCAGAAAGTGCTTCGCCGAGCTAATGTTTGCTCTCCGCTGGCATGGGTTGTTGGCCCTGGGATCATCTGCCCGGAGACCAATGCCCCACACTGGGTCCAGAGGGCTGGATTCAGCCAGAAGCTCGTTGTCAGAGGTCAAAAGATGATTGTTTATGGCTGGATTCTGCGTGAATTTGTCGTAGGTGCCAGATAACACGGCGTTTTGCTTCTCCCTGTTCCCAACACCGGAGTTCAAAGTTGCGCACGCTTCGACCGATGCGTTTGCGTGTGCTTCGACTAGGCGACGACATGATGAGCTCCACTGCTCGATAGTTTTGGAAAACCCTGTCTTTTAGGCCATCATGTACTGCTCCGAGAAAGAATATGGCACGTCGCCCACGACAAACGACGAAGAGGACCAAGGTGAAAGATAGGATGGGGGCTGCCATAACAACACCACTTCGTCTGTCCATGGAATATTCGAGAGAAGAGTCAAAAGCCGTGTTGGAATTTGAGCGGCAATGTCCCCGTCTGGGAACACCAGGCTTCGGGAGCACGACGTGAATCCGAACCCGTGGTTTCTCGCCTCGGTTTTTTTCTCTCGTTGGCGGGGAAACGCGAGAATCCGCTCCAACTGCACCCGAAAAAAGGCACAAACCGACGGTGCCAACCCGTCAGTAGCCTCGTTGGATATTTGGGTCTGCAATGTCCCCTTCTGAAACACCAGTCCTCGGTTCATTGGGCCTGTAGTGACCCCTTGCGGGAACACCAGGCCTCGGGGGCATGGTGTGAGTCCTAACCCGCGGTTTCTCTCCTCAGGTCCTCCTCATTCGCTGGCGGAAACTCGCCTTCACTGCACCCGAAAAAGAGTCCGACACCGACGGTGCCAAGCCGTTGGTAGCCTCGTTGGGCGTTTGGGTCTGCAATATCTCCCTGTGGGAACACCAGCCCTCGGCACTTTGGGCTTGCAGCATCCCCGTCTGGGAACTCGTGACCTCGGGAATACGGCGCGAGCGCAAACCCACGGGTGGTCGCGTCGTGGCCTTGTTGCTCTCTGGCGTAAAATCGCAATAAAACTGCTTTAACTGCGCCCAAAGGGGCACGGGGCTCGAAGTTGTTAGTGCTTGACGAGAGGCGCGATTATGTCGTATCTTCACGGGAATAGCGTCCAGCTGATCGGGCTGGAGGCCGTGGCGTCACCAATGGCCCCTGGCGCAGTGTCGGATCTCGATCCTGTGCCACTGGGGCAGACGTAGCCTGAAACACGTGGTTTAGCGTGGTAAAAGACAAAGCAGGGCCCGTAGACTCTGTGGGCGTCTTCTGTAGGTGGGCTCGGGGACGTGGCAATAATGATTTTACCCGAGAAGGCTCTTTTTCGTTAGGCCTCGTGGAGAAGGGAGACGAGGTAGCTAATCTTGTCGACTCCTCCTTGATGGAAAAAAATATATGTAACGCTCGCTGCTATCGCGAGCAAACAACAGGTCGAACCTCGCAAAAGATCTCGGTGTTTTACTGTTGGCCTTCCCACACCTCAAACCGACCGTCATCTTGTGGTCAGGAAAAGTGTTTGAGGGTCGGCCGTCCCACACCTCAAACCGACCGCCACCTCCTGGTCAGGGAGAGGTGGGTATGAACACGTTCGCGTCAAAAGGCAACGCGCCGTCACCGCAGCTATAATGCTGCGCGACGCGTACCTGGGAGGAAGCGCGCAAAAAGCAGGCTCCCGTGCCATAGTTGATGGAGGCGGCGTTTGGAGCGCGTACCCCCATTGCCGAGTTTATGTCGCGGCTGAGGGGAATGAGAGGAAGGTCGCTGGAAGCGCGCGTTCTAACCGTTGGAACAATATTAACTGGCTGGCGGGAACTACGTTCGAAGTGGTAGTGACCGCCGGCGGTACTACGCAGCGATAATCGCCCGCCGACGGCGTAGGAGCCCGTGAGCTCTTGACAGAGGCAATCTGTGCTGCGTTATTGGACAGGCTAGCAACAGAACACGAGCATCTTCTGAAACTAAAGAATAGTATCCCCGACAGTGTTTTCGACGGTGCCGTACCGCGGCCGAGCTGTCGATTGCCGGTACGGAATGTGCCAGTATGGCGCGTGAGTATTTCTGCCCGGGTTATTTGTGGCTCCAAAGCGCATTCGAGGAGCAGGAGCGGGGGCAGAAGAGGCGGCCGAGCGCGGGATACCACCATCGTGATCCGACGTGTATGTGGTATAGTTGTGACAGTTTACCTGGCCCTGGTCCTGGTGGTACCCTCGCGATTGACCTGAAAGGTGGCGATGATTTTTGTTGTGGTTGTTCGGTCGAGAAGATTTGCCGTCTTGGTGGTAGCAGACCATGCGTGTTTGCCATCGTCGGTGTGCGTCATCGTCGCCAAATTGGCCAAGTCCAGGGTTCAAGCAGCCACTCGCAGTAATGAAAGGATGCCTAAATGCTTGATGGAAAGGTTGTCTTTTTGCCAATTGAGGCAAAGCCCCGGTTTTCTCGGAGGGCATCAGCTCGAGGTGAACGGAGGCCGCTCCAAAGGGGAGGGTCGTCTGTCTTAAACGAGGCGTTAACGGCGAAACCTTCTTCAAAATGATGCTCTTCTAGTGGCCAGCAGTTCGACGTGTGGTCAAGCCAAGGCCCCGATGAATCATCGACGGACATGACAGTTGGATGATGGCTCGATCCCCTCTGCCTCGAACGCGACTGGGACGGCATTCGGCCCTGATTGCGCCCGTGATCGGCGGGCCGGGCCCCCGACGAGGCGGATGACCGCGCTCCCGTCGAAGAAACAGGCAGAGAAAAAATGCTTCGCCGTTGACGGCAGGTGTCTTATTATGCGCTTAGTCACTGAAAGCCCGCCATATAGCATCCAACGTAGCGTGTGGCCGCGGGTCCGTTGCCTTCAAACCAGGGTACAACGCAGGCATGAGAGCCGGAGATTTCTCATTCGTCGCCACCCGAACCACCTCCAACACCAC
This sequence comes from Undaria pinnatifida, assembly GCA_012845835.1. Lineage (NCBI taxonomy): Eukaryota > Phaeophyceae > Laminariales > Alariaceae > Undaria > Undaria pinnatifida. The sequence goes on from JABAKD010000035.1 coordinate 146,927, forward strand.
ATCCGGCGCCGGAAACGATGCACGCTCACTCCCCGTAGCGGTCGACACAAGTACGCGAAGCTCCCGACTGAAATTAGAAAAAGGCGTGCCGTTACACATTCCAAAACTATGCAACTTAGTGTAGCTCTCCTCCGTGTCAACCCCGTCGAAGTGTATAATCAGCAGACGCAACAGGAGGGTGAAAGTCTCAGGCCCAGTTGCTCCTCCTGCAATAGCTCTCGACATTTCTTGCCTGCTACCACGGCCACCTCGCTGTGGTCCGTGCTCGAGAACGAAGACGAGCGGGAGGAGGTTGACGAGCCGTTCCACGCGGAACATCCTCTCGCACCGTTCCTCCGCCCTCCTTTGCCTCCGCCAGAGCTGCGGCCACTGCCCCGGTTGTTGGACCAAAGCTGCTCCCTCGGCGGCGCCCTGAGCCACACCAGCATCCGATGTGCCTCCCCCGCCTCCACCACCGCTGTCACCAACGCGGCGGCGGTGGTGGTCGCCACCCCCACCGTTTTTGTCGCCACCCCTACAGTTTCGGTCCCCGCAGTTGCGACTGTCGCTGCGTCGCTGTTTCCCCCGGTTGCGTTCCCCCAACTCTTCCTCCAGGATTCGGCCAAAAGACAGGGTCGGGAGCCTCGTCGTGGGCCATCAGCAGGGCCTTGACGAGGGCAAGCGTCGGGGCGGCTCTTGTCTGTCCGGCATAGGGCGTACAACCCATGCAAGTCCAGGCCGCCTCCACTGAAAGGGCGTCCACTTGCCGCGACGCCGGTCTCTCTGACGTGAGGAGGGCGCAGGCCGTTTCCACTACCGTGGTCGCCAACGCTGAGGAAAAAGTTTACCCTGGGTGCAGACGCCATGCACGCGATGCTGCCCTTGAAGAAAGCGTCGTTCCTGGGTCGTGGTTGCTGGGATGCGGCACCCTGCGGGCGCGTCGAAGGCGAGGGGTCCGCGGTAGCTCCCGCCGCAGCCGACGCAACTGATTGGGTGAGGGCTTGTTGGGCCCTCTCCGCTACCAGGAACGCCTCCCGCGCAGCGGTCTTCGTCTGCTCAATATCTTCGTCAAACCGACGTCGGCATGCTTCACGCCGGAGAATCGTCTGGTCGGCGTCGTCAAGCGCCCACTGGGCCCGCGCCGCCGCATATGCCAAATCCAAGTGGCCGGCATGGGCGCCCCGGCTTCGGGAGCTCTGGGGGTGCGCTCTGCTGAGCGCTGAGAGCCAAGGTGGCGCGGTGGTGCCCTATCGAGTGCGTGGGGGGCAGCTGGTGGCTCTCCCCCGGGGCTGGCGAGAGCTGGCGTCGAGACGCCCCCGAGTCCGGTGGAGGTTGGTTCGTCTTCGTCTCTGCGCGAGCCGGCGAGTCGACCCCCTTGGTTGGTGGGTCCGGTTGGTGGCATGGTGGTCCGTCTTCTCTCTCGTCACCGGAACCCGCCGCCAGTGGTTTCCCCCGTCTCGAGTCGCGGGTCTCGAGCGAGCTCTCCCTGTCTCGTGGGCATCCAGGTTGGGATGCGTGGAAGACCTCAGCCTCCCTCGAGTAGCCCGCTTCCTTACTGGTAGACATGTTGTGGCTTGTTGTCTGTACGGAGGGCAGCGAAAGGAGGGGGTGTGGGGGAAGGTGGCGGGATGGGAACGACGCGTAAAGAAGCTGTGGAAGCAGATATATTGTTGTGGTGTCCCTGCTGCAAGTAGCGATAATCTGTGTGCCAGCAAGCAGCAAGATATGGGCCTCGACTCCGTCCAGCATCAGTGATGGTAGCAGCCACGCCAACTAGCAGTAGGACAGGAGGACAGCGGTAAGAAGGGTACCATCCACCAAAACCGCAACATAAGAGTAGCGCCCAGTCTGATCGTAGGGTGTACGGGTACCGCCCGCACGAACCGCAGTAAAAGGGGCTTAAAATGGGTAGCACTGACCCTAACCGCCGTGCAGGGGGTGCAACACAGTAAAGGTACGTCTGCATCCATCGCGCTAAAACAGGCAACGTTTCACCTAGGCGGGGCGGAGGTAGCACAGAAAAGCGTCGCACAAAACGCCCACGTCCATCGCACCCAAACAGGCAGCATTTAACCTAGGTGCAGTGTAGGGGTGAGTAGCAAGGTAAAAGGTTGCACAAGAAGCCCACGCCCATCGCACCAAAACAGGCAGCATTTATCCCATGCACAGTGTAGGGGGGAAGCACAGTAAAGGGTCGCCTAACACGTCGACGCTCATCGCACCAAAACAGGCAGCATTTAACGTAGGTGCAGTGTAGGGGGGCAGCACAGTAAAGCGTACGCCGACGCTCATCGCACCAAAACACGCAGCATATGCCATAGCACAGTAGAGGACCGCACAGCTAACCGTATAAAAACGGGCAGCATCGGCCCTACCAGTGGTGTAGGGGGGGTAGCGTAGTAGAGGATCGTGCTGCCAATCGTAAAAAAAACGGGCAGCATCTGCCTCAACAGTAGTGTAGGGGGAGGTAGCACGGTATAGGGTTGGACATACACCTACAAGAGGACAAGGTCAGTACAACGCCTGCACAAAGTAATTTCCCCACCGACCTCACGATAGGGGAACGGTCGCGCCTACAGTAGTACTGCTCGCTGCGTTATCGCTGCTGTTCCCATAGGTACCGATAATACCAACCGCGCGAAGATGGGCAGTATAACCCCCGGACAAGGCAGTTTCCCCACCGTCCGCACTATAGCGAGACGATCGCGCCTACAGTAGTGCTGCTCGCTGTAGTATCGTTGCTGCGTTTACAGGTAACGGCAATTCCAACCGCACCAAGATGGGTAGTATATCGTCCGAACAATGCAGTTCCCCCACCGACCGCACTATAGAGGGACGGTCGAGCCTACAGTAGTGCTGATTGCTGCAAGATCGCTCCTGTGTCCACGGGTGGCAACAACTACCACCGCCGAAAAGGGTAGTATAATACCACGATCAGTTGAAGAAAAGGTGAGTACGCCCGCAGCCGAATAGGAAGGCTAATTGCCCTCAAGTACCGCATCAAACAGGCTGATCTCCACTTGCGCTAATGAAAGCTGTAAAAGCGCAGTATCTCCGCGAACTGTAGTAAACGCTCTGTAACGGGCAGTAGCTGTCCGAACATGTGCAGAGAAAAAAAAATGCCAGCATAGACCCTAGTAGCCTCGTGAAGGGCAGCACGTGTTCCAAACGTTAGTGGAGCGACAGCATTTGCGCCACAAGTATCACGCTCGGTGTCTCCGCCAACTGTAAACCTCATTGCAACGGACAGTATCCGTCGTGACAGCTGCAAAACAAAATGCAGCTCCTAGCAGCATTGTGGAAGGGCACCACATGTACCGGCAGCAGTAGAAAGCCGGCCTAACGCCTGGACAGCTAAAAACTTTCCGTACCCACACCGACCGCACTATAAAGGGACAGTTGCGTTGACAGCAGTGCAGAGTGCCGCACTAACGCAGCTGTGCCCATACAGGAAGTGTTATTAGCCTCCGCGTACCGATGAAGGGTGGAATATAGGGCATCGCACACGCCGACAGCCTTGCCCCAAAAAAAAGCCCGCACCGAGTTTCAGATTCCTAGTCACGGGAGAGTCAAAACGAAACATCTCTCGAATCTCACTTGCAAGAAGTACTCGCACAGCAGCGGAGGGTGTCAGAGCTGCAGTGCTGTAACTGTGGGCGCTGGGACAGTGAAGGGTCGAGCTATGTGGTGAATGGGCAGGAGCAAAGTAGGCGGCTCGGCTGCTGTACAGTAACTTCTACAGCAGAGAATCCGGTGGTATACGGCATGTATTGACAGCGAGCCCATTATGCTGTACTGCTCTAGTTGGTAGAGCTGCGAACATGATGGTGGTTGAAGCTACGTGACGCAGTGGAACACTGTTGATCGCGAAAGATCACGGTGGGGTCCGGGTTGCGTCAAATTAGTAGCTGTACTAATTTAGCAGAAAGGGAACACAGCAGTTTGTCCGACGCGCAAGACAGATCGGCGTATGTACCAAAACCCATACGATACGCATGTACTGGAAAAGTGGCCATAGGAGAAAGCTCAAACATTCCATGAGCACCGCCTATTTCTCCCCAAGGAGCACCACAAGGCAGGAGCCCCAGCATGAGCTCCTAGACCGCGGTGCCCGTAGTTCAAGGGGGTCCCGCGAAGGTCGGTCTGGCTCCGTCAGCAAAGGTGTATACAGGCCTGTGGGCCCTCCAAGCAAGCGAAGTCCCCGTCGCTGGTCCCTCGAAGGGTTAATTCCAGTATTCTTGTCCGTGGCGCGTCGCTCATATGCCTCAGCCCCGAAGCGCAGAAAAAATAATAAATACAGGTCGACGGGCGATCTTGGTGCTTGTGCTGGCAGCTTGCGAAGATGTGCAGTGCAACATGCTGGCTGAGCGCCGAGCGAACAAGTCTCATGCGTGGGGCATGGGTAGTTCCGCTGCGGAGTGGTCCATGTGACCATCTGGCAGGGAACTGATGCGACCAAAAGCCGAGACTAGGAGTGTGCTCCGGGTGGGTGGGGATTGGGCAGTTCCGCTGCGGAGTGGTCCATGAGACACAGCTGGCGGGGAACTGATGCGAATAAACGCCGAGACGAGGAGTGTGTTCCGAAGGGCAGTGTCGTCCGTACGAGATCGGAAGGTGTCGTCCGTGTGGTACGTGCCCGGCGACCAACAGGAGGGCCCCCAGCCATCTCACTGCTGCTGTGGTCGCCGTTGGAGGAGGAAGGGCGCGCCCTCCATTGAGAAGCTACCCGTGAAGGAACAGGGGTTGTGGGCTCGATAGGAAGCAAAAGCAAATCGCTACGAAAACAACTATTAGAGAGATTGGAGGAACGCTGCCACAATAGCAAGCCAAGCCAAAGACGACGCCATATTGTAAAGGTTTTGAGCGGGGACACGGAGTGTCCCCTGCAGGTCTGCCAGTTGAGCAGGTCCTCGGAGAATACTCACTTTCTTAGCCATCGTAGAGACGTAGCTTTATTCGATTCCACCAGAGCCCCGGATGGCTCCTGAGATCAGAGGCACGTGCCTCCGACCTATTTCAATCCCTAATACCAAACGACAAAACTGTTTGGAATGTTCTTTAGTTAGGCTCGAAAAACGTCGAAAAAGGGTATTACGTTGCCGGCCTGGCTCTCAACCTATATAGCGCCAGCCCTGAAAATACCATCATCAGCCAGTTCCGGGGGGTGTTGTTTTGGGTCCTTATCTTGCTCTGTAAACGCGGTCCATTTAACTCGTGTGTGTTTGAACTCGTATTGTGTGTCGATGTCGGCCTCGCCCGGTGTCGCCTGAGACCAATCATCAGAGTTTTGGCCTGCTGTGGTGTGCGATTCAAAGCCTCCAACATCGCTTTCGGTCGAAAAATTGTGCGTAATTGCACACTGCGCCTTGGTGGGACATCGCAACATCTCCTTGTCGCGCTTGATGCCAGTAGCAATTAACCTTTTCTCCCCGTTTCCCTCTTTGTTTGATGTATCATTCTCCGTCCCACCGTGCTACCGCTAGGTTGCTATCCATCCGAAACCTGCATTTGTCGACGTCTCGTCATCGCCAGGAACCATCCTCGACGTCATTTATGCGTGACAGTGGTGGCATCTGCAGCGAAACGTTGCGTGCCCACCTCACCGTTCTTCTTCCCTGTCACCACGTATTCCATCGCTCTTGCGTCGAAAAGGTGCTCCGGTACGCAAGATGCATTGCGTCATCTGGCCGTCTTGCGATCGACTGCATCATGTGTGGTGCACCAGCCACCGTCTCCCTCCTGCCGATGTTTCACCACGATAGCGACGACAGGCCACTTCCTCGTCAAGTACGGGCTGTGCGCGCCGAGGACGGCGCCGGCGGCGAAGATGTTGATGGTCCCGTGGAACCGTGGCACATGTTCGCGCGCCGCCAAGACGTGAGATTTGGTTCCGCCGTTGTGCTTGCTCTGCACCAGAAAACGTTGCCCAGCTTGCGTACCCCCCTTGTATTCCTCATCGCGGGTGGTGAGACTGGATTCGCCTACCCAGGCTCATGAAGGTGGCCTAACTGAGGCACAGCTTTTTCGATGATAGCCCCGGGACACGGACCGTCTTTGGGCGATGGGCCGCGCGCGTCAACGACGCCATAGAAGAACAAGATCACTTCAGCGTCGTCGGCGACTTACCTCCGTTTCCTTCGCCGCCTGCGGCAAACGACCACGATGACAAAGCCGATCTAACGCGTAACCGCAAAACATGTACCTGGTACCTGGTACTAAGCACCTAGTATATGCTAGGTAAACAGTGGCATCGCTGTGTTGTTCTAGCTGCTAGTTAGTGTCGTTGTCTATGAGGGCCAGTGTTGCAAGTATCACTCAGGGGCGGTTGTGCTTGTGATTATGGCCATGTCTCGGCAAGTATGGTTAAAAACAGCCAGTCCGTGCTGCTGTACTGATGCTGTTGTTGTAGTGTATTTTCGCATTTTTATCTCCGAGGACGGGTGCTTAAATATAATAATCGCATCAACCGGTGCCTTCTTTGCTGCGTTATTCGGTTATAATTATGAAAGAAGACGCGATTCATCATCATCGTCGCCCGTCCAGCACCATCATACAAAACTACTGTGCATTAGCGAAATATAGATGTTCCACGTTGCTTGCAAAGTTGAGTTTCAATCATTCAATCGGTCGTACTCACAACTGACGTTTTTCAATTTCTATAATATACTAAGCTTCGATCTCACAGCGGGAGCGTTTTATAAAATGTACTCACAGCTGACGTTTTCAATTTTTATAAAAAAATGAAAATCTTCGATCCCACAGCTGGGGTGTATTATATTTATGAAACAGCCGACGTTTTCAATTTTTATAAAATTCAATCGGTCATACTCACAGCTGACGTTTTTCAATTTATGTCCAAAATGGTACATAATACAAAAGCGTCACTGGGACGTGCGTGCAGAGCAACAACCCCTCTGCACACTTTTCAAGCAATTCCCAGTGAAGTTAGTCTCTGGGTGCTGTAGTAAAAAATTCCCAGTAATGTTAGGCCATTTCTTATACAGTCAGATTTGTCAGTCGAAAACGGCCGTTTTCGACTGAAGCCCAAATCGGGCTTTCTTACACAGTCGCAAAAGGGCTTTTTCGACTCAACGGTTCTCGACTGAGAATTCCGACTGGCGGAGACTCGAGTTTTTCGACTGGATCTGCCAGTCGAAAAACTCAGTCGAAAACGTTTACACCTGTTTTTTGAACCCATCGCATCGCTCATCCAATCGCAAGACACACACCCACACGCCCACACACTCATACCAGGTAGCACACAGCAGTATCATACAACACCGCCGACGGTGCCTTGGCTATCACTGCTGTTGCTTCTCGCCGCAAGTCAGGGTGGGGCACTCCTAGCTCCGCTTACCAGCAGCGTGGGGCACTTCTAGCTTCGCCTGCCAGCAGCGTGTGTCACACGACGGCAGCAGCGCGCGTTATTGATGGCATTTTGCCAACAACGGCTACGCCTGCTGTAGCTGTGGCGGCTCTCGGCTGAGTGCAACGCGTCAAACGCAGCTTTGGCGGCTTTCGGCTAAGCCCAAGGCCACCAGCCCGCTTGAACGAAGGTTCGTCGCGAGCGAAGCACGCATTGTTCGCGAATAACGCGCGAAGCACAGAGCTGTCAACCGATTTTCAATTGCCATACAGCAGTATCCCCTCACACCAACCGCCTCTAGGAAGAGCACAAAAAATATAAAATCGACCCTGACGATAAGAAGGACCAGAAGAATCCAGTCGAAAAAAAGTCCAGTCGAAAAGGGCCGTTTTCGACTGGCGGAATCCGACTGTGTAAGAAATGGCCTTAGTCTCTGTCTCAGTGCTGTAGTCAAGAAACCGAAACAATCCCGAAATTCCCCCCGGGTTTAAACTTCAAGTTCAGGTCTAACTCCATTTATTGTTTTCCATCCCCTCCCCAACTAAATCCAAGTTTCAAAGCTATTTGGCCCTGTCGCTAATCCCTCATCAATTGGTCTGAGGTCTCAACCGGCACTTTTGAAAAAAATGAAAATCCGTCCGTTGTCGCTCGCGAATTTCGGTAATTGGTGTGCCTTCTTTTATTGGGCTCTGACCTGCTAACCGGCACTTTAATAGACCGGTCTGGTCGGGCACTTTGTGCTGTTGCATGTTGCTACGTACATATCACAGGCCGTCCGCGCTTGTCACAACGAAATCTGCTAGCTGTAGCAGCTGTCTTTTTCGTGTCACGACCTAGGTAATAGGTACACAGCAGGATCGGGGTACACAGAAAGCCGGGAGCAAGAACGAAGGCCCCTAGCTGTCGTAGCTGTTTAGCTAGACTATACCTTCATCTCACGACCTAGGTACCACAGTAGTTAGGTACACAGGAAGCTCGACATCAGGTACGCAGCAGGCCGAGAGCAAGCTGCATGGCGGGGCTTGGGCGTTTGGTCGAGACGACGGTTGCTTGACTTTAGGGCGGGAGCTGCCCCTAGGTTGAGCGTTCTCCGCCGGATAGGATGGATACAACACGCGCAGCGGCCAATATGCTTAAGGTTGGTACAAACAATGCGAGTTTTGGTGGGTCTTGGCTTCGATACGATTTTTTGACGGTATATACGAGTGCGAGCTCGCTACCGTATGTGCTGTTTTTTATGAGCAACATCGCGGTACGGTATCGCCGTACGCGTTCCCACGCGAGCTTGTGGAGGGTATCTCCGATTGACAATAGGCTAAGGTTGGCACAAATGAATGAGTTTTGGTGGGGTCTTGACGTCGATACGAAAGTTGGAACCGTTCGTACACACGAGTGCGAGCTCGCTACCGTGTGTGCTGTTTTTATGAGCAAGACCGCGGTACGGCATCGTCGTACGCGCTTGCACGCGAGCTTGTGGAGGGCATCTCCGATTGACAAGCGATCAAAAGCATGAAGGGGTGTATGGTGGTTGCTGACGTTTGTGTGTTAGACTTCTTCTGTCGTGTCTATGGCAACGTTTTCACAACATCGAGAACTCAGCGCATTCGCAGCGGACAAAGCAGGCAGTATTGACAAGAGAAAGGTACTCGTATGTACGAACAATTCGTACTTTCGTATCGACGTCAGGACCTCACTAACTCGCACTGTTCGCACGAACTTTGGCTACGAACTGCGAAGCACCATCTAGCACCCCGAGAAAAAGACGGGCACTCGTCTCGAATTTACGTCCTCAAGTACCTCTGCTTTGTCAAAGCTGCCTGCCGTGTCCGACGACACAGAATAAAACAAAACAGAGGTGCTCTGCATCACAGCGTCAACACGGGCCAACAATTAAAGCTGCCGCGCCGACTCTCATCGAAAGCGCACGTTTTTCGCCGCCGAAACAAAAAAGGCGGATATGCAACCTGTTGATTGTATGCTTGGATATGATGCGGATAAGATGACGGTTGAGTATTGTAGGGGTTTCCAGTGATAAGTTGGCTACATGATAGCGGAATATCGGGATGGTGGAAATACTCCGCCTATTTATCCGCTTTTCTTCCTGGCGAGCGCACTCCACGCTGCGCCTTGGCTAGGAGCAACGTAATATATATTTGTACGTCTTATACTTGTCTTCATACCGGTGACTCCACTACCCCACTATTGTCAGCTCAACGGGTAAGCCCTCTACGCTTCGTAGGGATCAACAAACACGATAGTTATCGCGTACGCGGTATTATCCCTGTTCGAAGCAAAAGGTGTTGAGTGACGTGGGCTCTTCTGCGGAAGAGAGCTAGCTGAAGATATCACAAAAACAGCCCTCCCCGTGAAAGGGAGCGAGCTGGGTGCCTTATTTGAACCATGCCTGAGGGCGAGGTAAAAGTGGGCGTTGTGGACGTGAAGGCGTTGGCAGCGAGAGCGAGGACCTCTCAGCTGGCCAAGATACGGGAGCTGGAAGAGCTGCTCGCAATACGGGACCAACTCGAGAAAGAAATCGAGGGTGGTTTCCGTTATGGTTTCCGAACCATCGACCAGATTTCGGCAGGATGGCGCGAGTTCTACAGAATCGAAGGTCGCATTGAGAAAGGCGAACTCATCATTCGCGAGTACTCGCAACTTCTCCCCGAGCTCTCAAGCCTCTCTCTACGACTGGAGCAAACGCGAGGCATTTCTCAGCCGTCTCAGGTACCAGAGAGGGAAGCGGGCGTGGCCAGATGTGAGTCACAGCTCGTAATCCCAGTACTTGAGACTGGGAATGAGAGCACTGCTCAGCAGCAGCCGCAGCAGCAGCAGCAGCTCAAGACGGAGAAAAGTTTTATGGTGGAATTAGAGACGAGGAGGAAAGAGCAGGAGAAGCTCTTGCAGCTGCCATTGAAGCAGCAGCAGCAGCTGTGAAGCAGCAGCAGCAGCAGCTGCAGCCTCCGGCGGCACCATCCCCTGTTTGGACGTCACAGCTCGTATACCCAATGCTTGAGACTGGGAGCGAGCGCATTGCACAGCAGCAGCCGCAGGGGCAGCAGCAGCAGTTTGAGACGGGGGAGAAGGGATGGCTCGTAGACTCGGTTGTGAAACCAAACTACGAGCAGTATCCTCCGTGCTCCGTGGGAGCGCCGGCTGCTGAGCCCGTTGATACGTGGGCCAGGGTTGGGGTCGGCACGAGGTGTCTGGTTGCGGTGGAGGACGCTGGGTGTAGGAGGCACGGACACCCAGGTGGAGAACCCTTCCCACCGTTTGCACCAGACTGAGGCAACAACCACCGGTCATGCCATGAAAAGTTGTTGCTGTCCGGGCTTTGTCTTGATTCTAGAGTAATACAGCAGCGGTAGTTGACTTACGTAGCGATGCTCGAGCGATGACATGTTATTATTTGAGGCTGTGAGACGATCATTTTCTTTCGAATTCTTTGCGGTGAAGTCTTTGTTTTTCGCGTTAAATCATAGCAAAGGATAGAGTAGCTTGAGCAGAGGGACGGGCAGGATAAATGCTTGTGCCTGTCCCCCAGCCCCTCTGGCCCCAACGGCCGGCAAATGTGATTGCATGTGGTATGATAGCTCTGCTGATCAACAGGTTACTAGGCATAGGATGCAGGATGCCTGACGGGTTTATAATAGATTATGTCAGCAGTAGCTGTTAATAGCGCTTGCTTGCGAAAAAAAGCGTATTTTCTGTCTGTCGTATGTAAAGCAGTTTAATACTTTGATTCATTTTCAATCAACCATTTTCCCTCACGCACCAAAGAGGGAAGGAATTGAGGAATTCGCCATCTCCGAAACATAGTATTTGAACTTGGTTGTGTGCCGTGAATTTTCTTAACATCCCTGGTACGATATCGTACGTCATTCGGTTTTACAGATAAACTGGTGACGGCTGGTGGCTGTAGGGGTATGGTCAGTACCAGTAGTATTATATTTCGGATACGCACGAGAGACGATGACAACATACGTGGTATTTCATGTGTCTTACACAATGCGGGTTACTTCCAGAATCGCTGATTGTCAACCTCACCAGCGATCTAGCATAGTGCGGTACACGAAATGAAGAAACCGGTAGCGAGGAAATATAGTGTTACTCACGTTTTATGATGCAATATGTGGTGGAATACGAGTATGTGGTGGAAATATCAGGATGTGTTTTTCTCGTTAAACTGAAGATTCCACCCTCATCTTGTTCCAGTTATGCCTATTTTACTATGAATACAAGGGCTCCGCATGGGCGCCGGCATTCGCCGGCGCCCATGCTTCGGGTAGGGCAGGGCAGCACTTCGACAACTTAAGGTGTAGCTGTCCGATTTGGCATGCATTGAACTTTAAAGTAATGCCAAGAGTTTAATACGAACATGGGATTATGAAAGTCAGGATTTGACAGAAGAAAAACGTAATAGTATACAACAAAGAAGGCAAGGATAGGCGAAACACACTATGTTAAATGCGCCGTCAAGTAAAAGTTGGCGTCTATCAAACAAAAATACCGAAAAGAGTATTATTGAGAACCTGCGTCGCCTCTAGGCGAAACGAAATAGGCCTTGGCGTTAATGAAGATACTGCACTGCTGTCCCCGTGGCAATGGGTGTTCGAAGTCGACAGGATGCAAAGCCGGTTTGCATCAAACGTCGACATGGGGCCATGTCAGCCGGCGAGGTTTTGGAAGAAGATTGCTTTGTTTGTTACGTGAAGGCTGTCGCATTGATTGGTCTGCGTGGTCGCGGGCGAGCAGAAAAACGAAAAAGAGGTGGGCGATCTCTCGTTGCGGCGGCGTTGTCTAAGATAGGTGCGGGGGTGGCTTTGCTCGTACGGGAGGTTGGCGTTGCGCTTCTTCTTCTCTGTTTTTTCTCGAGAAGGCGAGATATGTGTGTCTGCTATCTTTGCTTCGTGGGTGCTTTAACGTTGTCGAAATCGGACGCGTCCCCTCAATACATATTATCCGGAGTGCCTCTACCATAACGACTGCTGATAGTGCCGTGCGTGTTTCCTAGAGACTGATATATTATTTACTGGTAGCAATAATCATACACCTTTCATTGCAACAATTTTTTTTCTTCATCCCATTTATTATCCCCGCACCATTCTCGCGCTCCCTCCCAGTAGTAACTCAGATCCGGGGTCACATAGCGGGCCATCCTCCTCCCTCCCCACTTCGGCACGTGCCTTCATTTTTACCGCGAGGAGAATCGAGCATTTTCTTCCCTCGTCGACTCGCGTCGAATTGTACCTAGCAGGCGCTCTCAGCAGTTGATGTCTTTCTTTTTTCTGGCATTTTTGCAAAAAAAGTCAAATTTCATCGCGGTGGGTGTCGAACTCAACGACAACCAAATGTTGGTAGTATTCGAGGGTAAAACCACTTGACCACCGGGGCGGCCGGCTGACACTTGATTAAACCAAAACAGGACCTTTGCATAGAGATTACATTCCCTCCCCCATATTGTATGATACTACGATGGTTGACGCGATGTAGAATAAAGCGCCAAATACACAAATATCAGCCTACGCGGAGTTTTAGATATCATGAACAACGAACGATCGCGACGGCAGAGCACGGCAAAGCATAGCGCTTCGCTCTGCTGAGCTAGCGCTGCGCTGCGGTGCGCTGCTGAGCTGAGCCGCAGGGCACTGCACGGCGCTTCGTTGCTGTGAGTTATAGCGCTGCGATGGGGCGCTGGGCGGTGTGGAGCTGATGAGCCAAGCCCAGATCTCAGCCGATGAAGCTTCGTCAACTACAAAACAAATGGTGGTAGTCAAAGAAAAGCAAAAGCTGGACCGTTCCGCAACTAATGCACAGGCGTATGAAAATACGTGGAAGTGTGGTGAGCTAAAGCTTTATTTTTCCCCATCCGCCGGAGGATAATATATATATATATATATATCGGCAAATGGTAGGAAGTTCACCTTACTAGACGAAAAAAAAGAAAAAATCGCGAAACGGTTCAAAAATCGTGTTGGCAGAAAAACCAAATTTGCAGGAAGCAGCTGAAAGGTCAAGAAACAGGCAATATTTCAGTTGTTGTTGTTGTTCTCACATTAACTCGCATGATCAAGTCCGTGGTCACAGGACTGGTTCCAGTCACTCTGGAGCAGAGGAATACCCTAGGGAAAAAACACAAACAACCCAAGGGTGGTACACGCATAAATCACAGCTGACGCAATTCATGCCTCCACCAGAAACATATAAAAGTGAGATCGGGAGTCAGTCTACGATGTGCCAGGTCCATACCGGTGCATACGTCTCATTACTCGCGCCCGGGAAAACCGACTATACCGCTTGCCACCCAAGAAAGACTACCACGTATATATCACACGTAGTATCTATCACTACGCATACGCACAACAGACGCAAGTCAATTGGAAATAAGAAACAAAGAACAAAGAAGAGAAAGGAAAGGAAATGGGTGCATGGGGCCAAGAAAAAGAAAAGAAACATAATTTTAGGGGGGTCTACTGGCGAGGCTGCCACCAGAACGGGATGTCACATGTCACGTGGTCTTTCGACGGTCTACAGCAGAAGTACTACGAACGACTTCCGATACGCCCACCGAAGCACGGACTACCGGCCAATTACGCGATCGACAGCTGGCCGTGGTTGTCACGTGTCTCTGTGTTGGAGGCCCCTGCCCTGCCTCTTGTTGGCCCTTGTTTGGGTAAAGCATGCGGTGTGCTCCATGGTCTCCCGGCAGCAGCACACCAGAACGTCCGCTCGTACGACGTATCATTCTTACAGGAAATGTAATATTTTTTTCTTCATCAATATGGACATAAACGGTTGTCATATATTGGACAGAGTGATGCGTGTACGACTAAACTTGCCAACGGCACTCGCACTGCACTTTGAGCTATCTGCTGTAGTTCTGGTTGCTACTAGTTGCTGCATTGTGTGCTTGAAGTTTCGCCCTTCGGCTACTGCTGCTACACCTGCTGTTGTGTGTTTGCCAATGTCGTCAGTTGGCGTTCATGCTCGTCGTACATACTGCTGTTCTTACCGAGTAAGTACGGGTTTCCTCGTACCTCAATCAACCGTACGACGACGAGCTCAAAACAGAAGGGAGGTGACATGAAATGGCTTGGACAATGGCCACATAGAAGCGAGCACAGCGGGATAGTTCGCTGCGATTCAACCGCACTCGTTCATGCCTACAGCAGAGGCTGGCTGGAGTGTCAGCGGCCGTGCTAAGCCAGGGCCAAAGGCCGAAGAGACGGCTCTACCTCCTGGGTTTTGTCTCGAAATTCTGTTATATATTGGACAGAGTGATGCGTGTACGACTAAACTTGCCAACGGCACTCGCACTGCACTTTGAGCTATCTGCTGTAGTTCTGGTTGCTACTAGTTGCTGCAGTATGAGCTAGAAGTTTCGCCCTTCGGTTACTGCTGCTACACCTGCTGTTGTGTGCTTGCCAATGTCGTCAGTTGGCGTTCACGCTCGTCGTACATACTGCTGTTCTCACCGAGTACGTACGGGTTTCTTCGTATCTCAACCGTACGACGACGAGCTCAAAACAGAAGGGAGGTGACATGAAAAAGCATGGACAATGGCCACATAGGAGCGAGCACAGCGGGATAGTTCGCTGCGGATCAACCGCATCCGTTCATGCCTACAGCAGAGGCTGCCTGAAGTGTCAGCGGCCGTGCTAAAGCCAGGGCCAAAGGCCGAAGAGATGGCTCTACCTGCTTGGTTTTGTCTCGAAATATTTAATTATGTTACGTCAAAGTATCATGATTTGGGAGTTATTTTGTCCCGAAACGTCTTGCCGTCGGTAATTTGTGTCACGAAGTTGTTGGATATCGTCGGTAAGTTGTGTCACGTTTTAGGTGAATCCACACTAAAAAATTGAATTTCCAGCTGGCAAAAGGAGCAGATACAAAAGCAATAAAAATGTCGGGCAAGAAACCAAACAAACTAGTAAAAAAGTACAGCAAAGAAACTAACGCTCGAGAGTATGCCACCGCAAAATTCCAAACATTATCACGTACCGTTTGGAAATGATGCCAATTTTGTAAAACATTCAGGCGTTGCAGCCATTAGGATTCAACAATTTTTCCAAAATTCCTCCTGGACATGCGGTATTTTTGCAACTTCTCGCTCGTCTCGCTCGGCACCCGTCCGCGTTCACGTCGATGTGCGGAACGGACACGGCAGGGCGAGGGGCGTTGGAGCCGCCCCCCGAAGGCGGCGCTCGAACCAAGCTATATTCGACCGAGAATTCCAGTTCCGCGAATCGCATACTTAGGCCGAGACAAAAAACTCCTGACCAAAGTCCATGACACCGAGGAATGATTTGATATATATTTATGGTATTGTAGTCTGACATGCTTTGCTTGACAATGATTTATAATAGGATTTTGATTGTGTTGAAGCCTCCTTTGGTTTGATCGCCCCCTCAACTCCCCCCGCTCTTATCGTGCGCGTGTGTAGAGTGTTATGATAAGAGGTATCCGATGTATGCCGGACGACAAAAATATTGATCAGGGGGAATGGGGTAGATTATAAGGTTCTTATAGTCCACAGTTAGGTGCTCAAACATTTTATGTACGTAGTATACGAACATTTTGAGTACAGACGAAGATAGTCAACATTCCTGCGTTTGTTATGGAGTTCGTACCTGATACCGTATCTTATATACCAGGTACGCGTTTAAATCAAGGTTGCCAAACAGTTTAAAGGGTCGTTATTTCTTCATCGCGGTAGCTTATCAAGTAGCAGCATGGACGAAGACTCTTGCAGCACTGTGATACTACGTGTCGCTCTTCCGGGAAGGAACGTGCGGAATTACTTGACCTTAGATATAACAACCTCGTCACGTGTAGCGAGGCGTTTGCGCTCTGATCTATCGGTACTCTGAAACAGAAATAAACACGCAGTTGAAGTCGTGCTATACCGGCATCAAACAGTTGTCGAGTCAACTCTGCAATGTAGTGACATATTGCGAGATTTAATATGTTTTTGCGGGGTTTGCGGTTAATGGTGATACATGCGTTAGTTCGGGTAGGACAAACCCGCTCGAGGAAGGTCTCAAACAGACTGGCCTTTTTTGCGAGCTGATCGGATGCTTGAGAGCTGTTTCCAGGTACACCAAGTCGCCCAGGGAGATACACTGGAAGACGGTGGTTGGTATTTTAGATTATGTCTTTTTCATGAGTGATTTTGGCATTACTTTTCAGAGAAGCAGTGGACTGGAGCTGGTTGCGTATGCGAATGCAGACTACGCCGGCAAGGCCACTGATAGGCGGTCGGTTTCCGGTGGGGCTGTCATGTGCGCAGGGGCATGCGTGTGCTGGTTTTCGAGAGTGCGTGACATTTTCGATCACAGAAGCCGAGTACGTAGCACTGGCAGACACCATAAGTTTGAGATTTTCGGGGCTCGGGGACGGTGACGATGTTTGGTAAAATACCCGGGGTCATCCCCGCGTAATCAGTCTATGGTTTTCTCAACTAGCCCCGTAATGAGACCTAGCTGAGCCAAGTCGTTCAGTTTATATTTTTTGGGGATTTGGGGACGGTGACGATTTTTGGTAAAATGCCCGGGGTCATCCCCGCGTAATCAGTCTATGGTTTCTCAACTAGCCCCGTAATGAGACCCAGCTGAGCCAAATCGTTCAGTCTACATTTTTTGGGACTTGGGGACGGCAACGGTTTTTTCGTAAACTACCGGGGGCCATCCCTGCGTAATCAGTCTATGGTTTTCTCAACTAGCCCCGTAATGAGACCCAGCTGAGCCAAACCGTTTAGTTTTCATCCTGCAAGGAGGGGTCACGCCCACCTGTTACTGCTTGTGCGGGGAAGGATTCGCTTGACCACTTGAGAGGATTATGGCTCGTTAAGTAGGAAAAAGGTCTCAAACTCGACGAGTTCGATACGTCTGAACCCGAGGGCGACTAACTTTTTCGCGAGCTGATTTGAATTGTTCCTTGACGGATAATTCTGCATGTATTAGCTGGATTTTAGTGCTTTTAAGAGTGCATGGTAGTTAGGGAGGCAAGTAACTGTTTCTTGACTTTTGAAGTAATACTGTTTTCACGATTGCGTTGTCTAGTATGGCATTATTTTGCTCTGGGTTTGAGCGTTTGGAATCTGAATGGATTTTTAGTATGTGACCAGCCGGGAGGCGTTTGCCTCATTCGAAAGTGAGTTTTGAGACTGCTGCCCAATCACACTTGTTGGCACCCCTGTTCTATGGAGCTGACAACCGTTTTGTAGGGAAAGCTGAATGCTGATTTTAAGGCCGATGTTCGAGTTTTCGGATTTGAGTTTTCGGTCTATGAATTTCGGATTTGAGTTTTTGTATTTAGGACTTAGAATTTTACGACTTACCAGGTAGATCTTAGGTTCGTGAAGATTGATGTTGAATACCTTCCTTGAATTGTATCTCTAGATTTATGGAGTGCTTTTTAAGGACTATGGTGTTGCAATATTTCTTTCTTGTCACGGAGGTACTGGGAGGATATTGATTGACCGTAATTTTCATTGAATCGTTTTACCCTGATGATGTTACAATATAGCATTATACCGTATCATTTACGAAGCAGGGAGGCTGTTGATTGTATGCTTGGATATGATGCGGATATGATGACGGTTGAGTATTGTAGGGGTTTCCAGTGATAAGTTGGCTACGTGATAGCGGGATATCGGGATGGTGGAAATACTCCGCCTATTTATCCGCTTTTCTTCCTGGCGAGCGCACTCCACGCTGCGCCTTGGCTAGGAGCAACGTAATATATATTTGTACGTCTTATACTTGTCTTCATACCGGTGACTCCACTACCCCACTATTGTCAGCTCACCGGGTAAGCCCTCTACGCTTCGTAGGGATCAACAAACACAACCCGAACACAACCACCGCACGACGACTACCGCTGCAGATTCATGTCATCTCTGCCGAATAGACGACACTTCAACACATCTGCTTGAACAACAACACCCAACGCCCGCTACTCTAAAGCATCGCTCCTCGCCGCTAATAAACAAACGCGCGCATGAACCCGAACAGCACCGCACTACGCTGCAGATTCATCTCACCTTTGCCAGCGGTAGTCGTCGTGCGGTGGTGTTCGAGTTGCATGTCCGCCTTTTGGGGGGGGGCGACGAGAGACGTTCGCTTTCAATGCGAGGCGGCGCGGCAGCTTCAATTGCCGGCCCGCGTTGACGCTGTGATGCAGAGCACCTCTGTTTTGTTGTATTATGTGTCGGCAGACAAGGCAGGCAGCTTTTACAAGGCAGAGGTACTTGAGGAAGTAAATTCGAGACGAGTACCCGTTTTTTTTTCTCGGGGTGCTAGCTGGTGCTTTGTAGTTCGTAGCCAAGGTTCGTACGAACAGTGCGAGTTAGTGAGGTCCTGACGCCGATACGGAAGTTCGGACCGTTCGTATACAAGAGTACCTTTCTCTTGTCACGAGTGCCCTAATTTGTTGTTCTCCGTGTTTTACCACCTGCCTTGTGTTTTTGCAGCGGCAACAGCAGTAGTCTATACTACTAACAATTGCCGTTGCTGTTAGTACTGCTTCTACGTACGCGGTGGGCACGCGGCTTGACAAATTGGTAGTCGCTCCGCATAACTAACGACACTGGCTGTGACTGCTGTTGCGGCTTTTTAATAGTTCCAGCATATAACCAATTTGTGCTTTTTCAGCAGCAGTACACTATTACACTGCACAATTGCCGTTGCGGTTGACACTGATTCTACGTACGCAGTAGGCGCGCAGCTTGACAACATGGTAATTGTCCCCACATATCTAGTTATACTGGCGGTGACTGTGTTGCGGCTTCTCCGTTCCAGAATATAACTAATTTGGTTATCGTCGTCGTGTGCTTCGTCCGTTATCGTATCGAATTTTTGTGGGCAACGTTCGGTTAAGCGCTAAACGCAGGCGTGCGTCTGCCGAGCCCCGCACGGTCTTCCTCGAAACTCGTCCAACTGCAGCTATCGACACTCCGCTAGGTCAATTCCAATGTAGGGACAGCAGCGTGGACTTGGTCGAAGGCCTTCGTCCCGAGGTCCTTCTGCGCGGCATTGACGGCTATCAGCAGCGTATGTTCGTCGGCAGTATCAGGTGAGTGTCCCGTGAAACACATTAGGTGCGCAGTTAAATAAAATGGGATATCACCATCTTGGTATGTCGATTCGTGCAGACACAACAACACCACCATCTGGTCAACGATTTACGATACTCTTGTCTGAGTTGAGATTCTTCTGTAACGTCCGTTCAGTATTGCCGGCTGCCCGCTGCTCGTAGGCCTTCGGCCCGAGATCTTTCTGCGCACCATCGCCGATTGTCAACAGGGTCCGTTCGTCAGCAGTACTTAGGCGAATGTCTCGTCTATAAAATTTGGTCCGCAAGGAAATAAAGGGATGGTTCCGATCTTAGTGGGCCGATTTGCAGCGTTTTCTCTTGCAGACACATACTTCGATCGGCGATCTACGATACGTTAAGATATTAGGTTCGCACGGAAATAAAATAGATGATTCCGATCCTATGAGCCGATTTGCAGCATTTCCTCTTGCAGACACACACTTCGATCGGCGATCTAAGATATGTTTGTCTGGTATATGTACCTGTAGCTCCTCTAAAGCGCCGGTTGATGAGTGAAGGCTGCCCGCTGCCCTCGTAGTACCTGTGAAATCGCTTGGCGCAAATGGGAACAACGAATTTGTGCATGTTCGCCCAACCACGTCAACTTGCACGTTGTTCAGGTCTTCTTGTGCGCTATGCTACGTCATGTCTCCTGTTTGAGACCACCATGTTGTGTCTCCTCGCGATCGTCCGCATAGAGAGCATCTCCGAGCGGTCGACAATCTGCGTAAGAATAAACGAGTGATGTCGAAGTTTCGTGATTACCCGAACGGTCCCGGCGGTTTGCTCGATGGGTTGGTCCTGCGTGTTCATGGATTTTGCAAAGAAGACTGGCGGCACGGCGGCAAGCTGCATGTGTGCAAGGACTGCTACAACTCTTTATCGAAAAATAATATTCCTGGGACAGCTTTGGCGAATGGTGTTTGGGTCGGTGACATGCCACGCAAATCCAACGGAGCTACGGTGGTCGAGCGTGCAGCTGCCTACGCAGTCCGTATGAAAGGCCACGTGATTGCCCTCGAGTCGAGAACAGTTCGCAACATCCCGGGCTCGGCTAAGTGTTCACTCCTGGGCACTTCTGTGTTTCACACAAACGATTCGTATTATTTTGGGCAAGAGTTGCCACTAGCTCCCACTGGTTTGTTGGACATGTTCACCATCGTGCTGGCTGGGAACAACAAGCCAACATCGTCACAACTGAAACGGTTATTAAGGGCCCGCGAGCATATGGTGAGAGACCTCATCGAGTATATGCAGGAGAAGGACGGTAGATTAGTGACTGGTTTTTTTATCGCGCGACAAGCGTCGGTCAGCGAGACCAATCTCGACACGTGCCTCTGACGGGAATGTCCCACAGGAGTTATTGGACACGGTGTTCAATCCGTAGAACCCAAATAATCTCCGGGGAAGAGCCTCATCGTCATATACGAACGACCGAAGAGAAAGCGAGGCGATGGACGAACATGAGGTTGGCAACGACGAGGGGAGTTCAGGGGACAGCGATTTGGAACATGATGCAGGCGAAGACGGCAAGGCATATATAATTGATGCGTACGCGGTCGTTGATACGGTTGAAGACACCGCAACTTCGTCACTACCATGCTCAAGTGCCCTTCGAAAATTGGGCGACGACCTTGACATGAATGCTGTCGCGGAGGCACAGACAACGTTCTCGTTGTACCCCATGGCAACATATTGAGTGACTTTCACGACGACGACGCTGGAGCCGAAGGGTTGGTGCATTTTTTTCCAGAAGGCTGTGGCGGGCCTGAGGATCCTCCAAGAAAAAGGCCTGCTTTGTTCAACCGATGGGCCAGGACTGTGCTCAACCGGCGTGACGACAGGTGGCGCAAGGACCGTTACTTCCTTTTCTGCGTGGCCGCAATCATCTTCAGGAGCGAAGCCCTGTCCAATGTGCAATTCAAGCTCCGCGGGTGGATGTCGGATTCGGCAGCGGAAACGCTTTGGAGAAAACCACAAAATATGTTCTGGGATCCTTTACAGCAGAGTTTCAGCTCGGGAAACGGGTGAGCGCCGTGTTAGACGCCCATCCTGATATTCGCCTGCTGTTAAGGACGTTGCAGGTGGTGTCACGGGGTGCCAGTTGGACAGACCATGAGAGCATGACGCACGTATGCTAGCCATTTCAATGATGATGATATTCGGTCAGCCCAGGTTTGGGTTGACGATGAACCCGTTTGACGTGAACAGCCCTTTAGTTATGCATTACGGAGGCCACAGCATCGACCTTGCGTCTACATGTAACACACAGATGCCTAATTATATTACCAGGCTGAAAACGGTCGCGACTGACCCTGCTGCATCTGCGACTTTCTTTCATGAGACTCTGCAGGCGATTTTTGACTCTCTCTTAAGAGTTGGGGCGGCTAATGGTGACGGCGGTGCATTGGGGAAAATGCAGGCGTATATCAGCATGACCGAGGAGCGATTTCGGCTTGCATTGCATACTCCTCTTTTTGTGTGGGTATACGGCTACAACAGCCGCGAGCAGCTGAGAGACGACCTGGGGACAAACCTGAAGAAGCATGTCAACCTCGCGAGGTGTGTTGTCTGTTACATCGCGCCGCTTCGTCCCCCGTTTAACCGATGCATCTGTTCCTACGCACGGGTACTGTAGTCTGAAAGCAAACGTAATGGGACTCGCTGCGCGCGTGTCGGCCGCGACACTCGTGGAGGATATATCCGATTGAAAAGCAACTAGCGAGAGCACGAACGGTTGAGTGGTGGTTGCCGGGGTGTGTTCGTGTTCTACTAAATTTTCGTCTCGTTTTTCGCAGGTGTCTTGTATTCCGATAAAACATCAAGTAGTCCGTTCGTACGTGTCCGGTGGGTCTCGAAACATTTATTTATCGTCTGGCCTCTGGCCCACCGTATATAGGTAGTGCTTCGGTTTTGGCATGTTCCTCCTAAGTGAATTTTTATATTCTCTTCATTTTCGTGGCCTTGTGTCGTCCTCCTCGCTCGCTGTTTCCTTTGTTTGTTACGCGCGAACCAAGTACGTCAGGTGAATCAAAGGTAATCTGTCAATGTAAAAAAACGAGGTCGAGTTTTGTCTCTTATAGGGAACTAAACCCACGTATTTCGAGCCGGATCTCTCCATGCAAGTTGAAGATACGATCAACGATCCTTGGCCGGCGTCTCAAGAGACACGGACCGCAGGGTGCGACAAAAATGGTTTAAGCTTCTGTCCACCTGTAGCAGTAGCCAACATACAGCGTATGCTCGGCCATATCACCGAGGACATGTCACGTTGTCAGATGTAGCGAACAGCCATAAGTGCACGCACACTTGTGTCAAGTATGCGAAGAAGGGCAAGGACGGCAAGTTTTGCCAGGGGCTGAGTGTCGGTTTGGATATGGGGATGTTGGTAAGCCTATACTGCCTAGAGGTCACACTACTAATTGGAAAGTCCGTGGCATGACTTGTACAAGCACATGGACGAGCACAACTGGGAATCGCGGGCGAAGCCTGTGCGTGCAAACATCGCGAGCAAACAAACCGCAAAGCGGGCTGCTAAAAAATTGCGCGGTACGTCTATGTCGAAAGAAGGCAGCGTCGATTATTTTTCAACACACCAATTTTTCCACACCGACAGCGTGGATTCGGGTTTTAGTAGCGGTAGCGTTGTAGATGCCGATGAATAGGAAAACTCAATTTCATTGTCGGCATCAGACAAGCGGGCTGATGCGCACGGTGTTGAGGCACTCCAACACTGTTTGACAACGAGTATGATAGCCACCGACATCGTTGGTGAGGGTCGACAGCAATGCCAAAGCTCTTCCGACGTGGTCGTTTCTTCTAGCAGGCAAACTGCTTCGTCTTATATTACCGCTGCAACGCGAGCGTTGAAGAAGACGAACGCCGCGAATCACCTACACGATAAAGGTGGCGACGACTGCGGACACCAGGCCACTCCAAGTTATCATCTAAAACTGCCACTCCAAGCGCCGCTAAAGCGTACATACTTTCGCCTCGGTCGGGCATCAACGATACATCCGGCATCGACGCCGCCCGTCGTGATACCAACGAACGAGTCAAACAAGGGCCCTAGTCGTGGTCGCCCACACGACCCAACTGCGAGATTTTTTTTTCCGAGTCCGCTGTTTGTGTTCGAGATTGTTTTGGGGCGTTCTTTAGTCAGGCTCGAAAAACGTCGAAAAAAGGTATTACGTTGCCGGCTCGGCTCTCAACCAATATATCGCCAGCCCTGAAAATACCCATCATCAACCACTTCCGGGGGGCGTTGTTTTGGATCCTCATCTTGCGCTGTAAACGCGGTCCATTTAACTCGTGTGTGTTTGAACTCGTGTTGTGCGTCGATGTCGGCCTCGCCCGGTGTCATCTGAGACCAATCATCAGAGTTTCGACCTGCTGTGGTGTTCGATTCAAAGCTTTCAACATCGCTTTCGGTCGGAAAATTGTGCGTTATTGCACATTGCGCCCTGGTGGGACCTCGCAATACCTCCTTGTCCCGCTTGTTGCTATTAGCATTTGACCTTTACTCCCCGTCTCCCTCTTTGTTTGATGCATCATTCTCCGTCCCACCGTGCTACCGCTAGGTTGCTATCCATCCGAAACCTGCATTTGTCGGCGTCTCGTCATCGCCAGGAACCATCCTCGTCATTTGTGCGTGACAGTTGTGGCATCTGCAGCGAAACGTTGCGTGCCCACCTCACCGTCGTCTTTCCCTGTCACCACGTATTCTATCGCTCTTGCGTCGAAGACGTGCTCCGGTACGCAAGATACATTGCGTCATCTGGCCGTCTTGCGATCGACTGCATCATGTGTGGTGCACCAGCCACCATCTCCCTCTTGCCGACGTTTCACCACGATAGCGACGACAGGCCACTTCCTCGTCAAGTACGGGCTGTGCGCGCCGAGAACGGCGCCGGCGGCGAAGATGTTGATGGTCTCGTGAAACCATAGCACGTGTTCGCGCGCCGCCAAGACGTGAGATTTGGTTCCGTCGTTGTGCTTGCTCTGCACCAGAAGACGTTGCCCAGCTTGCGCATCCCCCCTTTATTCCTCATCGCGGGTGGTGAGACTGGGTTCGCCTACTCAGGCTCATGACGGTGGCCCAACTGAGGCACAGATTTTTCGATTTTAGCCCCGGGACACGGAGAGTCTTTGGGCGATGGGCCGCGCGCGTCAACGACGCTATTGAAGAACAAGATCACGTCAGCGTCGTCCGCGACTTACCTCCGTTTTCTTTGCCGCCTGCGGGAAACGACCACGATGACTAAGCCGAACCAAAGCGTAACCGCAAAACGTGCACTTGGTACTGAGCACCTGGTACTGAGCACCTGGTACTAAGCATCTGGTATATGCTAGCTTAACAGTGGTATTGATGTGTGGTTCGAGCTGCTAGTTAGTGTCGTTGTTTATGGCGGCCAGTGTTGCAAGTATCACTCAGCGGTGCGGTTGCGGTTGTGATTATGGCCGTGTCTCGGCAAGTATGGTTAAAACCAGCTAGTGTAATGGAGTGCCCGCCATAGAAGGATAGTTTAAAGATTCGACGTGAAACCACGTGAAATTAGATTCACATTTACGTCAAGGCCATCATAGATGGGCGATAATGTAGGTGACGATGACGGGACAAGCAGGACGCTCCACATCTCACTACCCTGCTCTACCCTGCGGCCCTGTTATGTCTGTCTTGTAGTATTCTATGTATGGAAATAATGCATAAAAGCTAATGAGTCTATCCAGCGAGCCATGAGGAGAGACCAACCAAAGACACCGGAACCCATGAGGAGCACGCTTCTCAACACCGACCAACCACGCATCCCCCACTCGGAGTACCACCACACCAGTCCGTACTGCTGCACTGCCGCTGTTGTTGTTGCAGTGTTTTTTTGCATTCTTATCTCCGAGGGCGGGTGCTCAAAATAATAATTGCATCAACCCGTGCCTTTTTTGCTGCGTAGTTTCAGTAATAATTATGCAAGAAGACGCAATTCATCATCATCATCATCGCCCGTCCAACACCACCATATACTAACCCACCTGTAGATCCTATCCTGTAGATCATATCGTGTACTAACACTCCGCCTTCTATGCGGGTTCTGCTGACCACATGTCATATAATAATACCATGTTTAATTTTATAACACCTACCGTCTATGCGGGGTTTTTAGTATCAGTGCACAGAATAGTTATGGAAAATCGTCCTGCTGACCCTGACAACATCCGGGGGGGGTCACCGACCTATATTCTTCATGGGGACCAACTATAGAACACACGCGAACGACCTTCCGTGAAAATTGTGAATCTGTGTATTAACAACCAGGTTTAATTCACAAACACCATATCATAAATGAAACACAGATCTAATGTACAACGCAGCTGGCAAAGTTGACTTTCAACCATTCAATCGGTCGTACTAACAGCTGACGTTTTCGATTTTGATAGAATGGTACCTGGTACATAGTACAAAGGCGTCACTGGGACCCCCGTGCAGAGCAATGTTAATATACGGCCTCGAAAGGCCTATAATTATCCACATTCGAAATAATTTGATGGGTTTCGTATGATAATGTGGGCGTTATATATTCAGAATAATCAGGAAATAGATTGGAGGCACGTACCTCCGATCTCAAAAGCCATCCCGGGCTCTGGTGGAATCGAATAAAGCTACGACTAAGAAGGCTAAGAAAGTGAGTGCTCTCCGAGGACCTGCTCAATTGGAAGACCTGCAGGGGGCACTCTGTGTTCCCACCAATAACCTCACACATGGCGTCGTCTTAGGCCAGACTTGCTAATGTGGCAACGTTCCTCCAACCTCTCCGATAGCTGTTTTCGTAGCGATTTCGCTTTTGCTTTCCATCGAGCCCACAATCCTTGTTCCTTCACGCGTAGCTTCTCAATGGAGGGAGCGCTCTTCCTCCTCCAACGGCGACCACAACAGCAGTGAGATGGCAGGGGCCCTTCCTGTTGGTCACCGGGCACGTACCACGCGGACGACACCTCCCAACTACATGCGGGCGACACTGCTCTTCGGAGCAAACTCCTCGTCTCGGCTTTTGGTCGCATCAGTTCCCCGCCAGCTGTGTCATATCGACCACTCCGCAGCGGAACTGCCCAATCCCCACCCACCCGGAGCACACTCCTCGTCTCGGATTTGGTCGCATCATTTCCCCGCCAGCTGGTCACATGGACCACTCCGCAGCGGAACTGCCCAGGCTCCACCCATCAGACTTGTTCGCTCCGGGCTCAGCCAGCATGTTGCACTGCACATCTCCGCGAGCTGCCAGCACAAGCTCCAAGATCGCCCGTCGACCTGTGCTTTTTTACTGCACTTCGGGGCTAAGGCATATGAGCGACGCGCCACGGACATACTGGAATCAACTCTTCGAGGGACCATCGACGGGGACTTCGCTTGCTAAGAGAGCCCATCGGCCTGTATACACCTTTGCTGATGGAGCCAGACCGACCTACGCGGGACCCTCTTGGACTACAAGCACCGTGCTCTATGTTAAAAGTATGAACCTTGGATTCAAATCTAAGTTAATGCGCAGTCTATTTGCGCGAATAAGATATGCAGTTGAATCTTAAGTTGAATCTTACGTTGAATCTTCGATGTAACCTAGATATAAACGTAGATTTGAGTATGTTAAGGTTGTCCCGTTGTCCCGAAGCGACTTCTCATTGAAGTTTGTCACATCTTACCGGCAAGTTTGAGAGAAACCTCCATTGAGCGGGCTACAGCATCAGCTACAGCATCAGCATCAGCATCAGCTACAGCATCAGCATCAGCGGTCAGCATCAGCATCAGCATCAGCATCAGCGATCAGCATCAGCATCACCATGGGAGAGTCCACGAAAGCAGGTGATGCGGTAGACAAGCTCGTTAGAGCTCTCAACGGCAACTTTAATGGGCTTAAGTTCGACGTATGGAAACGCACGGCTCAGTCCGTGATAAGTATGCGTCATGCCGGAATCTCTGATATCCTGGAAGGGCGACCTTGCCCCGAGCCCGAACTAGTTAGTCCTCGTCCATCTTCTAGAAGAAGTAGGCCTTCACGAGCTGTAACTCGCAGCCAGGCCGCTGACGAAACGGACATTCAGTCCGGGGAAACACCCCCGGCTGATACGGCAGAAAATGTACAGCCGGACGCAGGGAGTACTCCCGTGGTCACGGCGCATCTGCCACCATCACCTTCAGGATATTCTACACTCCCAGCCGCAACATCAGTTTTATGGGCCACGGATGGCAACATCTCGAATTTGGAAGACATCAAGCAATGGCACCGCGACAATCGTCTTCTGTTCGACTTCTTGTTCCTGAGTACATCGGGAGCGGCGGCCAGCTTTCTTCTACAATTCAAGCCCAAACGAGGTGAACTTGCGAATGGAAAAGCTGCTTGGGATGGTATGGTAAGAAAATATCAAAATTCCACCCGCCAACGTAGACGTATACACAAACAACAACTATCGCATATGGTCATGACGGATCGGCAAGACCCAGACGTGTTTATAAATGAAGTATACTATTTACGGGATGAATTGGTGGACATGGGAGAGGTATTCAACGATGCCAGCATATTGGACATAGTGCTGGAAGGACTCACGGATGAACATCTGCTAATAAAATATAGCGCCGAAGCAGATGATGACTTCACACTCGACCGAGCTGTGATAACAAGGCGTAATATGTACGCGAATAGAGCTATGCGAAACGGGCCGTTGCGAAAAGCGAAGGGGCGTGAATCTGCTATGGTAGTCACGTCAACACCCTCTGCAGTAGTGACCTGTTCACACTGCATAAAGCCAGGCCATCGATTCCAAAATTGCTTTAAACGCAAGGGAAAGATGTCGGGGAAGAAACCTCCCCCGACACCTCGAAAAATTCGTGGTGTGGCCTGCATAATACCGATCGCCACGATAATAGCGACTGTCGGTCTCGAATGCGGGACGACAATATAACCCGTCGCCCTCGTCCTGGTCAACAAAATGGCCGGCATAATAACAACCGCAGCGCTCACGCCAATACCGCCACAACTCCAGCTTCAACAACGCAAATGGAAGCTTACGTCCCAGAGATACATGCTCCATCCACTACTACTGCGGCTGCGACTACAGCAGCTACTTCTACGTCCTTCGCGACTCCTTCCTGTCCATCCTCACTTCCAGTTGGTATAGGTTATTCTTTCATCGCCGCACCTCCGATCGAGATCGCCGCGCAGCCCGTCGACTTCTCCATGACTGCGGACAGCGGAGCGTCTAGCCACTTCATCGACAATCAGCTTCTACCGGGCATTGAACACAAAATGAACCACTACGTGCAGCTGGACCCTCCCGTAATAATCAACGTAGCGGGAAACCATCGCCTTTATGGCGTTGGTCAAGGGGTTTTGGTCGTACAAGTGTTGGACCACATAGGCTCTAAGCACTCGGTACAGCTTCCTGTCACGATCGTACCTACGCTAGGCAGGCACTTATTTTCGGGGGGATCAGCTGCTGCGAGAGGGGTCGCAATGATCATCGCCACGCAGTCGAATCTTGACATGGGTGCTTTTGCTATACCCTTACGTAAGGACAGCCACTGCCCTTCTTTGTATCAGCTCGACCTCACCACTGGTGCAACCAGCCGAACGCCTGAGACAGCGTTCCCGACCATCTCCGGCAAAAACTTTAAACCGGAAACCGTCCTCGCTGTTCATGCTTCGACGACTCCTAAAGCGACGACTTCCCTGCCTGAAACCATTCCAGCTAACATCGGGCACAGGAAGCTGCTGGGTCATCCCAAGCAGGTGATAGCCGAGGTGAGAAATATCCCAGAATGTGGGGCAAATTTTTCAGACACTTTATCGGCGTGTGATACGTGCAAGATCATTAAGAGCACTCAACAGGAACACCTTTTTTTTTTATCCTCCGGCGGATGGGGAAAAATAAAGCTTTAGCTCACCACACTTCGACGTATTTTCATACGCGTCGTGTGCCGATTTAACTCAGTTGCTTTCGCAGCCCAACGCTAGCTGGCGCACCCTTCGGGTCCCATTGTAGGTATAGCGTAAGCTGTCCCTGTCAGTGGTCTTCGTTACAACCCCGGCAGGAACACCGTAAGATATTGCGGCCTAACCTTTCCAGCGAACATACAAGACTGGTGAGTACTGACCTGCTAGGATACGCCGACATGGCAAAATGTACCGACGATCACAGCAGGGTAAAAAGTGGCTCCTTCATCGAAGAGGTGCCTTCCGTTCAACCAACAGCAGACTCGGCCACTTCTCAAGTAAGAGCGCGTCAGCTGGTCCTACAACGCCAAGGATCGCCAAAACAGCAGTTCGATAACGTTTCGCAGTGCACCAGCAGGGCTCTCAGAATGGACAAAACAAACCGTCCGGTATCTACTTCGGTACCCAACACCTACGCGCAATCTATGGCCTCACCACAAGCGGGAGAATGCAAACCTTCAGCGACCTCTGCTGGAAGGTCAACGACTTCAGCACGGAGAACTCCTTCTAAGCTCCAACACCTTGAAGTCGCAACTACAGCTCCGGCTCGCAAGACCGCCTTTGACCATAGCGACGGCCTTGTAAAATATCTCAGGCAACCTCCATGATCACAAAAAAAATCTTTGTTTCATGGAGTTCCATACGAAACTGCGGCGTTCCATAAGTGGGAAAAAATCAACCCTTTTTCTGATTCAGGTCTGAGCAGGAATAATTTTCAGATACAAATATGATTCCAGTCAAGCTTTGACACGTCGAGGCCGCGTCGTCGCTGTCTGTGCATGCGCGCAAAGCAAACGATACCTACAGGGGGCAATGCCTAAGGTAGAAAGGCGAAGTGTGTATAGTATGTCTTGAGGAGCGTACACAGGCAGCTAATCCACGCTGCGGTATAAGCCAGTGCAAGCCTCGCACATACATGCGTATTCGTACGTGCGTTTTATGGGCCCATGTCTCGTCTCAGTGGTGTGGCCCACGAAAGGCCGCATGCACACGTACGGAGCGCAACTGAAGATTATTACTCTCGGTACTATACTGCACCTGCTACACACCAGGCTATATGGTAGGACAATATGTACTCTCCGTCCGGAATTCAGCACGCTGCTGTATTTATTCGTGAACCTTCCGCATGCTGTACGTCTCCAGTCCCGAGGTGCCACATCTTCCGCGTATCCTACCAAACGGTAAAAAAGATATAGCCAGAATATAGCACTCTACAGCAGCATTGCACTCGTTGCCTAGACAACTACCACGGCCGTGCGTGACATTCTGATGGACAGGCAACCTAGCCAACACCCGTTCCACGCTCGTAGTCAACACAATAAGGGACATGGCGGCACAGAGCGGCTGTAATCCCTTGCGGCATCGCACCCAAAACTCTGTTTTTTGCAGCATTGCACTCGTTGCCTAGACAACTACCACGGCCGTGCGTGACATTCTGATGGACAGGCAACCTAGTCAACACCCGTTCCACGCTCGTAGTCAACACAATAAGGGACATGGCGGCACAGAGCGGCTGTAATCCCTTGCGGCATCGCACCCAAAACTCTGTTTTTTTTCCCTTTAGACTAGTCTACATACGATAGGGGTTTCCACAAAAATTCCACGGGCTTCGCCCGCGGAATTAAATTATAAAAAGCTGGCCCGGTACATCCCAAATTTGCCGCGTGCTATCGGACTTTTCAATCATCGACGAACCGCGATGTACCGAGGACGGAGAAGCGTGTTACGCACAAACCGAATAGGCAAGCGTGGTTAATTTACAGCTGCGACCTTTGTTCGTTCAATTGTTTATTTGTTTCTTCTTATTGGGATATAGCTCGTTGATGGACTATGACTACACCCACCATAGTTTGTTACAGTACTATCAGTAGTACTCGTTCTACCTGCTTCCTAATGTTTTGTTTTTTGCGGGAGTACGTAAGTATATTAAACAAACAACTGAATAGTGAGAATGTTTTATTTTGTCGTGATGGACACTTGTCCACAATTCTCTTTATTTGTCTAGTATTGTTTATTTATTTGGTACAATTCAGAAAGCGTGTTTAAAACCCAGTACACGAATCTTTGCGTTTTATCCACTAGGTAAGGTATTTATCGCTGATAATTACACCAAGCGTAATTTTCATACTTATCTTTCCTTGTAACGTTTTATTTTTTGTAAAATGTGTGGATAACATGGATACATCCATATTGACGCGGTTTATACACCGGACCGGACATGAGACTCATTTGATTTTGATTTTTTTACGAATTTGTTTTCTAAGTATGAGGTTTCTCTAGCAATCTGACTTCGCATTATGGGGGGGTGTTAAAAAGTTAAACCTTGGATTCAAATCTAAGTTAATGCGCAGTCTATTCGCACGAATAAGATATGCAGTTGAATCTTAAGTTGAATCTTACGTTGAATCTTCGGTTTAACCTAGATATAAACGTAGATTTGAGTATGTTAAGGTTGTCCCGTTGTCCCGGTATTCTACCGTACTACGGGCATTGTTCCGTGATGATCAGGTCAGGTGGTGATGCAACCCACCATGATCGCTCTCCCAACTCTCCCAACTCTCCCAACTCTCCCAACTCTCCTTCTCTTCCTTCTTTCTCTGCTTTCTTCTCCTCTTTTTGGCCTCAAGCGCCCTCTCCAAACTATCCTTTTTCTTTCTTATCACAAGTGATCTTAACAGACACTTCGGTGCCACCTCCGCATCTCTTCGCATAGAAGACAGAGCCTTCACACAACCATTGTGTTCACTGGCTATTCACACTCTAGGAGGTCATGTCGAGGCTCCTTCCATGTTGTCCTCCCTGGGAAGGAACAGACGGTGCTCGTGGAATATTTGGTCTTTCTCGTTTGGCGATTTTTTCCAGTACACGCGTTATCGTATGGGTTTCAGTATATATATACGTCGATCCGTCTTGCGCGTCGAACAAACTGCTGTGCTCCCTTTCTGCTGAAATTAGTACAGCTACTAATTTGACGCAACCCGGACCCCTCTCCGATCTTTCGCGATCAACAGCGTTCCACTGCGTCACGTAGCTTCAACCACCATCATGTTCTCAGCGCTACAAACTACAGTGCATTATAATGGGCTCGCTTTCAATACATGCCATATACCGCCAAATTATCTGCTGTAGAAGTCGCTGTACAGCAGCCGAGCCGCCTACTTTGCTCTTGCCCATCTACCACATAGCTCGACTCTTCACTGCCCCAGCGTCCACAGTTACAGCACTGCAGCTCTGACACCCTCCGCTGCTGTGCGAATGCTCCTTCCAAGTTCGATTCGAGAGGTTTTTTCGTCTTGGCCCCCCCGTGACTAGAACTCGAATTTAGTGAACGCTGAAACTCTGTGCTGGCTTTTTTGGGCAAGGCTGTCGGCGTGTGCGATGCCCTATATTCCACCATTCATGGGTACGCGGGGGATACCACGTTCTGTGTGGGCACGGCTGCGCTTGGGCGGCACTCTGCACTGCTGTCAACGCAACTGTCCCTTTATAGTGCGGTCGGTGTGGGTACGGAATTTGTTTTCAGCTGTCCAGGCGTTAGGCCGTCTTCCTACCGGTACATGGGCTGCCCTTCCACCATGTTGCTAGGATAAATGCTGCAGTATTTTTTTGCAGCTGTCACGAAGGATACTGTCCGTTGCAATGCGGTTTACAGTTGCCGGAGACGCTGAGCACTATACGTTTGGCGCAAACGCTGCCTTTCTGCTGCTGTTGGTACATAGGCTGCCCTTCACGATGCTGCTAGGGTCTATGCTGGCATTTTTTTTTTCTCTGCACATGTTCCGACAGCTACTGCCCGTTACAAAGCAAGCCATCCCACGGTAGGGTTGCAGCAGAAAGTCCATGAGCTCCTCACATGAGCAACTCAATATTTCACCCCAAAAATGACTTCGAAGGCATTCGTTTGCACAACCCGATCAAGCTTCTATGCCTTAGGCCTAAAAAACATGCACTCGTGAAATTACTTTATTGACCGGCAGTTCCTCAAATGAGGAGCTCAATCGCTCAGGGACATTTTGGCGCATAAAGTGCAACCCCTACCTTGGGATGCCTCGAGCGTTTACTACAGTTCGCGGAGATACTGAGCTTTACAGCTTTTAATCGTGCAAGTGGGGATCAGCTCGTTGGAAGCGGTACTTGGGAGCAAACAGCCTTTTTATTCGGCTGCGGGCGTACACACCTTTTCTACAGCTCGTCAAGGTATTATACTACCCTTTTTAAGGCGGTTGGTGCTGTCGTCAGCCGTGGTCACAGGAGCAATCTTGCAGCAATCAGCACTACTGTAGGCTTGACCGTCCCTCTATAGGCGGTCGGTGGGGGAACTGCGTTATTTGGACGCTATACTACCCATCTTGGTGCGGTTGGAATTGCCGTTACCTGTTAACACAGCAGCGATACTACAGCGAGCAGCACTACTGTGGGCGCGACCGCCCCCCTATACTGCGGTCGGTGGGGGAACTGCCTGTTCAGGGGTTATACTGCCCATTTTTGTGCGGTTGGTATTGTCGGTACCTATGGGCACAGCAACGATAATGCAGCGAGCAGCACTACTGTAGGCGTGACCGTCCCCCTATAGTGCGGTCGGCGGGGAAACTGCTTTGTTCAAGCGTTGTACTGACCTTGTCCTCTGATTGGCACATGTACAACCCTCTACTGTGCTACCCTCCCCTACACTACTGTTTGAGCGGATGCTGCCCGTTTTTTTTTATACGGTTGGCGACGCGATCCTCTACTGTTCCTCCCCCTACACTACCGTTGGGGCATGCTGCCCGTTTTTAATACGTAGGCGGCGCGATCCTCTACTGTGCTACCCCCCCCTACACTACTGTTGGGGCAGATGCTGCCCGTTTTATATCCGCTTGGCGGCGCAATCCTCTACTGTGCTACCCCCCCCTACACTACTGTTGGGGCAGACGCTGCCCGTTTTATATGCGCTTGGCGGCGCAATCCTCTACTGTGCTACCCTCCCCTATACTACTGTTGGGGCGGATTCTGCCCGTTTATTTTCATGTACGGTTGACGGCGCGATCCTCTACTGTGCTACCCCCTTCCTACACTACTGTTGTGGCGGATGCTGCCCGTTTTTGTTTTATACAGTTGGCGGCGCGATCCTCTACTGTGCTACCCCCCCCCTACACTACTGTTGGGGCAGATGCTGCCCATTTTTTAAACGCTTGGCGGCGCGATCCTCTACTGTGCTACCCTCCCCTATACTACTGTTGGGGCGGATGCTGACCGTTTTTCATACGCTTGGCGGCGCGATCCTCTA
Source organism: Undaria pinnatifida (assembly GCA_012845835.1). NCBI lineage: Eukaryota > Phaeophyceae > Laminariales > Alariaceae > Undaria > Undaria pinnatifida. Next base: position 181,608 of record JABAKD010000035.1, read on the forward strand.
CTGTGCTACCCCCCCCTACACTACAGTTGGGGCGAATGCTGCCCGTTTTGTTTTGTTGTACGGCTGGCGGCGCGATTCTCTACTCCCTACACTACTGTTGGGGCAGATGCTGCCCGGTTTTTGTACGGCTGGCGGCGCGATCCTCAACTACTGTGCTACCCCCCCCTAATGTACTGTTAGGCAGATGCTGCCCGGTTTTCTTAATACGGTTGGCGGCGCGATCCTCTTCTGTGCTACCTCCCCCTACACTACTATTAGGGCAGATGCTGCCCGGTTATTTATATACGGTTGGCGGCGCGATCCCCTAATGTGCTACCCCCCCTACACTCCCGTTGGGCGACCCTTTACTGTGATACCCCCCTATACAAACCTGGGATAAATGCTGCCTGTTTTGGTGCGATGGGCGTCGGCGTGTCGGGCGACCCTTTACTGTGCTGCCCCCCTACACTACACCTACGTCAAATGCTGCCTGTTTTGGTGCGATGAACGTTTACGTGTTAGGCGACCCTTTACTGTGCTGCCCCCCTACACTACACCTACGTTAAATGCTGCCTGTTTTGGTGCGATGAGCGTCGACGTGTTAGGCGACCCTTTACTGTGCTACCCGACTACACTGCACCTGGGTTAAATGCTGCCTGTCTTGGTGCGATGGGCGTCGGCGTCTTGGGTGACCCTTTACTGTGCTGCCCCCCTACACTACACCTACGTTAAATGCTGCCTGTCTTGGTGCGATGAGCGTCGACGTGTTAGGCGACCCTTTACTGTGCTGCCCCCTACTCTGTGCATGGGATAAATTCAGCCTGTTTTGGTGCGATGGGCGTGGGCTTCTTGTGCAACCCTTTACTGTGTTACCCCCCCTACACTGCACCTAGGTCAAATGCTGCCTGTCTTGGTGCGATGGGCGTCGGCGTTCTGGGCGACGCTTTCCTGTGCTACCCCCCCCCGCGCCTAGGTTAAACGCTGCCTGTTAAGTGCGATAGGTGCAGACGTACCTTTACTGTGTTGCACCCCCTGCTCTGCGGTTAGGGTCAGTGCTGCCCATTTTAAGCCCCTTTTACTGCGGTTCGTGCGGGCGTTAGCCGTATACCCTGCGGTCAAACTGGGCGCTGCTCTTGTGTTTCAGTTTCGGTTGATGGTACCCTTCTTACCGCTGTCCTCCTTTATACGGCTAGCTGGCGTGGCTGCTACCATCACTGATGCTGGACGGAGTCGAGGCCCATATCTTGCTGTTTGCTGAAGCACAGATGTACCACTACTTGCAGCAGCGACACGACAACAATATGTCTGCCTCTATAGCTTCTCTACGCGTCGTTCCCATCCCGCCACCTTCCCCCACACCCCCTCCTTCCGCTGCCCTCCGTACAGACAACAAGCAATAACATGTCTACCAGAAAGGAAGCGGGCTACTCAGGGCAGGCTGAGGTCTCCCACGCACCCCAATCTGGATGCCCACGACAAAGAGCTCGCTCGAGATCCCGCGACTCAAGACGGGGGGGGCCACCGGAGGCGGGTTCCAGTGACGAGACAGAATACGGAGCACCATACCTCCACCCGGACCCACCAACCAAGAGGGTCGACTCGCCGGCTCGCGCAGAGAAGAAGACGGACCAACCTCTACCGAACTCGGGGGCGTCTCGACGCCAGCTCTCGCCAGCTCCAGGGGAGCCACCAGCTGCCCCCCCTCTGCGCTCGACAGGGCACCACCGCCGCCACCTGGGCTCTCCGCGCTCGACAGAGCGCCACCCCCAGAGCTCCCGGGACCGGGGCGCCCATGCTCGCCCCTTGGACTTGGCATATGCGGCGGCGCGGGCCCAGCGGGCGCTCGAACACGCCAACCAGACGATAGCACGCCGACGTCTGTTTGACGAAGATATCGAACAGGCGAAGACCAATGCACGGGAGGCATCCCTGGTAGCGAAGAGGGCACCACGAGCCTTCGCCCAATCAGTTGCGCCGGCTGCGGCGGAAGCAACCGCGGCCCCCTCGCCTTCGTCGCGCCCGCAGGGTGTCGCATCCCAGCGACCATGACGCGGGAACGACGCCTTCTCCAAGGGCAGCGTCGCGTGCATGGCGTCTGCACCGAGGGTAGACTTCTCTGCGTTGGTGACCGCAGTGGCGGAAACGGCCTGCGCCCTCCTCACGTCAAAGAGGCCGGCGTCGCGGTGAGCAGACGCCCTTTCAGTGGAAGCGGCCTGGACTCGCATGGGTTGTACGCCCTATGCCGGACAGACGAGAGCCGGCCCGATCCTTGCCCTCGTCAAGGCCCTGCTAATGGCCCACGACGAGAACCCCGACCCTGTCTTTTAGTCGAACCCACAAGGAAGAGTTGGCGGAACGAAACCGGGAGAAGCAGCGACAGTCGCGACAGTGGAGATCACAACTGTGGGGGTGGCGGCAAAAATGGTGTGGGTGGCGACCACCACCACCGCCGCGGGGGTGACAGCGGTGGTGGAGACGGGGGAGGCGCATCGGGTGCTGGTGTGACTTGGGTCGCCGCCGAGGGGGAAATTTTGGTCCAACAACCGGGGCAGTTCGCCGCAGCCATGGCGGAGGAAGGGCGCGAGATGAGGTTCAGCGTGGGACGGCTCGTCAACCTCCCCCCGCTCGTCTTTGTTCTCGAGTACGGACGACCACAGCGAGGTTGCCGTGGTAGCAGGCAAGAAATGTCAAGAGCTATGGCAGGAGGAGCATCTGGGCCTAAGGCTTTGACCCTCCTGTTGCGTCTGCTGATGACGCACTCCGACGGGGTTGACACGGAAGAAGGCTACACTAAGTTGCATACTCTTGGAATGTGTAACAGCACGCCATCTTGTGGTTTCAGTCGGGAGTTTCGCGTACTTGTGTCGACCGCTACGGGGAGTGAGCGTGCTTTGTTCCTGGGGCCGGATGTGGTGTTGGAGGTGGTTCGGGTGGCGGCGAATTAGCAATTTCCGGCTATCATGCTTGCGTTGTACCCTGGTTGTAAGGCAACGGACCCGCGGTCATACGCTTCGTTGGATGTTACATGGCGGACTTTTAGTGACTAAGCGCATAATAAGAAACCTGCCGTCAACGGCGAAATAGTTTTTTTCTGCCTGTTTGTTCGACGGAAGTGCGGTCATCCGCCCCGTCGGGGCCCCGGCCCGCCGATCATGGGCGCGGCCAGGGCCGAGTGCCGTCCCAGTCGTGTTCGTGGCAGGCGGGATCGAGCCATCAATAAACTGTCATGTCCATCGATGATTCATCTGACCCTTGAATTGATCACACATCGAACTGCTGGCCACTAGAATAGCATCATTTTGAAGAAGGTTTCGCCGTTAACGCCTCGTTTAAGACAGACGGCCCTCCCCTTTGGAGCGGCCTCCTTTCACCTCGCGCTGATGCCCTCCGAGAAAACCGGACGCTTTGCCCCAACTGTCACGAAGAAAACCATTCGTTCAAGCATTGTAGGCATCTTTTCATCACTGCGAGTGGCTGCTTGAACCCTGAACTTGGACAGCTTGGCAAGGATGACGCACACCGACGTTGACAAATACGCATGGTCTGCTCTACCGCTGAGGCGATACCTCTTCTCGCCCGAACAAGAAAAAATGTCGCCATCTTTCCGGTCAATCGCGAGGGTACCACCAGGATCGGGGCCAGGTAAACTGTCACAACGATACCACATACACGTTGGATCACGACGGTAGTATCCCGCGCTCGGCCGCCTCTTCTGCCCCCGCTCCTGGTTCTCAATTGCGCTATGGAGCCACCCACAACCCGGGCAGAAATACGCTCGCGCGCCAGCCTGGCACATTCCGTAACGGCAATTGACAGCTCAAGGGCGGTACGGTACAGCACCATCGACAACACTGTCGGGGGGCAACCCTTTACGCTTTAGAAGATGCCCGTGTTCTGTTGCTAGCCTGTCCAATAACGCAGCACAGAGAGCCTCTGTCAAGAGTCCACGGGCTCCTACGCCGTCTGCGGACGATTCTCACGGCGTGGTACCGGCGGTGAGAACTAGCGCTTCGAGCGTGGTTCCCTCCAGCCAGGTTTTATTTTTTCCGACGGCGAGAACGCGCGCTTCCAGCGACGTTCCCCTCGGTCATGGTCTGAGTTCGGCAACGGGAACCGTGCTTCCAGCGCCGTTTCCGTCAGCCGCGGCATAAACTCGGCAATGGAGGTACGCGCTCCAAACGCCGCCCCCATTAACCATGGCACGGGAGCCTGCCCTTTGCGCGCTCCCCCCCAGGCACGCGTCGCGAAACAATATAGCTGCGGTGACGGCGCGTCGCCTTTTTACGCGAATGTGTTCATGCCCCCCCCTCCCTGACCAGGCGGTGGCGGTCGGATTGAGGTTTGGGACGGTCGACCCTCAAAACACATTTTCTGACCGCGAAGTGGCGGTCGGTTTGAGTTATGGGAAGGCCAACACCAAAACACCGAGACCTTTTGCGAGGCTCGATCCGGTGTTTGCGCACGACAACAGCGGGCGCTCTGTCCTTTGTGCCATCAAGGAGGAGTCGACAAGATTACTTATCTCGTCTCCCTTCTCCAAGAGGCCTAACAAGAAAGGACCTCCACGGGAAAGACCATTATTACCACCTGCCCGAGCCCCGCTTCAGAAGATGCCCACAGGGTCTACGGACCCTGCTTGGTTTTTTAGCACGCTAACCCACATGTTTTCAGGCTACGTCTGCCCCTGTGGCACAGGAAGAATATCCGACACTGCGCGACGGGCCAGTGGTGACGCCACGGCCTCCAGCCTAGTCAGCTGGATGCTATTCCCGTAATTTTGCGGATCAATCGCGCCTCTCGTCAAGCAGAAACAGCTCCGAGCCCCTGCCCCTTCTGGCGCAGTTGGAGCCGTTATCTTGCGATTGTACGCTAAAGAGCGAAGAGGCCAAGACGCGAGAAAACGTGGGCTCGGACCCGCGTCGTACTCCCGAGGTCTGGTGTTCCTAAGGGGGACAATACAGGCCCAAAGTGCCGAGGACTGGTGTTCCGAGAGGGGGACATTGCAGACCCACCTGTCCAACGAGGCTACTGACGGGTTGGCACCGTCGGTGTTGGACTCTTTTCGGGTGCAGCGAGGGCGGCTTCTTACGAGTTTCCGCCAGCGAGTAAGGAGCACCCGAGGCGAGAAACCCCGGGTTCGAACTCGCATCTTGCTCCCGAAGCCTGGTACTCCCGGAAGGGGACACTACAGGCCCAAAGAGCCGAGGTGTCGTGGTCCCAGAAGGGAACATTGCAGACCCACAAATGTCCAACGAGGCTACCGACGGATTGGCACCATCGGTTTTTGCCATTTTTCGGGTGCAGTTAGAGCGGGTTCTCGCGTTTTTCCGCCAACGAGCAAAGAAGACCCGAGGCGAGAAACCACAGGTTCGGATTTGCGTCGTGCTCCCGAGGCCTGTTGTTCCGGACGGGGACATTGCAGGCCCAAATTCAAACACGGCGTTTGACCCTTTTCTCGAATACTCCTTAAAGTGGTGTTGCTCTGGCAGCCCCCATCCTATTTCCCACTGTGGTCCCCTTCGTCGTTTGTCGTGGGCGACGTGCCATATTATTGCTCGGAGCAGTACTCGATGGCTGAAAAGACCAGGTTTTCCAAGACCATCGAGCAGTGGAGCTCATCATGTCGTCGCCTAGTCCAAGCACACGCAAACGCATCGGTCGAGGCGTGCGCAACTTTGACTCCGGTGTTGGGGACAGGGAGAAGAAAGCACCTTGTATCCGACACCTACGCCATATCCACGCAGAATCCAGCCACAAAAAAAACACCTTGTAAGCTCTGACAACAAGCTTCTGGCTGAATCCAGCCCTCTGGATCCAGTGTGGGGCATTGGTTTCCGGGCGGGTGATCCCAGGGTCAACAACCCATGCCAGTGGAAAGCAAAAATTAGCTTGGCGAGGCACTTTCTGCCGTTCGCGAAGCTGTTCGCGACAGTGAGACCGGGTCGGCACACCCGGCCTCCCCTAGTCGGTCCCGCACCTGCACTGCGACTGCAAGAACCGAGAAAGATCGTCCGCGCCGCGGCCGGGCCTTTCACAGCGGCCAGCGTTGCTTCCCTTTCGGAGTTTCCGACCTATTTCTCGGGCGCGCTGGCCAACTAAAACCCGTGAAGTTTTGTAGACAACTTCTGGCGTCGGTCCTGACCTTGCGCTGTCCGAACACGGCCTGTTTCGTCAAGGGTACTGTGACACTAGACCACGTTTCGTTCACTATGAAAATCGCGTACATCAGTCGAGCAACGCTCGACTCGGAGAAGGCAATGGTCTCCCCACGGTTTGGGGACCGGCAGCATTGTTTGGGCTCCTGAACTCCTCCGTGTGTACTGTGGGGAACAAAGTTCCGCCTATCCTCCGGCCGCAAGACACAGGAGAGCATTGGCAAAGTGGGGACCCTCAATGCACGAGTCCAGCGGCACCTTGAGTTCGTCACCGCGTTCGATTGCACACTCGAATACCGCAAAGGCAACGCCAACGGCACCGCCGATTTTTCTGGCCCGCTTTCCAGAGCCTGCTACGGAGTACGATCGCAGTGGTTTGACACACGTCAACCCCGTGGGGTCAACAAGCTCCAACCCCATTGGAGATAGCTGCATCTACCTCCTACAGACCGACGGGCTGCGCGCTCCCTCCTCGCCGATCCCAGGGGTCGGTTTGGGTGGTCTCGTACCCCACACCGAAAGCACTGCTTTGGGTGGGCTCGTGCCCCTCGCTGAAAGCACTGTCTTGGGTGGGCTCGTGCCCCGTACTAAACATGCTGCCTTGGGTGGGCTGCCACTCACCTCCACCGCGTTTCACGATTTTCGCACACACGAGCCACGAATAAGGATGGACGGCCTTTCTGCTCCCTCGGGAAGATTCATCGCTCGTGTTTCTGCCTCCGTCGCCACTAACGAAGGCTGTACCGGCCGCGGGTCGATTTCGCCTGCCGATGACACCGTTTTCGCTTCGGTTTTTGCCATACTGACCGAGGGCGACACGGGCTCCGCAGAAGCCTCGGCTGCAGCGACGCCCATCGCACAGCCGGCTCCTCTATCAAGGTGTTCTACACAGGAGACGGCCTTCGCCGCGACCACCTGTTCGACTGTGTCCGTCTCTGCCTTGCTTGGCACTGCCTTGCTTGGCACTCCAGCCCCTTTGTCGTCGACGACGAGCCTACGAACAGCGACAGCAACGGGTAATGCACCCCTGCTGTAGATTATGGATTTGAGCCCGGCGGGGCCCCTCGGCCATCTCCCAGACTAGGTACAACCCCGCCGCGAGTCTCACGGCCGCGGCCGGCGCCGCCCGCCGCCGCGAAACCTGCTCTTGCCGACTCGCCAGTCCGCACGGTGCCACTAACTACCGACAGCGACCACGCACAGCCTATGGGAACTCTTCTTTTACGGCTCACGCCTTCTCTTGGTGACACGCCAACATCACATACAAAGTCGGACGCCCTCAGCGACGCTGCTGAACTGCGGTTCGCTGATTCCGTCGCGCGTTATCCGCACGCCGATTGGAGGCGAGAGCAGCACGCTGAGCCGACGTGCCACGCCATGATGCGTTACATCTCTATCGGTCGGCCGTCGGCCATGCCGCCCGACGTTTTGGAGTGCTACCCCTCGCACAAGCGTCCCTCCCTCTCAGACATCCAGGAGCTGGCGGGTGAGGGTCGACTACATACAACCGACGACGACATCGTCCTACTCGTCCATAACCCGACACTGCCGTCAACAAGGTCTGACAAACCCAGCTCTGTGGGTCGAGCTGTTTGCTTGCTAAACGACGGGCCAGTTGGCATCTACGTTTCCCTGCTCATGCGACCTTGGATCATGAAAGCTCGTCACTCGACGGCCTCTTGTCACCTTGGCACCACGCGCACGTTGCGCATGCTGGAGCGGTTTTATTGGTGGATTGGCATGAATATGTGCACCCGGTGGTAGCTTCGCCACTGCTTGGGGTGCCAAGCGCGGAAAACCCCACGGCTGACTGTCCGCTGGCCCATCATCTCCATGCCTCTACCGGAACATCCAGGTGCCACCGTCAGTGTTGACTACCTCGGCCCCCTCCCGGTCACTCCACGAGGCAACACCTACATACTGCTGTTCACCGATCGCTTCAGTCGTCGGGCCGACATCTTTCCCGTCACGGCAGCTGAGTTCACCGCGGAGTGTACAGCCACATGGGCAGACTCCCACGGCCCCCCCTGACGGTTTTCGACCGCACTGGTGTCGTGGGACACCAGAGTCTGGCCCGTGACCACCTGGGCTGTTGCGACTTGCCCCACGGACCGGCAAAAGAGCGCGAACGACATTGTTCGCGCACACCACGCCCTCACCGTTTCTCGTGTTAACCACAGAAACTCCGCCCTCGCCGACGCGCTTCATGCAGCACATGACTTCGCTACGGGTGGTTGGGCATGGGTGAGCAATTCTGCCTCTACCATTCGCCAGGGTGGGAAGGCGAACACCGACGCCAAGGTACTCAAGGTCAAACTCGCGCTCAACTGGACTGGCCAAAAACAAGATCCTGGCAGTCGGTCCCTGCTCCGCCGCCGAGACTCCGGACGGTTCGCCGCTCGGGAGCAACCTCCTCTATTTGGATCTCCCTTCAGACCTGCCCGGTTCTGACACTCATCGGCGTGTGGCCATCGAGCACTGCAAACCCTGCACCAACCTCCATGACAGTGGGGACATGCCCGAATATCTAGCGGCGGGGCTGACGCAGTACGTGCCCAACAATTTTTCCAAGAAGTCCCCGCCGTACCACGTCACTCAAGACGACGTTTCGACTCCCCTTCAACTGGAGCAGATGACCGGTCATTAGTCGGTACGGGGGCGAGGGGACGTCAACGCGGTGCTATACAAGACGCATCGGGCGGGACTCTCCGAACCTTCCCGGGAGCGGGAAATGGACCTCCACCTCTCTCGCTCCCACATTTTGCGTTATTGGGCCGGAACCCCGGACCAGCACCGCCAAACCAACCAACTCTACCGCCGAATGCGGATCGGGGCGGCACAGCGCGAGCTCTCCCGCAACAACGGGGAAAGTTTCCTAGCGCCGGGCTACGCTTGTGTCCCCCGCGCCGAGTGGCTCCGTGGCTACCACGACACAGTACTTCCTAAGGGAGCTCACTTTTGGTACAAGGGAGACGATGGGTTATGGTGGCTTGAAAAATCAGTGCGAGAACTACCGAGGACAAGGTATACCTGGTCCGCTTTCTGGACGACCCGGGACCGATTGAACTTCCTCTTCGCCCGGCACGCTACACGACTTTGACAGGAGCCGTACGAGGCTCTTGGTGCCTGCAAGTTCACATCGCCAGTGTGTTTCCTCGGGGGATCCAACGTAACGTAGACGAATCTCGTAGCGAGGCCGTGGCCAGTCGACTTTCAAGCCGCCACCGCTCATCGATAGTTCTCCCATTTTTTGGGGTTATGACGTTTGAGTCTGTCTTTGGGTTGTTCGTAGTGTTTTAAGAGTCTTCGTCGGGTTTTGGGGCGGTTCTTTCCTTTTTTTTCTTTCTGACCTGCCGAACCCCCGGCTCAGTGTTGGGCCAGGGTTCGGGTAAAACGCCGCTACCTGAGGCGCAGGACTGTCGCTTTTTCGTCGTTGTTCAATTTTGCCCTGCCGATGCCCTCCTCCGCCCAAAGCCGGGGGGGGGCAGGGTACCCTGTTCGCACGTAACGTGGTACAGGGCTATGTACGGGCCTGTGTGTCATCTTTAATTTTTTTGTGCGTTGTATTTGTTCTACTTTGTTTTTTCGGCTTAGCACTCCCCCCCCTCGCGGGGTTGTACGTGCGGCCATCTTCCATCCTGGGTATTTGTCGTTTCTTCGTCTAGCCGCCCGCCATGCCGATGGCCAGCGGGAAATTTTCCGAATGACTTCTCCCTTGTGTTAGCGCCTGTGTTCCCCTCCATATCGACGAGGGCTCGCATCGCCATAATACCTTTTCTGTGGTTGGTTTGCCGTAGCGCCTTTCCTGCCCCCCCCGCCACACCGGCGGTATGCGGCAGGTCCTAGAGCCTGTTCTGCCCCTCCCCACCACACCGGCGGTATGCGGCAGGTTTTGGATGGGCAGCTTTTGCCTGGGAGGGTCTGCGTTTCCTTCAACTGTTTTTCTTCGCGTGTTCCTGGCTCCGTAGCCAGACCGTTAGAGGTGTGGGAGTGGGTTTTGAGGAGCCGCATCTTCGATTCATGGTCTTGTTCGTAGAACCGGAGTTTCCCCGAATCTCCCATATTTCTGCATATGCGGCTCATCAGGGTGGGCTAGTGTTAAGATACGGCCGCGGAAGGCCTATAATTATCCGAATTCAGGCAATTTGGTTTCGTATGATAAGGTTGGCGTTTCATATTCGGGATAGTCAGGAAATAGATCGTCTCGGATCTCAGAAGCCATCCGGGGCTCTGGTGGAATTGAATAAAGCTACGTCTCTGCGAAGCCCAAGAAAGTGAGTACTCTCCGAGGACCTGTTCAATTGGCAGAACTGCAGGGGACACTCTCTGTCCCCACCTTATACTCTTACAGTAGCAGCAGCAGCGCCAGCGCCAGCGCAAGCACCCAACATGCTCGTGCCTGATACTCGTATACTGGTCGCGCTTTTTTACATCCCAAATATATCGGTTGAAGGACTACCGAAGAAGTGCTGACCCGTCAATGTGTACGAAGACTTGGGCATGCTAATTTTGGTCTATAGAGTTCATTGACGGACGTCTGTCAAGAGGAAAGGGTGCCGTCATAGAAAAATTGTTGTTGATAAACACCACCAAAAGCCCACACAAGAGGACACACGACAGAGCACAGAGAAGCTGCGATGAAAAGCAGCACGGGGACACGTATAATCTGAGACCAGACATGGCATGACATGCAAAATAAGCAAGGCAAACTCGGGCTGTGACGCTTCGGTTTGCGTAGCACACGCAGAAAGCGCATGGCTGAGTGAAGTGTACCTAGAAATGTTGCTGGAATAATTTTGTCCACGCTGATAGGCAGAAAAGTTCAGACGTTTTCTCTCGTATCAGCGTGAGCTTGAGTGCCGTCAGAACGCGCCAGTGGGCCCAATACCCATGGACCAAACTCAACACATATTCATTCAATGAAGCTGGAAACTTTGTGAGGTTGTTTAGTGCCACATAAGCTGCATGATGGGGTGAAGTTTACCGCAAATAGGAGTCGGCTTCAAAAAGTGCGTGGTTTGGAGCTTCCGTTTAAAAGCCGAGACTCACTCACGCGCTCATTCACGGTCTGAAGATTAGGCCAGAAAGCTCTCACGGAACCTAAGGTTCCTCTGAGAGAATCACGGTATCTTAACAGGTACCAGCATGGATTAACACTCTTGTAGCACTTTATGTTACCATGTGTCGCTCTTCCGGGAAAGAATATGCGAAATAACTAGACCCTCGATATAACAACTTCGTGACGAATAGCGAGGCGTTGCGGTCTGATATATCGATACTCTGAAACAGAAAGAAACATGCGGATGAATTCGTGCCACACCGGTATCAAACAGGTGTCGAGTCAACTCTGAAATACCACGACTTTATTGCAGGATTAGCGGTGAATGGTGCAGTATGCGTTAGTTCGAGTAGGAGAAACCGCTCGAGAAAAGGTATCGACCTCGACGAGTTCGATAAGTCTGAAACCGAGGGCGACTGGCTTTTTCGAGAGCTGGTCGGGGCTTTGATGTGGCTTGACTCCGGGGTGGAGGAGTCATATCTGAGCTGATTTTGGGGTCATGAAACAACGACCTTTCTGCATTTCCAACGACCAAAAACTACGGCGTGGACGCTTCATTTCTTTGCCGATTTTAGGGTAATCGAAAAACGATTTTTCTGCGTTCTTACGACAAAACAAACCACGTTATTTGTTTGGAACTTGGGTATTGTGGAATTCGGATGGTTTAAGATGTCTGCCCAGCGAGAAGGAATTGTCCCTGATACGATACTAAGTTTTGGGACTACTGCCCTAGTACACCCGTTTCAATCATGTTTTCACCAGCTGAACCCCGTATAATCACCGTGGTGAAAATTCACTAGGTGCAGTAGCTGAGTGCGGATTGATGTTGGAGACTTGTGCTTTAGAGACTGCGGCGTGTTTCGGATTCTGGGTTTTGGTTTTCGGATTTTTGACGTTGAGGTTTCCGGATTTAGGATTGTGGAGTTTTCCGAGTTTGGTTTTGGGCTTCGGATGTTGGATTTTAGAGTTTGGATAATGACCCTGAATACTATCCCTGGATTGTGATTCTTGATCTATGGAGTGACTTTTGGGGACTGTGGTACTGCAAACTTTCTTTCTGCCGCAGCATTGCAGGGAGAATACCGTTTGACTGTATTTTTTATTGACTCATTTTTTACTTGAGGAAATGACAACATGGTATCATACCGCATCAGTTGCAAAAGCAGGGATGCTATTGATTGTGTTTTCTTACTTGATGCAGATATGACATTGGGGGATAGGAGTTTCAATGATAGATTGGTGTTGTCGTATCGAGATACCGGGATGGCGGAGATCGATTCCGCATATTGTTCCCGTTATTCCTTTTCTCCGAGACGTCTTCCCCTTGGTACTCTAGAGGAGCTCAATGATGTATGTGTGGTACTCGAGAGGAGTTGAAAAATATATATCTACGCGTTCTATTTGCCTACCCACTGGGTTCTCCACCACCCTAGCTATTGTCTGTGCAGTGGCGCTGCCCTGTGACGCTCCCAGGAGCCAGGAAAGAGTAGCGGATGTTTATCCTGATTTTAAAGGGAAAATATATCAGACTCCTACCGTGACGTTGGAGGGTAAATCGATCAGACGTTTGCCTCTGATTTCAGGAGGAACAAAGGTTGGACATGAATATGTATTTATATTTATCTAATCAGAGGCCCCAGTTGTACCAAACAGGGAATAACGGGACGATAGTTATCAGTCTCCCGCCATAAAACCGGCAAGATTTCCAAGTAGCTTTCTTTTGGTATTCACAATTGATCATATTTCGGTATTACCGGTAGGTTTGAACTCAAGTCCGCGGTAACACGCGTCCCCGCATTGTTTTTAGACGTCCAACCGCTTCACATACAAACGGACGGATACCTTGAATGGTCTGTTAATAGGCGTGCGCACGTTGCATTGCGTATGTAGGATGGCGCTTGAGAACATCCTACGCTCATTGCGTATTGATGCAACTTCTTGACGTATAGCACACCAGGGTGCATAGGTAAAAAACAAAATCCCTGATGACCCTGAACTGCTATTTCATCATTTTCACCACCTGTAGAGCTCTGACCCACAGCGTCAAAGAGGCCCGCCACAGTACGAATTTTCAGGGTAGGTGCAACCTAGACGAATAGAAAAGGTAGCACATCGCTTAACACAGAGCAGCACAAGTAGGTCATCCTTGTCGCCGGACCTTTCTGCCTTGTCGTTTGTCAGTCTCCATCCCCCCTCCAGCCAGGCCCTTTCCGACGGCGCCCATTGCGCGCCCCAGGATTCCTCTGCTCTTCCCCCCACATTTCCTTTCCCTCTCTCCCCCGAATATGCCATATTCGCCGCCTTCCATCTTCACTCCGAACCCATCTGCCAACAACAAACACAACCAAAGGCGAAACGACATAAAACACACCAACAAAAACGTCACTAATAAAGGCAGGACATAAAAAGTAAGGTTGCGGCGGAGACGCAGACAGGATGTTGCAGTAAGCGGGAACAGTGATGCAGCATCCACAATTTGGGAAAAAGCGAAAACATGCTTGGTCAAGAAACCTGCGACTAGTTGTACTGTGGCGGTGCGTACGGCAGGCACGGTACGTGTAGGACCGGCTGCCTGCACGATGTAAACAAAGCGCGCAGTAGAAGAAGCACACCAACTGGCCAGTTAACGGTTTTCTGTCTGGTTACGTGAAGACCCGGAGCGTTTGTACAGTGCAGGACACCTAGTTCAGGGATGTTAGCTCAGGCTGGATTTCTTAATGGAGCAAGCACGCGTTCCACACTACATTCAGCACAGTGGCTTCCGAACTTGATATTTTACTGTAAATATCAGGCTGGCTTTTTTACTGCCTTGTTCCTTAGTAGGTGCTTAGTGTGTAGTGCAAGGGGGTTTGTGTTGTTTTTCCACGGTGTATGTTATTTCCCCCAGATAGCTGCGAGTTGCGTGGACGACTGCACTGACACGACGAGTGGGCCCGGTGCAGATGCAGCCGGTGAGGAACAGTTCGGCCGTGAGCCCGAGCACGAGGGGGTCGGATCGCTGGATGTAGGAGGCGTGCAGAGCCAGGTGAAGCTCCACGGTCATCGCACTCATGAGGATGCAGATCTCAACCATGTCCACGCACGCCCCTGCGACCGATGGGAATGCTGGTACCGATGCAAGGCAGGTTGCAGGACACCCCACTCCCACCCCAGGTGCATGGCTCCTCAATCAACGAGCCTGGGAAACTTTAGGCCCACCCCTACCGTAGCATGCCACATTTGTTTTCCTCGTCCACTGAGGAAGCGATCGACTAATCCTGTACCTATGCTCCACGGTGCGTCAATCGCGCATCAATCAATAATCATCATCGGGTCACCAATTAATATCTCAATACACCAGTAAACAATCACGAACCACCGACAATATCAGTCACAATCCCCAAACCATTAACCTCAAGACAGAACAACAGCAACAACAATGATCAACCAAATACGAGTCAACCAACCGACCAATCACGCGCAATGTATACCCGCATCCCTGGCGACGCAGACGAAGTCAGCGGCGGTTCCGACGTCCGCGATGGTCTCCAACCTTCCTGCGTCCTTCTCGCTTTGCGCCCTCGCCTTCTTAGCCTTCCGTGTCATCGTCTTCATGTTACGGTTCGAGCAGAAACAGGTGTAATCGCCGGTTAGGGCAAGAATTACGTGCAGCTTTCGGTTCGAGCAGAAACAAGTGAAACTGCCGTTGAGGGCAACAAAATATACCAGGCAGAAAAACAGTGACGCAGAGGAGATAGGTCAGGGTACATCAGCCTTCCGTCTCACCTTCTACATGTTTCATGTTTCGGTTCGACCAGAAACAGGAGTACCGCCGTTCAGGGCAAGAAATATATCAGGTACAAGAAAAATGGCACAAGAAGAGGTAATCATAGGTCAGGGTACCATGCTACAAGCAGAGGATAAGGCGAGAAAAGGGGGTGAGATGATAATATTACGGGGGGGCGGAGTAATCAGGACCTACTCTAAACACGAAAACATACATAAATCCCAATCTGTATTAACCATAGTGGGTTCTGACTAGTATTCATATGTTCTCCCTACGTGCTCCCGTAATAGGATGTTGGCAACAATTAAAATAATGTTGTGGTGGAAAGAAAAAAGAAACCGTAAAACACGGAAAAGTGAGTGAGTGTTGCTCGTATTTTGGTGAATTTTGCTGGGTTGAAGTTGTACTGACCAACCCAACCCAACAAAAGATATTGAGGGATGTGGGTAAGCAAGGCCATTTTGGTCGTATTCAGCTAAGTTACTGTCGGTTGACTTGGCCTTGGGTTATTATGCAATTCATCGATTTTGATACTATTATTACTAGAGAAACATGTTCCTACCCGAACAAAGTAAGTGTCCCGCAAACATCATATTCGCACAGATGAGACAGGCCAGGGGTAGTACAAACAGAGGATAACGCGGGAACAGAGGGCGGGGGGGTACCGAAATAGGCACGTGGCAAATTTTAAGTTTTCCCGTCTGCACCGTCGTCTTCGTCGGCACTGTATCAGCCTTCCGTGAATGTAGCCGTCTAGTCCGAAACGACAAAAATATGTTACGGTCGGATACTACCGCACTATTACGTATGCATGTCAATTTTCGAAAAAAAAAAATCAAATGTATATACCCCGTGCATGAAATTCCGTAGTCGATAGGGACCGACCGAGGGGACAAAATATATAATAATATCCTTGCAGCTTCTGAACAAGGGGCAAGGCAGGCGTAGGTACCCCTGACATCATTAATGCATACAGATACAAATACATACATACCTGGTAGGTATAACGGGCACATATTATTGCTGAAAGAGAACATAGGTAATCCTAGGAAATTGCTGGTACCACTATTGCACACATCGGACCCATACATCCCCATTCATGATCTACGTCTTTCAGGGCAGAAAGATTGCTGGTCTACATAATTTGCATGGCGTACACATCATGTTGCTGGGTTAGAGCCGGATGATGTAAATTACCTAGCACATATTTTCTGGGTTGGATATGTACTACACAGATTCTGCGCAAATTACCATGGCGACAAATATAGGGTCTACAGTGGATGATCTAGATCGTGATCTGTACGATGCGTGCACATTTGGTACTACCACTGCCAAAACCACTACTTCGAACCCGACCCCTTGACGGCACTCACCAAGCGGGACAAGTAGTCCTCTTCAAAGTCCAACATATCCTTGTCCTCCTCAAGAAGACGCTTCATCTTTGCGTCTGACACTCCAGCGGCCAGCGCGTTCCCAGCAGAACTGTAACCGGCACAAACACGAAAATATAAAAAATAACCAAAAACCACAACGAACCAATTATGAGTTACATAAGGTATACCTAAACCCGGGTACACCTTTGAGGTCGTACCTCAAGCTACTACGGAGATCCATTGCGAGTGGGACGAAATATAAAACAAAAAATGGGAAAGGGGGGGTGCTTTTATTTTCTAGTTTGTACCCTTGAAAATAATGTTGCCCGGTCCACACCCTACAGAGGCCCAAATGAATACAACCGTTACACAGGAGATCTGGACTCAAAGTCACTGTCCCCTTTTGTGGTACTTCATTTTAACCAATACTCGTGGTCTCCGAACAAGGTGATGGTGTGAACCCCTGTTATCATCATGCTGGGGGCAGTCGCCTTATCAGGGCGGATAGTCTAGTACCGTAATGGGTTTGGTAGTGTGAAGGCCATATTTTTAAAATGTGTCGTCTGTGCAAATGTGGAGGCCTCAACCGCCCCCAATAAGACAGTAGACCGCTCTATCGAGGGATCAGCCGTGAGTAAGGTGGTCACTGCCGTTCTGCGGGGTTCAGTCGTTCCAGGTTTTTTTACCATCTTATTTAGGGATACTGGCTTATCAGCACTGCCTTATTCGGCACCACTACTGTACCAGCAAGGTACATCCGAAATCGAAACAGTTTAGGTAAGGGACGGAGGTGGTACTTAAAGTTAGGTAACGTTTAGCTAAGTAACTGAGTCATACCTGTACCTGGGTATTTGTCGACGGGTTCACCCGATGCCCGGGTGAATAGCGAGCGGCGTACCACATTTAGGTAAGCGACGAAGGTCGTAGCTAAAGCTGGTAAAACTAAGCGAAGTAGGTCGCAACTGAGCCATACCCATACCTGGATATTTTGTCGACGGGTACACCCGTGACCAGGGTACATTTCGGGCTGCGTACGTCAATAAATAGGCACCCATTACCGGGGATATTTTTTCTTAGTCCCCCGGTTCGGCTAGATTGATTTCATTATTTTGCTAAAGATCTGAAACCCATAAACCAATATTTCCACCACAGACCGTGCCCTACGACCTACCGAAACGTGCTCAATCGCAGACACTAAACTGACACTTAATTGGAACAGGGCGAAATACCCTGCGTTTCATATCCCACAACAGCTATTGACAGCACTGGTTCTACCAAATCCAATACACGTTAGTTGTTTAAAAAATCGCAGCTATGCCTTTAGAAGGGGACATCACCTACACCGAGATACCCCTCCATCCCTCCAACTCGCAGTATTTTCAACGATCACTTTCCGTACAGGGTGGCTAAATCGGCAGTTAAAAGAGGGACGACAACGCCCACCTCCCCAACTTGTAGTCCGAAAGGGATAATACTTTTGCCCCGTCCTTCGCCACGATGCCGCTATTTAGCCCTGAAAATGCCCCCGATAATAAAAAAAAGTGTGTTTGGGATTTCCAAATTGTGTTGGATACGAAAATATATTAATAGTACTGAAAGCGACAATGTCATAACCCGGGGTCAACCAACCCTTTAAAATAAAACGTTGGAAAATAAATATAAACGTAGAAACACATTTTCAAAACGTCATTTTTCAATGAATTATCGTGGCTTAGGTTGGCTTTGGATTGTGATTTTCGACGGTTTCAATACTCTTCCGATGTTTTCGTACCCAACTCTTACCCAGCAAATTTTGTTAGCTCGCAAACACCCTAATGTGCATGCTCGGCATGGGCTGCGAGCTTCAGAGCGTCAGAATTGAAATTGAGGCAAGTTGGGGCAAGTGCGGGTACTTGCCGCTGGTCATGTTTTCCCTATACCCTTGACTGTCTGACAAAGCCAAAGGTACGCCCCCTTTGCCTATTACTTTCAACGTGCACATATCTCATGTCTGCTCAAGACGAGATTCGGGACCGCTGTTACGTTCAATACAGTAAAGGCCCCGCTGTAGAGCTGGTTGAGAAGTGCCGCTTGTGCGCTATAGTGCCTGTGAAATCGCTTAGCATAGACGGGAACAACCGGGAGTGCCAGTATGCGGATGAGTGCGCGTTGCTGCTAAAATGTCGGTGTTTTCGGCTGGTACATACCCGCCCAATAGAGGGGCTACTACTCTACATGGCATCAAAAACTCACTTGACAGTTTCGGGTTGTTCGCCAAACTCTCCCCGCAGTGTCTCAACCACATCATTGCGACGAAGCTTGTCCCGCTGCCTTTCTAGCCTTCGCTGGCTTCTTGCGGCTCTTGCCCCCGCCCCAGCAACGCCATCCTCATCATAGGGCACGGTGGAAAGCCTCGGCGCCCTGTTTGAGTATGTTTTTTTTTTCACAAAATTCATGGTCAGCTTCTGTTCCCCTCCATCCGGGTTATAAGGTATCAGTGCGCAGAATGACTACGAACCAAAATCGCCCAGTTACATGTTTCGCCTATAATAGAGCCAAAAAACGAGATGCTTCGTATTGTCGCGAGCATCACCCATACACACAGGTAAGTTCACAGCATACGTTTTTATCGTTTGCGTTGTACCAAGTGTAAGCGGGTACATGCAAATAGTACGGTAGGTACTGCTGTATAAGAATGCTTAAAACATTGGGCACGGGGGGTTATAGTGTACAAGCGCAAGAATCGGAGCGCTTCGCGCGCCTAATTTTTTTTATTGAACTGCACCAATCGAAGACCGTACCAGGTAGAAGGTATCTACGGAGATAGTTGCATTTGTGACAGTATCAAATGGGGGAATGGCGGCTGACGTCCCAGACTCGCTGGAGTGGTAGCGGAAGTGCGGAAAGCGGAAGAGGTGGGGAAGGCGTGTCGCTCCAGCGAGCAGCATCAACAGCCTCTGTTGCCAGAGACCGTCGCTGTGAAATCAATGGCGACGTCAGCATATTATCCACGGAAACCGTAGCATTCGTGGCAGTATCAAAATAGGCGATACCGCTTTCGTCGCAGACTGGTTGAAGTGGTAGAGGAAGTACGGAAGGCGTGTCGCGTCTGCTTGCAGCATCTTATCCATAGCTTCTGGTGTTGCTGGTGACCTCTGAGAATTCGATGGGTACGTCAGCAATTTTAAAACGGAAATCTCGGAAATACCTCAACTTTTTGGACGCCCGGGGGTTGGATGCGCCAGAAACTGACACATCTCCAACATTGATCTATCTATATTCTTGGTTGGCAAACGTAGCAAGACAAAGGCTTTCTGTTGTTTGACTGTCACTGAAGGCCTCTCTGACAATCAGTCCTGAAAAACACAGCAAACATGAAAGGGTACATATACCGGTATAGCCTCAACTGCCGGCCGACAATCGACAACTGCTACCTGGGGTACCAGGCAAGATGTGTGCCTTGCCCCGAGACGTGTATTACCTCAGCACCTGGTGGTAGAGGGTCGGAACCTAAATCGAGATCATCAATGATGCACACACGATGGTGGTAAAGCATACCACAATGACAAAACCTATACAGCACCTGGAACCTGGTACATACATACCACTATTAATAGGAATAAACCCCCAGCGAAGGCCCACAGTCGATAACTCCTACGCGTTGATCGTCCACCAAAGGGAACGTCGGCACCTTTTCCTGGAGTTCGAACTCGATCCCCAACACTCAGATACATTTCGTATATCCCTGTTCGCAAACAACCTCTCTCTCCTGGCTTGTGTGGTGCGGGTCAGCTGTTACCCAGCAGTGGCAGGCAGATACCTCGAGGTAGCAGCAGCAGTACTCACTCACGTAAGAAACGACCCCTACCCACCCACCCACCGGCTAACCCGTCCACCCACCAAACAACCCAACGATCATGTGCCACAGGTGTACAGCAGTACGTACGGCAGTACGTACAGGAGAAACAGTTGTGGTATTTTGTCGGCGAACTGGAAGCGGATGTTATGCTGGTACGATTGATGTTTGTTGCTTCCTTGCTCCTTGCTGCCGAACACGGTTGTTTGTTGTGCGGCGGGTTTCTGCTGCTTCGAGAATCAAGTTTCGCTGAATTCTGTAAGCTGAATCTGCAACCACTCTAGCAATAAGTATGGTGAGACAACAGTCATTAAGCGTGATATGTAACCCGGCGCGGCGGGACTGGGGGGTTCTCCCGAGGGGCAACTCGCCACGCGTGCCTCGTCCCCTGATTGGTTGAGGACGAGCGGGGGGGGGGCAATGATGGAGCCTCTCTGAGCTGCTGCTGCCGCTGTGGTCTTTTGTCGGCGACCTGGAAGCGGATGTCTTGTTGGTGTGGTTGTTGTGTCGTGTGTTGCTTCCGTGCTCCTTGCTGCTGAACCCTGTTGTTGTGAGGTGAGTTTCTGCTGTTTCGATAATCAAGTTGCCCCGAGTAATATCGTCAACCAACTTCAGGTTCCCACGGTTGGCACAAAAGTTGGAACCATATGTTTGCTACCAATTACTAGGACTGTCTGTGAAGCGAGCTCACTCGTGTTATAGTCCCCGAAATCCTCGACGAGATACCAGCGAGGAGCGGAAAAAGCTAAGAGGATAGACACGATGCCCAGGACGCGCGCGTCGGCAGCGCCGGGCCGGGCGCCTACACCCGCTCCGACGCCCGCACCTGGCCCTGCACCCGGGGCGTCTCCAGCGCTTTCGCCGATTTCGTCCGCTTCACCGCTGCCTCCCCCGAACCCGCGGCGCGACACGGCGGTGCGTGTGACTCCGTGGACTCCGCTGGGCCAACTCCCGTGTTTCACGACGATTCTGGGGGCGCCCCCGACGCTAGACGTCACCAGGGTCTTCACTCCCGACAACATGAGTTGTGGGGAGGGATTCAGGCTGGAACTCGTCCTACGACTCGAACCGATCCTCACCAAGTTTGCGTCAATTCCGGGGTCGGATTTTTTTTTTTTTTGACGGTGTGCGAGGAGGCCGAGGAAAAGGCCCATAGCGCACGCGGGGTGGGGTCGGCTTCATTTCGTCGCAACGAGGCTAAGGTGATGGTGGTGGCCCATGTGGTGGACCTCCTGCGATACCACGGGGTTCTCCTCGTGTCGGATAACTGCGTGTTCTTGCACGGAGCGGTAGAGGAGGAGGCGG
Organism: Undaria pinnatifida; assembly: GCA_012845835.1. Taxonomy (NCBI): domain Eukaryota; class Phaeophyceae; order Laminariales; family Alariaceae; genus Undaria; species Undaria pinnatifida. Next base: position 203,080 of record JABAKD010000035.1, read on the forward strand.
ACCCGACGGCGCCTCCACCCATGGCAGCAGCTGCGGCCCCGGAAAAAGGCCCGGCACAGAAGGAAAAGGGGCAGGCAGCCTGCAGTGGAGGGCTCTCCGGGGGAGAGGCCGCGGGGAATATCAGCACACCGGAGCCCGTGGGGGACGATGGGAGCCAGGACGACCGCGACCTGGTGCACTTGGTTACGGCCCAAAGTCATGGTTCCGAGGTATGTCCTGTACTTACAAGCCACTCGTAGAGCAGTAGGGGCGAGGCTGGTTTGCCTGACACTACACTTTTGAGTTAGTTCACAGGAAATTAGGGCGAGATGCACGGTTCGAACCCATATTGATCGGGCAGCATGGAATGGACAAATTTTGTTGGTTTTGTTCGTTTATATGCATATCACTATACCTGTGAGTTGGTTCAGTGGAAGTTAGTGTGAGAATGCACGGTCCGAATCGATAGTTCTTGGACACAGGCTGGACTACCTTTAATGTGTTATCGGCATTATCATAGCAATACTATGATAACGATAATGTCGCTATACGTCATGTGTTCCTACTCTACGCCAGGGACCCTGCCATGTTCCGGTGGCCTCCGACTCGGGAGGGTTACCATTCTGTGGTCTCGGGAGGGTTACCAGTCTGTGGTGACCTATCGGTCGAGCGTACGTAGCGGCCACGTCTATGAATAGTGGACTACTGTATCGCACGCCGCGCGTTCTGTTTCTCTCGCGATTTGCTGAAGCCTACTCGCCAGGGATGACTCTTTTGGCTGGAGTCTAGCTTCGATATGGAATGGCAAGGATAGTCCTCTGCCAGCATGAAGCCCTCAACTTCTCGCACGTGTCCAACGCGTATGGTTGGGGTGCACAACGAACCTTTTATATGTCACGAATATTCACCGAATCGGAGCTCAAATAAGACCTATGTCATAGGGCTGTATAGTATGGTATTTCTTGACAGGATCACGGCGCAGTATGGTTGCAGCTATTTGCTGAAGCCTAATGGCCGGGGATGACTCCTTTGGCGGGGGTCTAACTCAGATATGGAACGGGAACCATATTCCTTGGTCAATATGAAGACATCAACTTCTCGCGCGTGTCCAACACGTATGGTTGGGGTGCACAACAAAACTTTTCAAATCTGGGCTACAGCAATATCAGGATATATCGTGGGTGATATATATGTGATGAGTCTTCACCGAATCTACTCAAATACGACCCACCTGTACATGAAGGTATGTCGCCACATGATCACGGTGCAGTATAGTTACAGCTGTATGATATAGGCTGGTATATTCATATCAGGCTTGAATGTCCTCTATGGCAATTCACAAGTATTGGGTATGTATACCTGCATACCAGGTTTGAATCGCAACCGGGTGATGGATCTACCGGACATGCAGGGCTGCAGCTCGTCTACGCCCTTGCCTAGGTACATAGTAAAGACGTGGTCCGGGTCGCACGATATTTATGAAGATTAAATATCGTTAATTCATTTCGAGTCGGACGATAATATTTATATATATAGTCATTCATTTTGAATATTAATTGATACAGTCTGGAGCTGCTAGAGGTACAGAGCTGCCATTTGGCGAATACGTTGAGGATAAGGGTTACAGGCGTGCCCGCGCCGCACGACATTCTCGAGTTTCGCAGGCATCTCCGGCGTTGCCGGGGATACCCCCCAGCGTGACTGGTTTTTCTGGCGTTGCCAGCTATATGCAGCGCTGCTGTTTCAACGGTTGGTTTACGACGAGGTTGCGATATTCTATTTATTTCAAAGTTAATTTATTTTATTTTGATATTACTTTATACAGTCTGGCGTGGACAGCTATATACAGCGCTGCTGTTTGGCGAGTACGCTGAGGATAAGGGCTACAGGCGTTGCCCGTGCCGCGCGATATTCTCGAGTTTCGCAGGCATCTCCGGCGTCGCCGAGATGCCCTCCAACGTGGCAAGGCTTTCTGGCGTTGCCAGCTACATGCAGCGCTGCTGTTTCGGCGGTTGGCTTACGACAAGCCTGCCACTGTCGCACGATATATATATTTCAAAATTTCAAAATTATTTATATATTTTGAATATTTTCGTTACACCGTCTGGAGCTGCCAGAGGTACCCAGCGCTGCTGTTTGGCGAGTACGTTGAGGACGAGTGTTACAGGTGTTGCCCGTGTCGCACGATATTTTCGAGTTTCGCAGGCCTCTCCGGCGTCGCCGGGGATACCCTCCAGCGTGGCAAGGGTTCTGGCGCTGCCAGCTATATGCAGCGCTGCTGTTTCGGCGGTTGGCTTACGACGAGCCTGCCTCCGCCGCACGATATTTATTGAAATAAATAAATAAATTTTGAATAATTGCTTTATACCGTCTGGAGCTGCTAGCGGTATACAGCGCGGCTGGTTGGCGAGTATGTTGAGGACAAGTGCTACAGGCGTTGCCCGTGCCGCACGATATTCTCGAGTTCGCAGGACTCTCCGGCGTCGCCGGGGATACCCTCCAGCGTGGCTGGTTGTTCTGGCGTTGCCACCTGTATGCAGCGCTGCTGTTTCGGCGCTCTGTTTCAACGAGACTGCCTCTACCGCAGGAGATTTATGTAAAATATAGATTTATTTATTTATTTGAATGTTACTCTATACCGCCTAGAGCTGCCAGCGGCATACAGCGCCGCTGTTTGGCGAGTACGTTCAGGTTAAGGGTTCCAGGCGCTGCCGGGTACACAGTTAATACATATATAGTCTATATATAAACATGCGGCAGGTCACGAGCCGGGTGGCAGCGAAGAATCCCCTCGGCTACTGAAGCTCAAAGACACGGGCCACGATTACCTATGAATTTACGATACGTACGCACGGTACACGACTATCCTCGGGTTATCGAGGAATCCCCTCGGTCCCTGGTTCCAAGACACCGGGTATGTCACGTCAACTCATTGTGCCCTTCCTGGGCGACGCTTGCGTGACACTTGGCTCGCCAAGAGGCCTCGTGCATTTTACTTGATTGATTTAGGTATATACCAGATTCGTATTTACGTACTTACTTATATATATATTTATTCTATTTTATTTATTTATTTATTTCCGATTATCAGAGACACTCCAGCGACTCTTCGCACCCTTTTGCTAGCTTACACGAGAACCCGAACGCAAAGTATTCTTAGGATGCGACCGGAGTCGCGTTGCAGTTGTCTTTGTACCCGTCAGGTTTTCTCGGCGGGTCCCTGGACGCAGCATCGCTTCGACGTTTGCTTACAGCACACGCCTACAATTTACCCTTGCTGTGTATAGTTGACTGACCTTCCAGGCGCGGTGAACCTAGGTCCGTGCAATACGGCCAGCTCGCCCCTCCTATTGCCCCCGTCACGGGGCTCCCGCGTCCATGCACCGATGTCGCAATGCGCTGGGAAGCAGGTAGTAAGAGGGGCATAGCCCTGCTCGGAACGGGTCTGCTCGGGTCGGAGCAGGCCTGATGTCCTTCCCCCTCGCTGCCCTTGTGCCACACGGTACGCACACGTCCGACCCTCTGCCTCACTGTGCAATAGGTCGTGACTGATGCTTAGTTCGAAGGCCTCGACCACCGCCATCGGCAGGTTCGATCCTGCTTACCTCCGCCGCCCGCTGTGTCGGCAGAAGAGGCCTCGTGGGCAGCCACCGGAGCGCGACTCTCCGCCCCGGACATGCCACCTGGGCTGGCCGACCTTGCCAGCGACCCTAGCGGAGCATGCCGCTTGCCGTGGCTCTCCCCGGTATGGGATGCTGGAGAAAAGGGCCGCAACTTCGTGCCGGGTTTCGTCCGTAAACAAGTGGCTTTCTGGGAGAACGTCGTCCTCGAAGACCATCCGCTCCGCGATACGTTGGTTTCGTACCTACGTGCCGGGGGGAACGTGCACGATTTCTTTTTCGACTCGCACAAGGGGCCATCTAGTGATCGTCCATACAACGTTGACCGGTTCCCGGGGGCAGTGTTTGCCAACCGTATTCCGCTGCCATTCACCGAGTTCGTGGGCATGGAGATGCAGTCGCTTATCGACCGGGGGGGGGTGGTTAAGTGGGCCGACGTGAGAAGCCCGACAAGTCCCTCACGGCCGCGCTTAGTCATGGCACTGTCAGTGGTAGAGACGAAACCGCGCCTCATATACGACGCGCGACCTCTGAACAAGTTTTGCAAGCAGGTTCTCTTCTCCATGGACACAGTGGTGCGAGTGGCAAACGTCGCATCAGAAGGGTGTTGTATGACATATCTCGATGACTTGAGCGCCTTCCACCATATTTTACTTCGTCCGTCGTCGTGGCCCCTCTTCGGTTTCACCCACCAAGGGGTCGATTACTGCTGGTGTGTTGAACCCATGGGTGTATCATGCTTTGAGTGAGGCCAAGGCGGCGTTCATTCGCTTCAAGGGAATCCCGGCACTAGCTTACCTCGACGATTCTTGGTAGAGCAACCACGTTGCAACGCAAGGTTTGCCGGCGCGAGATCAATGGCTGGCGGCGGGGGAGGCTACCTACATAGCCATGCTCGTTTCCTTCATGGACGGTTGCTTCTTGTCCGTCAAGAAATGCGATCTACGCCCTACACGGTTACAGCAGTACCTCGGAATCCTGTGCGACTCAGACACGGCCCCGTTCCGAGTACCGCCAGACAAACTCGATAAGCTGCGGCAGCTTGTGACGGCGGCCCTGGATGGGGAAGGGACCTCATTTCGAACACTGCAGCGTATAGCGGGAAAATGCATGAGCATGACCGTCGCGATTCGGCCCGCATCGTTATGGACTCATGCCATGTTCTCAACACTCGCAGCTTTGGAGAAGTCCGGCCTGAGCCGGATCGACTTGACGTCGGAGGCGAGGGGGGATCTCCTCGGTGAACTCAGGCAATGGAAGGGCCTTGCATCTACGTCGCACGAGGGGCCGTGGCAGCGGGCACGCCACTTTACGGCAGCTCTCATCGAAGGAGCTTCGGACGCCTCGTCAGTCGGATGGGGGGGGGTCGTTATGTCCTTCGGGGACCCCTCCAAAGCCGGGGGGGTGTTTCCGCACGATTAGTTGAACAAACACATCAATAAGAAGGAAATGTATGCGCTATACCATCTCCTCAGGCAGGTCTGTACACGGCGCCCCGAGACTTTGCGCCGGGCTCAAATGTTGATCAATGTGGACAACTAATCGGTGGTGGGGGCGTTCAACCGGGGCCGGGCGAAAGGCCGGGAGACACATGCCATCTTGGTACAGCTGTTCGATCTACAAGTCGAGTACGGATTTATGCTGTCGCTCAAGTGGGTCCCTACCGCGGATAACGGCGTCGCGGATGCTATTTCGAGGCCATTGCGCGACTCCAGAATTCGTCTCACGTCGGAAGCCTTTCGAGCCCTCTGGGATTACTCAGGTCCGTTTAATATGGACTTGATGGCTTCCACAGCGTCCGCACAACGCGTCCCCGGTAACGCGGGGATATTACCATTTTTCTCGCAATTCCATGGCGAAGGCTCGTCCGGGGCGGACGTTTTGTCCCAAGATGTCTCCCGAGTTCCAGGCACGGGAGAATCTGCCTTTGGGTATTGCTTCCCACCACCGGGGATCGCCGGGCATATATTGCAGCATATGGCAGAGTGCAACGCGCACGCGGTAATTCTCGTCCCGGATACAAAAGCGTATTGGTTTCCGCAGGCGAAACAGGCCACGGTCCGATCTAGGGTTGTAGCCAGGAGGGATCAAAAAGGTGTATTCCAGTGGCCTAGTCAGGACGGCACCCTCAAAAAGTGGCGATACCCTAGGTGGCCCATGGTAGCATACGAGGTGGATTTCCGCTGAGGCTGAATGTTAATTTCCATTTCTGCGTTTTCGTAGTCTGTTGGGTGTTGGTACTGGTTTGTGCAGAGTGCCTCACGACATCTCGGGGGGGGGAGGCCGTTCTCACGGGCATCTAGCCGAGTCGGGAGCTTCATGCGGCAACAGCTCTGCACCAAGTGTTACTCGTCGAACGTGCTGTAGTTTAACTTTTGTTGGCATTGCGGCAAACCTCCGTACCGTGGATCACCGGCCCCGCGGGATCCGAGGGTACCACCGGTCCAGATTGATCTGGCTAAACTGCGGGCCCATCGCGACGGGGTGCTAGCAGGTATGGCGGAACAGCCCGGGCAACAACAGAAGTGCAAGGTAGCCGATGATTTCGATGCATTCCTCCGCGCCTATTCGGCTGGGCTTCGCTGGTGGGAATCTGGGACAGATCACGATGTGTTTGCTTGGTGTTGCTACCTCGACTCACACGGGAAGGGTACCACTTGGGTGCACGACGTGTCATGCTCCAACGTTGACTCCAACACCGCCGACGACTGCCCGGCTGCTACGAACTGCGCACAACGATATGCGGCCAATTCCCTCGACAAAGGCAAAGTATCTAAGTTGAAAATGGCCTACCGGGAGCAGCGCGGGAAGGGGGAGGGTTGGGACCCGGTTGGAAAGCTCGGTAACCTTTGCTCGAGTCAGCTGGTCGACGCCTACCTCTCATACGTTAGTGTAGAGCAGAAGCGGGTAGGAGCCCCGGTTAACCAAGCGAACCCCATGTTAGCGCACGTGTTGGCCGAGTTTCTGGAAGACATGCGATCACGGGCGCAGCTCGTGAAGTCTTTGGCTCAGCGGATTGCTATTACTACGGACATCGCCTTGTATTCTCTAGCATTTGCTTTTATGAGGCGGGGGCACGACCTGTCCTTCACTAAAGGATCACAGTTCCTGCGCCTTCCTCAGTCTAGGAGGCTGATCTTTAACTTTCAATTTGGAAAAACGTTGAGAAAGTCTAGCGAGGCAGTCGTGGTGTTGGCGGACAACGAATGCCCTCAAATTTGTGCGTTCCGGAGGGTCACGGAATACATTTCGGCAGCGTATAGTGTCGGTTGGGACCTCGCCAAAGGACATTTGTTTCCGGTAGTTTTGCCAGGTGGGGGGCGGGGAGACGTCACGCTGGCTGCGCGGCGCATGGTCACAGCGCTGCAGGGGCACCTGCGAGCGGCCGGGCTGCCCAGCAAGTTTACAATGCATTCATTTCGCTCAGGCGGTTTTCCTGAGTAAGCCGCTGGCAGGAACCCCAATGGACGAGATCATGCACATGGGCGGCTGGAAGACGGAGAGCATGGCACGGTACTATATCGGGTCTACCACTAGTACGAGAGTAGTAGGGGCTAAGCGGCAACGGAAGCAGGCTTGAGCCGATGCCTCCGACTTACCACTGTCACCGGCCTTCGCGGAAGATTTTGCTGTATGTTCGCCGAAGTTCCATTTTAAGTAATGTAAGTTTGGGTGGGTTGAGGTAACATGGCTCCAGGCTGGTGGTCAGAAAAGAGAGAAGTTCAGGTGGGACCACCGGCGGGAGCAGGAAGCCTCATCCAATCCAATACTTCGATGAAATGATCGGTAACAGAGTTAAAGGATACCGCAGTAATATCGTCAACCAACCTCAGGTTCCCACGGTTGGCACAAAAGTTGGAACCATATGTTTGCTACCAAATACTAGGACTGTCTATGAAGCGAGCTCACTCGTGTTATAGTCCCCGAAATCCTCGACGAGATATCAGCGAGGAGCGGAAAAAGTTAAGACCATCCCACCCACCCTACACTGGGTATTCTTTTAACAGTTGTGTTCATTTCCCAAATACTGCTGCGCTAAGGGCACTTCGACCGAAGCCACCCTCAGCGCGGGTGGTGTATCGACAGGTGAGGACCTTCTGCGGGAGCAGGAAGCCTCATCCAATCCAATACTTGAATGAAATGATCGGTGACAAAGTTAAAGAATACCGCAGTAATATACGTTGAATCTACAACCACGTTTTTACGAATAACTATGATGATATGATAATTTGAACGTGCTGAACCGGTGCGGAGGGACTAAAAATACAATACCTGGAATCTGGTACATAGAACTACTTAGCTTTGTATTGTTGCTGAGAGGCCTCGGTTGGTGGATCCCTGGCCTCTCAGGATCTCCCACTTGGACACCGCCTCCTTACATTGCTTGCTGAACGGGCCAGCGTTTTTTCTTTGATTTCCCCCTCCACCTTTTTTTTGCAGTTGCACGAAGTATCATCATACCAAGTCCCAGCTGAGCTCAGCTTTGATCATCATCAGCTCAGCTCCGCTCAGCACCGCAGCGCCGTGCGATGCTGTGCCCTGCCGTGCCCTGCCGTGCGGTACTATGCGGTGCTGTTTCGTGCTGTGCTGTGCTGCATGCTTTGCTGTACTTACTCTTTCGAGCATGCAGTATCATCATACTAGATCCCAGCTGAGCTCAGCTTGGCTCATCAGCTCAGCTCAGCTCAGCAGCGCAGCCCCGTGCGGTCCGTGCCCTGCCGTGCCCTGCTGTGCGGTGCAGTCCCGTGTGATGCTGTGCCGTGCTGTCACATACTGCGTTGCTGTAATTGCTCTTTCGTACACGTTAGGGCTTTTAGTTGCACGAAGTGTCATCATATAAGGTCTCAGCAGAGCTCAGCTTGGCTTATCAGCTCAGCGCAGCGACGTGCAGAGCCGTCCAGTGCCGTTACCGGAAAGACTTTCGTGTATGCCAGGTATCACTCGAAGTGTCAAAATCATACCAGGTACCGGTACTATTAATACTGCACCAGATTTATTGGTACTGCAGCACATTGTTGAATCACACAAAATGTACTACCCGCGCAGCTCAGCCCCGCTATGGCTCAGTAGCGAAGCGCAGCGCCGTACGGTGCCGTCCGGTGCGGTGCCGCGCCGTTTGCCCTGCGGTGCGGCGTTGTGCCGTGTTGCGCTATGCTTTTTTTTTCGAACATACAGAAGAAGGCATTATGCCAAGGAGTGCCAGGTACCAGCTACCGGTATGTATGTGTGTACAGACTACTCGTATTTTTGCTTTCTTCATTTGATCTCTCTCTGTACTCATTACCACGTACTTTTTTTCACAAATTTTACCTATACTGCTGATCAGAACGGGACATAGGACGCCTGCTACGATAGATGGTAGCACTTTTTCGCTTTTTTCTTCCTCAATTTCGATACTCCTTAACACAATATCGCTGGAATGTCGTGTTTTTGTTCGTTTTTTTTTCGTGTCTATACCTAGGACGCGAGATTGGCCATCGTACTGCGCATTCATTTTTCTCAAAGTCAGCGTTTTCGGTAGAGATGGGTGGGATATAGATCTTCTTAAGTGAGGAGTTCCAGAAAAAAAACGGTGCACCTCTACCATAGCGTGTGTCATCGCAAACAAGCACACAGCACAGCGCACGGCAATCAGCTCTGCACAAGTAGTTCTTGGCATTATCAAATCGCTAATAGCATCAAGTAATGGGCCTCTTCGTTCTTGCCCCTTCACCTTAAATTGCATTCTTCCTTGCTCGAGAGTAGCGGGGGGCGTCAGTCGCCCGCGGGGTGGAGCCCATGTACATACCACCAGCAAAAATTATAACCCGCCAATGAACGCCCACAATGGATAACTTCTACGCGTTCTTCGCCGAAGGCAGAGGGAGCATAGTACCTTTACTTCGAGCTCAAACTCGATCCCCAGCACTCAGATACATAGGAAGTATGGTATATCCCCCTTCGGGACGTTTCCTCCAAGCAATCTCTCTCTGCTGCTCCGCGTGGTGCGGGTCAGCTATCACACAGCAGTGGGAGGCAGATACCGCGATGTAGCCGCAGCAGTATCAGCAGCAGCATTCAAAAACGTACGAAACGATTCCCACACACACCGACTAACCCGTCCACCCACCCAATACCCAACCGCCATGTGGCAGCTGTACAACAGTGCGTACAGCAGCAAACAGCTGTGGTTCTTTCGCCGGCGAACGGGAAGCGGATTTCGTCTTGGTAAAATCGTTGTGTTATGTGTTGCTTCCTTGCTCCTTGCGGCTGAACGCTGGTGTTGTGCGATAGGCTTCTGCTGTTTGGGGAATCAAGTTGCGCCGAATTCTGCACGTTGAATCTACAACCGCTCTACTCATGACTGTAATGAAATGATTGTCACTGAACTTGCTGAAACGGTACGACGGGACTCGAGGCTTCCCCCGAAGGGCAACTCCTCCCAGGCGTGCCTCGCCCCCTGATTGGCCGAGTGGGATGGGGGGGGGGACCTCGGCCAATGGGATTGGGGCTCGGAAACGCAGGGATGAAATCAAACTGCCTCTTATATTCCCGGGGGCGCTCCGCCGCAACGGGCTGACGCCCGCCTGAGGCTCCGCGCGTTCCAGTAATGTGACTAAAAAGAACGGTGATGTGAAACGATATACTGCCAAGGGTGCAGTGTGAATAATGAAATGGTAGTCGATCATAACGTGTCGAACCCCAAAGTGCCATGATGCATAAATAATCAGGTAGGAGATGAGGCCAAATTGTTATTGTTCTCAATGACGGATAGACATGACACAATCGCCTCAGCCAAATCGACTTTGACGTTCACATTTTGTTGTACGGGCAACGTCAACCCACGAACCAGCACTGCACCATTCCTGCTAAGAACTGCAACAAAGTAGGCTTAAAACAAAATTGAAACGCGAACCGCGTATACGCGGACGTGACGGCGCCCATGTTGGAAGGGAACCGTATAATTATGAATACTGCAAGTAAACTGTACTGCCCCTACTCTACCAATGGTAGGACATCTCTTTTTCCACTTGGCCGCAGAGCATTGTCGGAGCACAACGCACAATCGGAGAACATTACCCCGAACTACCCCTTGCTCCCCACTCGTGCCCATGGCGGCGTAGCCGCAGGCGGGCGCCAACACATTACTGCAACTACTCCTACTGCGACACTATCGCCTGTCCCATGCCCTATAACGTATGACGATTGGGCCACAGCATGTCTCTTGCTTCCTACTCTCGCTCCATGGCTGCGGAGGCGCAGGCGGGCGACAACACAACATTACTACAGGTGCTGCTGTCACAACTACACATGCCTCCCCGGTTCTATGGCGTACAACTGTATGGTATGCTGCACCTGCAATTACTGGGCCAGCATTAACCATGCCCTCTACTCTTGTATGACTTGCCTCCACTTTTGCCGCGTGGTTATCGAGGCGCAGGCGGGCGACCACACGATACGGTACTACAAAAAAAAATATTACCCCGACTACACTTCTGTACCATTGCATGCAACTAAATGGTATGCTGCACGTGCTTATACTACCGGTTTAAGGTATACGATGCACGCAATACTGCTGTGCCACAATGTCCCATGCCCCCCATGGCCGCGGAGCTGCAGATGGGCGTGAAGGCAGTATCTCTAAAATAGCAAAACCTCGACCGAAACGTAAACCCATAACACTGCGAGAGTCCCTGCAAAACACGTTAGTACAGGTAAGTTTATAGGGCAACAGAAAAAATTAAAGGCCGCGTCTGATGTTGAAGAAACCTGGCAACTGCTCAGGGTGATGGGTGCGAACGATAACTGTTGGCTACTGAAAGAAAACACTGCTCCTGATACTGCTGCTACCATTGCTTTTACTCCCATTGATACTGCCACGACTGCTTTTCCCTGCTGCAACTCAGAGCCAGTTCATCCCATTCGCCAAGGGCGCTGAGCCGTTGCCGTCGGTAAACGCACTACTCTTAACGTCCGCCGCTCGTACTACTACCGTGGAAGACAATTCGTAATGTCACCAACATCCGACGAAGTAATCAATCGACATGTTGTACTGCTACTGTCTGCCGCACGCACAACTTATCGGTCAGTGTACCGCGTTTGTACAGAATTTCCAGCGCAACATCGGATTGACGTGTTGCGTATTTCACAAACTTTCGTGCACCCTGTAGCATAATACCCCCGCCACCCCCCCTCCTACAGACGCCCTAAAGCCGCAATCCCTAAGATGAAGTACATTATGTCTACATATATCAGCATAATGCGTGATAGATGACTTGTATGCCGTACAGCACAAGACAACTTTTAGTCACGGACAGCGCTTGGTATGCCGTCGAAAATGAGCGTCGGACACGGACGAAGCGTAATCCAGTGTCGGCGATCATGAGACACCTGTAGACACTGGATGGACGACATGTACAGCAGTGGGCATAAGACGTAGAGAGTTGGGGTGATAGGCCTTGGTATCGCAAAGCAAAAGAATATAATCCGTAATCGCAGTTGATGGATCCGCAGTGGCGACCCGGTGAAGGAGATACGGATAACTTTAACGTACCCTAGTTGTACTGCAGTAATTTCTGGCTGACGCATGTAGGTAAAATGGCTACCAGGTATACATTATTCGAATGTTCTCGTCGTACGAAGAATATGAACGCGAAGGAGTTCTTGGTTTATGCCATTGGCGATATGGAAAGAAGGGTTGTTACGATGGGCGTTGAGGTATTGTACAACTTCATAGCGAATGTCAAAATACCTCTCAGGATCCCCGAAAATGCGACTGGCGACTGGCGAGTGCTCGAAATCCACACGATCCATCACAAACTTCGCGGCGTACACGCCATGAAGAAGGTGGAGGTTGTGAATGGGCAGATGGTGGTTGGAAGAAGACGGGTGGTTGAGCGAGAGGTGGTACAGAAGATCGAGAGGTAATACCTGTCGCGGCTTCAGTTAAAGGTTCGTAAACAACACTTGCAACGTGGGGAACGCTGTTGGTAAGATGAGAAAGAAACACAGGCGTATGACGGATTGCCGGTTTTGGGCACGAGTGAGGGCAACTTACATTTGCCCGTGCCCGAATACGTCGTTTCTTAAGTAAAGACCTATGCGGGAGAACGTTTGACCCTGTGATATGTTGATTATGAGAGAGCCAACTCTAGGAGGGAATTGAATACGTTGAAAAATTATATTTTCGACCTACTTGGCCGTGAAACATAGTTCGAGGAATGAGCACATTTTTTTCCTCGGGTGTGAGGAGTTTTACTTGAATAACTCGCGAGTTGGGGGAAATCCCGCGGAGGGCGGCTTTCTGTCCATTCCCAAGGCCTTCAGAAAAGTTGAGGATTCCAAAGAGCACCGCTAAGGCACCGGATTCGAGGGTAAATTCGTGAGGTAGAACACCTTGAACGTTACTACTATCGAGGTGTTCTGGTGATGCAACGCCGTACTAGGGTTTGTTTCGTCATTCATAACGGTGTCGGACCTGTAAAATGCGGCTTCGTTGCCGGGGCGCTTAGCGGCGATGACGTATTTTGATCCGCCAAGTGAGGCGTTAGTCGTAGCCAAGATGGCATTATCCTGCAGCAGCCGTGTGTCCTGATTGAGATCGGCATATACGAACTTAATATCTTGAAGCCAGTTGTGCATTGAAGGTTAAAGTGGTCTGCGATATGGTTATTATCGGAGTTAGACGGCGCGATGAGGTAGGCACCGACAGAAAAACGAGAACTAGGTTGGCGGTTTTCGCCTGCTGTTCGTACGAAGGAAGCATAGGAAGCACAATTTTTGTCTCTTTGGGAAACGGCGAGACGCATTTGGTGGACGTATTGCCATAAGTCGCTCGATATGAAAGCAGCATCAACAGTGTCCGACGATGAGCCGAACTCGACAACAGGCCCAATCTGCCTCCAATCCCAACTAAACGAAAATAGTTTCCCCGCCAAGGACGGGGAAATTGCGCATAAAATCACGTAGAGTAATGACGAGGGCTTCGATGCAAAAGTTGTGAGTCATTGGTAATTCATCGAAGATAATGAGACATTTTTTTTCTCATGCGCTCAGCCCGTTGGGAATCGTTTCTGATGTTACACACAGCTCCAGGTACAACGTTTTCGTGAAGACGAAATTCGAACATGGCACGGGCGGTCCATCTACCAGGAAGCTGGAGGGCGGCAATGCCTGTCGATGCCACAGGTAACACAGTCACACCTTCATATCGTAAACGTGAGGCTATGGCCTTTTTCTGTTCCCAGTCCCAGCTTGCACCAGCGCTGGTGCATCGATCACGACAGGCCGTGTATGTCCGCTCCTAGCGGCGTTAATAACGGTAGTGTAAATGTGATATTAATCGGAAGCGAGCAGAGGTTCGTATTAGTCAGTAAAAAGTGCTCCGTTGGCTTGTTTAAATGAAGATTTTATTCGCTCGAAATTGGCTTGTCGGTGTTTAACGGGAGGAATACTGAGCTGATCGTTCGTTTTACCATGGAGTTGAAGCTTGAGCTTAATTTGGCGGCGCAACGCTTCTTGTATGGCCTCATCTCTACCGAGTCGAAGGCAGAGGTATTCGATGAGGATGTCTTGGTAATCATGTCATCGTTTGGGAGTTGACCGCCCCGCTGAAATAAGGGTTGCAACCAGACCTCGTAGCTCGTGTGGCATTTGGAAAGCACAAGCTTCTTCCATGCATATAGAGTACTCCTCGTGGCCCGTGCCGAGAGCCAAGGTTCTCGCGGTGCCATGAAATGGGGGGTATGCCATCGGTGTTTGTTGCGGGGAGGTGGTTGTACGCAATTCGAGGAAAGATCTAGCGGCAGTTTTACTGGGGAGCCGGAGATAAAATAGATCACCAACGGCTGGAGATTGGAAATTACGGTGGCAGACGTGGGGCAACGCTCGTTGAGAAACGGTGTTTCCGTAAGTGTCCAAAAAATTTCGGGGGTGCGGAGTAGAAGGGGCAGGGGCGTCATTTCTTGTTTTAATAATGATGTAAGTTTCGAAGTAGTCAAGTAGTGTACGAGATGAGAATTTTTCATGTCTTGGTCTCTCCAAGTATCTCATAAGAGCTAAAATAGCAGTTTTCGCTAATTGTTGGCGTTCATCAATTGATTGTTGCTGGAAAAACGACGTTGTTGTCGCCCTCAACGCGTACGTGAACGAGAGAAACTGCAGGTGTACGGTTGAGATTGCTAAAGCAGTACGCTTCAGCCCCTGATACATACCTTGTCTTTCGATATTGGTCAATTTCGCTGGTTATTCCGGATATCCTTGCCTCCATCCTGTCAGCGCCGTTAATTACGTGTCAAAGAGGTATTTTACACAAGACGCAGCGGTAACGATGCCAACGCATATATGACAGCTGTATTTTAGAAGGAGATATGGGTTGTAGGGGACAATCCATTGTTTGCCGATTTCGACGTCTTTGAATACTCCCTCACCTTTTTCGCGAAATGTCAGGTTGTCATGTTATCTGTTTATTTGTATTCTGCGCGGCCTGCGTTCCCATTTTGCGGACGCGGTCGTTCTGAATAGTTGAGGGTAGTATAAATTACAGAATTTTACGCCAGCTAGTTTCCATGCACGGAGAGTTGACGTCATGTGCTCCGCAAGGCCAATGGACCATGAACTTGAACACCTTCTCACGAAGGCATCCGTTTGCTATGGACTCAGAAGGAAGTTGGGCACACATCCAGAATCTAATTCGTTGAGTGTGTCCGGACCATCGCCCTTGAATTTGATAACGATATGCGAATGTGGGAGTCCTCGTTTTTGGAATTCGATGAAAGACATGTGGTAGTCGTACCGTCCGAAGACTTCACCGCTTTTAATACCTGCCGATATTTCGGCAAGTTCGGGTTAAAAACACGATAACATAAAGCCGGGCGATCAGATGTCGCTTGATGCGGTTTTAGGTTGTCGGCAATTTCTGGGCATTGAAGATTCCAAGTAAGTGCAATCATGAGGTGGGGCTTTCCTCGAAGGTTAACAACGGCGAGTGCATGTCATATATGGCTGGTAGTACGGTAGTCTATACTGGTAGGTGTACTTATCATATACGGCCGTACGTGCTGCTGCACTGCTGTACTGATGTATCGGGTTGATCGGCGGGTGGTGGGTGCACTGGGTGGCGTGGCAAGCGGGTGGTTAATTTCCCATCACGAGTACAAACCAAAGGCATATATTTGCTGCTGTACGCACTGCTGGACTGCTGTGTCACATGATGGTTGGGTTGTTCGGATGGTGGATGGGTTGGTCGATGGGTGGGTAGTTGGGTGGGTGGGTGGGTCGTTTCGTACCTGGGTGGGTGTTTTCGTGCCTGTGGGAGGTGGCCGTGTTTTCGAAGGGTGGACGGGTTGGTCGATGGGTGGTTGGGTGGGTACTTGGGTGGGTACTTGGGTGGGTGGGTGGGTGGGTGGGACGTTTCGCAAGTGGGCGGGTGTTTTCGTGCCTGTGGGAGATGGCCCTGTTATTTTTTTCACTGCTGTGCTGCCGTTGCTATCTATATGGTGGTTGAAGTTGGTCGGTGGGTGGGTGGCTTAGTCGGCGGTGGGTGTGTCGGGGCGTACGTGGGTGGATGTTTTCGTGCTTGTACACCGGGAGGCTGTGGCATGATTCGGGCATTGCAATACCGAATGTTGGCGATTGGAACCGACCAAATAACGATACAAACATGACAGCTTACCAGGGAAACTAATCAGCACAGCTTAAATCAAATGAAGGGATGGTCTACAACCAATCGGATTAGTAATCACCAAAACACCGGAGTAATCAGCAATCAAAATCAAATGAAGGGATGGTCTACAACCAATCGGATTAGTAATCACCAAAACACCGGAGTAATCAGCAATCAAAATTTGGCGTGCGCTAGTATGGTATTCTTGTAGATGAACTTATAATATACCGCCGTGCGTGCTGCTGCAGTGCTAAACTGCTGTATTGAGTTGGTCACTAGGTGGTGGGTGGGTGGTGGGTGCACTGGGTGGCGTGACTGGCGTGCGGGGGGAAATCCCATCACGAGTGCAAACCAACGCATTTGTTGGATGCCGTACGTATTGCTGGACTGCTGTGTCATGTGGTGGTTGGGTTGTTCGGAAGGCGGACGGGTTGGTCGGTGGGTGGGTAATTGCGTGCCTATGGGAAGTGATCCTGTTCATTTTCTTGCCGATGCAATGCCGTTGCTATCTATGGTGATTGGGTAAGTTGGTGGATGGATGGCTTGGTCAGCGGGTGGGTGGGTCGTGTGGTACGTGGGTGGGTGTTTTCGTGCCTGTACACTGGCCGGCTCTGGCATGCTTCCGGGGTACCACCGAATGTTGGTGATTGACACCGACCAAATAACCATACAATCGTGGTATATTATTTACGGAAAAAAATAGCGAAAATGAAACTAAATGAAGGGTGATTGACAACGATGACAACGACCACGCCCAACAAGGGTATACTAAACGACGATACAAACATATATTAATCACGGAAATAATCAGCAAAAAAATCATTAAATCAACGGATAAACTACAACTAATCTGAGCAAGAATCACGGAAACACCGAAGCAATCAGCTATCAAAATTTTGATGATACACCAAAGCAATCAGCTATCACAATTTGTGTGATACACCTAACTGATCAGCTATCAAAATTTTGGTCCTCACAAAAAAGTAGATTAAATGGAGGAATATTACATTACCTGGTAAAGAAGTAATCGTGATTTAACTGATCAGACTGAAACCGAAAATACAAAAAAAACAGGCAACCACGAATGATTAATCACGGACGACACCTAAATAGTCAATAACGTTATGTTGTTCATACTATTCACAAACGACATGCCAACCAAACATACATTTTTTTATGCAATCATCGTAAACTAACCACTGAAGCAATCCGCAAAAAAACGTAAATCAAGGGATGTTCTACAACTAATATTACCAATAGTCACGGAAACACCGAAGTAATCAGCAATCAAAATTTTGATTATCACAAAATACTTATTTACTGCAGGAACATTATGCCACCTGGTAACTAACTAGTCGTGATTTTACTGATCACAGAGTGAAACCCATAATACAAAAAAATCCGACAGCCTTGAATAATCAATCACGGGCATAATAAAATAGTCAAAGACGTTTTATTTACCATTACTACTGGTATCACTTCGAGTATATTCGAAAGCAACGGCGTACCTTGATCTTCCACAGTCTCTTCGCACAGCGGGTGTGTAGGCCTTGGTCCTCAGCCTCGTTGCAACCCCTGACGATCGCGGCGCCTTCGAAAAAATCCCCGGTACAGCCGTATCTAACGCCCGTGAAGGTCGAGCCTTCGATGAAGGCGACGCAAGTAGTCTGATCAAATATGAGAAAACGGTGTGCGTGAGTTACGTATTACGGTTAAAAACAATCTATTGAACGGTGTGATTGTTTCAACTCTGATGGTTCGGCATGCGTCAGCCAATTGCATTTTTCTTTTATGCCGAGCCCAAGCACAGCACCACCGAACCATCTGCGATGGACTTACACCGATCACCCAATCATCACATCAGCCGCATCAAAACTATTTTCACTCTAAAAAAACAAACTATCGCCGCCCTTTGCGTTTGTGCAATTGCACAGCAGCCGCCCGCAGGAGTCGTTCTCGAATTTCTTGCAGGAACAGTCATGGAATAATAAGTGCAGGTTCTCGTCGAACAGGGGGTAAACGGAAGGGATGGAAAAAACACGGATTCAGCGTAGCCTGTGCAGCGAACGGGAGGTAAACGAAAGGTGCGGTAAAAACACGGATTCAGGTTGTAGCTACTACTGAAAAATAATGCGTACGCCCAATGCGCTCAATGCACACAACGACGGAAGCGTGACTGTTGTACGATACTGTTTTGTTCTTGTTTTTCCATTAAAAAGCGCAACGCATACTTCTGCTGTATATGATTGCAACGAAAGGGTGACCGCTGGACGAGCACGAAAGCGTTTGTAGTGCTCTATGAAACTATTAATAGTACTGGTATGTATACACGTCAAATAGCATCTCGGTGGGTTGGGGTTGGGCGAAGGGAGAACCGCGGAAAGAAAGCGCGAAAAACAAATTATGCTTACGTGCTCTTCCGTTGTCGTTGGTTGCCTCCACCAGCTTCCCGATGGAGACGCAAGCCAAGCAGTAGGTTTTGGAGGACTTGGACGGGTCCCGGTCCTTGCAGAATAGGTTGGCGACGAAATCAGGTCTTAGCATCCTTGTACACGCCGCGGTCGCAAACGTCGAAAGACGAGTTCTTCGCCTTCTTCACGGCCTAACTCCCGAGACAATCCTCCTCGGAACACGGCTGAATTTTGGGGCTCCCCGGCTACTTCCAAAGGACGATTGACGCCAGTAACCTCCGGTGCGGGTCTACTCTTCTTAGCGGGAGACCGCTTGAAAGCGTCCGACATGGAGCCGTGATGCGGCTAACGTGATGACCGGGTGGTGGGGGTATGTCGGCGAGGATAGTTATGCGGTGCTCGTGCGCCCGACAAAAAAACGTTGCAATTGGCCGACGCATTGACGCGTACCGAATGATCAAACCGGTAGCCGTTCAATAGATTGCAACAGGCTTTCCACGAAAACGGAAACTATACTGTACCGTCCATACCGGTATTGCTCTGCGTTCGCCTGATTGAAACCGATACGCGTTCGCGAGACTAACATACAATTCACTAGATTGTTCGACTGTCGGATAATATACGCGTAGAATACTGTTCTTAAACCTGTCAAACGGTATCAGTATTGCTCGGTCTTGGCATGATTAATATTGATAAATTGATACCCGTTCGCGAGACTATTATACAATTCACTAGATTATTTGACTGTCCGAAAACTACGCTTAGAATATTGTTCTTAAACCTGTCTAACGCATGAAACACCCAAGAGAAAAAACGAAAATTAACTAGAATACTGTTCTAAAGCCTGTCTAACGCATGAAACACCCACGAGATGAAAAAAAAAACGCGTGAAACACCAAAAAGAAAAAAATGGTAATAACGAGAACAAATCAAACACAACAAAATGTATTTCCGGTTCGCGGGACGGTAAAATATACGGTTAGCAGGACAGTCGTGTGCTACGCCGCGTTCGAGAGGCGCATGAAATTAAAAAAAGCTTTTAATGAAGAGAGCACAGCACGCCCGGTGAGATACCCCACGAGCACGCCAGAGGCTGCCCCCGGCAGCGTCGGGAGTGGCGAGCAAGGCGAGGCACGTCCTGTAATCAGCTCGCGAGAAGTGGACCGCAGCTCGAATTACCTCGAATACGGCCGAAATTCTAGTCTATATCGGAGTCCTCGGCTGTTCTCGTGCAAGCGTCAAACTCAAAAATATCTGTCCTTGCCAGGGGGGCAAAGCGGCGGGCTGCCGCCCGCCTTGGCGCCACGCATGCCCGCAAGTTTCGAGGATGCATAGTATGTATACCTATAATTGTCATTTTCCCTTCTGTTGTTGGGCATGTCGCTTCGTGCTCGCACTTTCATCCAAAACGCCAGAAGGGGTGGGCAAAATTCGGACCTTGGCGTCACGTTGCCCGAGGTTTGGGCGCGATCCGTGCCAACGTGTCGCGCGTGGCAAGCCCTTTTGACCTTTTTGGCCTTGGGCACATTTAAGGCAAATCCCCGGGTTTCCGCAAATTTGCAGATGACAGACAGCAGACAACATGCGGAGACGCAACGCTACATACTACCTTGCCGCACAGCAGCAGCAGTTGGCAACAATATGTATTATGTGCGCATAATAGCGTGTGCTCGCTACGCTTCGGCGTGATGCTCGTGTCGGAGCCTGCCATTTGTCACCCCACCATACCACACATTTCTGCTGTGCTGCCGCTGCCTCCGCATGTCCATCGATCGCGCCATGATGTCCGCAAAATCCTCGGGGTTGAGGTTCCCGCATCCCCTATCCCCGTATACGTACGTACGATTTGGGGAGGCAGTTCTTTCCACGCGAAAAAAATCAGAATTTTTTGCCAAGATCGCAGATGACACACGGCAGACAACATGCGGAGAGCACAACGCTACAACCCTGCCGCACAGCGGCAGCAGTAGGCGACACCATGTACGTGTGCATGGCGTGTCCTCGCTATGCTGCCACGAGCTGTTTGTGTCGGAGCCCGCCGTGTGTCACCCCACAATACCACATATTTCTGTTGTGTTGCTGCTGCGTGCGCATGCCCATAGGATGCCCATAGATCGCGCCACTTTGGGCGGAAATATGGGGACCTTTGTAACATTAACTTATATACCAACCTGTACATAACCACTATTTTTACGTCCATACCAGGGGTAATGTTTTGTGTCTAAAATTCTGCCCACACCACAGATGACAGGCACCAGACAACACGCGGACAGAACAACATTATGCGTACAACCCTGCCGCACAGCAGTATTAGAATACATCATGTACGTGCGCGTGGCGTGTCCTCGCTATGCTGCGGCGAGTTGCTTTTGTCGGAGCCTGTCATCTGTCACTCCGCCATACCGTATATTTCTGCTGTGCTGCCGCTGCGTGGGTGTGCTCATTGTCGCTTAACTTTGACGGAAATACAGGGACCTTTAGAATAATAATTTGGAGACAAACCAATCCTTACATTTTATTCCACAGAGGCAGTTTTTTACGTACGTCATTTTTTACGGAGATTTCTTGCCCACGTCACAGATGACAAGACACCAAACAAAATGCGGGAAACACGATGCCGTGTTGTACGACCCTGCCGCCCAGCAGCAGCAGCAGGCAGGGCCATGTGCGCGTGCCGTATTCTCTCTATACTGCGGCAAGTTGTTTTTGTCATAGCCTGTCATGTATTGTCCTGTTCCTTGCTCGTGCTCAATAAGTGCTCTATACATTGCATTATACAGTACGCCACGTCCTACGCCATCGGTGTGGGTTTGTCATACCGTGCTCCTTATCGCTTCCTGGCCATCCCTTATTTAAGCTGGAGTTCGAAGCGTGGCCCTCTCCTCGGCATCATACATACGTATCATACATTCGAGAGTGTTTTGTCAACAACGACATCAAATCGCGGTCATGGGCATGTCAATTGAGTACCCAAAAAGTGCAAAAAGTGCTGCTATTGAGTACACCCCAGAAGCATTGCGGTTCAATGCGAAATCGTTATTTTTTCCGAGCAACATTTTTTTCATGTACAAGAAATGGTCATCGCGTCCGGTAGTGACAATAATGTGTCCTTGCGCTACTCCCCTACACACTTCCCGGAGTAGAACCTTGTATGTATTATGAGTATAGGATTATAGGTAAATCGATGCTGTGCATGCGACAGTACTGCCAAGGGGTGCATTACAAAGAAATCGTGTTAATCTGGTGCAGTAGACCACAGATATAAATTGCGTCATCCGGCACACCACGACTAACAGCAGCAGCAAGCAGCACCATTGCAGCTGCAGTAACAGCACGATAGCAACACACAGAGATGCGGCAGCAGATAAATACATGGCGGGTGGATACAAATACACACTCTCACGCCGTACAGCAGCGTACAGCAGCCTAACAATAACATATCAGGTCCAGGTACCCTGTTGTGGACCACACACGGTGCCAAACAAAAAGAGACGAAAACAACAATATAAAAAAAAAAACTGGAAGCGCTCCGGCGGGAATTGAACCCTCGACCGCATACTCAAAAGGGACGCAAGCTACCGTCTAACGACACGTTGTTTTACATGATCACAGAAAAAGACGGAAGCGCCCCGGCTGGAATTGAACCCTCGACCGCATACTCAAAATGGACGCAAGCTACTCTCTAATCAAACGTTGTTTTACGGGATTAAAAAAAAAAACGGAAAGCGCTTCGACGGGAATTGAACCCTGTTGACAGTGGAGCACCAGAGTGTAGTGCTGGTGGTAAGATACGACCTGATCTTTTTGGTGGTGATTGGCTGTTGAGGATCTGACGTAGTGTGTGAACGTTATTTTGATCTGAAGACAGTAGGAGTTTGTACTTATCCTCTTCTGGATTCTGATATGGAGATTCAGGGATGAAATCAAGATCGCTTGTTTTCTTGTGTTCGGAGCTAACATAACAAATTCTCTCTCCTTTCCTAGCACCCGAAAGGTGCTGACCAGCCCCCCTCAGGCCAAGGGGGGATGCTTTCTGGTCAAGTAGACCTTGCCTAGCTCAAGGCGTGTCTACAATTATCGATAACTTTGGTGAACACACTGAAGTTAGTCAAGGACTTTCGGTAAGGATCGATACAGCAGCTACGGGTAGCTGCGAATTGCGCCGCGTCTCGGTAATACAAGATTGAGAGAAGAGCCGAGACGCCTATAGCTGAACAAGGGATCGCCGCAGGATATGTCCCAACGTCGCTCCCAGCATGGAGGAGTGGCAGCAGCAGAAGGCGGGGGATCGCAGGGCCCCACGTCTGCTGATGGTGAGGTTCGCATCGGGTTGAATGACCTCATATTGGGAAATGGTCCCGGCGCTCCACACTATGGACGGTTTTTTTCACAGGCAGCATTGCTCCGCTTCTATACCCGATACGCTGAGTACGAGCGGGCGATGGAACTCAGCAACAACGCACAGTCTATCTCGCGCCCTGTGCTGCCGGTTGCTCAGCTGCTTCGTCAGTCCATCCGTTCGAGCCTGTCGTGGACGTATTTTGATGGGACTGAATTACAGGAAGACGATTTACGCGAGGCGCTTGCGAAGCACGCAGAATGTTGGACCGACGATTCTAACAACCCAACCATTGCGGCGGCTGAGGTGCCGTCGGGTGACCATGGGGCCCAAAGCTACTGCTGTAGATCGGATTGACGCCTTCCATAGCCGCCTTGAACAGTACCTTGAAACCCCAGTGCTGAACGCGTTTTCCGTGACACGCTGGGTGCTTACAAAAGAGGTCCTGCAGCCGTCATTAGTAAAGCACTGGTGGCTGGGTTGAATCCCCCCGAGTTTCAAGGTTGAGCATCAGCTCAAAATGAGAGGGGCCTGAAAGGACAAACCAAAGAAAATTTTGATCTGGTGCGGGAGGTGGCCGTCGAATGGCGCACGGTGGAGATGGTTGATAAGCAGCGGCACCAAACAGGTACTGGTCGGGTGAATTCGCGCGGGCAGTCGTCCGCAAAGCCGTTTCCCGGCGTATCGGCCGGTGGGGCGGCCGATGAGGCCTTTACCGCGGTGGTTACCTGTTTCGAATGCCGTAAGCCCTGTGCACACCTTTCCTTCGAAGGCCTCCTCGTCGCCCGCGGGGGGGCGGGGGAACGGGGGTCATGCGTCGTCCACGGGGCGTGGACGACCGCCGCCGCCGCCGCCGCAGCAGCAGCGACCACAGCAGCAGCGGCAGCCGCAGCAACGACAACCGCAGCACTCGCAGCAGCAGCAGCGACCACAGCAGCAGCGGCAGCCGCAGCAACGACAACCGCTGCACTCGCAGCAGCGGCAGCGTTTCTTGGCGCATCAACCAGGCTCGACGCCCTTTTCAGGAGCGGGGAAGGGTTACGGGGGGGCATCTTCGACTGCTTTCCATCAGCGCCACGTTGGCGGTTGGTTTTCTCTTGTGACACCGAGCCCGCGGGCGCGGGAAGAGCGACCGCATTTTTACCCCCGCACCCGATCCCGTCTTCCGCTAATGCCCCGGCATCGGTAAATGCGCCGGCGGCTGACGAGCCTGGGGAATCCGGGCCGTACGTACCAGCGTTCCACGGCGTGCTGCCAGGTAGTATGTCTGGGTTCAGTGCCGAAGGCGTGGCCGTCGACGAGCGCGAAAGATGGTGTCAAGCCAGCTTGTCAGTTCCCGGGGCAACTGTTATGGCGACGGTTGATGCTGTTGCCATACTCGACTCGGGGTCTGGTATCACGACCATGTCTGCTGGGATTGCGAACAAGTTTCAAGCTGCATTTCGGTATCTTGGTTGGCCATTTTGTTGTGGATGTCTTGAATTTCATCGTGCCACTTTTTTTGTGGTCGTTAAGCACCTTACGCGCGTATCTAATAGAATCGAATCCCAAAGTACTTGAAGTACAGAGGGTACTACATGATCAAATATCCAATAACTTGAAGTACCGGGACATGGCGCACCCGGGGAAGCTCAAGGTGGCGGATGGCCGTGTGCTCGTGGTCCAGGATAGAACGTGCCCGGTGCGGATTGCTCTGCACACCAGCTGGGGTTTGGTCACCATGGATCCGTTTTCCTTTGCAGTCGTGCCGGGCGACGACGATGTTGTCATTATCGGAAACCCAACTTTGAAGCTGTCGGGCATCGAAGTCTGTGACAGTTTGGGGGCGCGCGCGCGGGAACGTGCCGCTCTCACCGGTGTCGACTCCACAGCGTACCGGCAATGCCGCCGCGTTATTGTTGGTGGCGACATTTTGCAGCAGCAGTGCGGGACGCCGGAGAAGCCGGATGGAGCCGTAAAGCGCTTGGTGGCGCGGGAGCCGGACATCGACATGGGCCCGGAGGAGGAATTACGGGCTAGCAGCTGATCCTGGAGCGCTTGTAAGAGGTCGGGTTGTACGCTGCGGCTCACAAGTGCACCTTCTTCGAGACTAGCATCACCTGGTGCGGGAAGGTGTACTCGCAGGGGCAAGTCAAGCACGATCCTGAGCGGTTGACGGGCTTGGCAACCATGAGGCGGCCTGAGACTGCGGCCGAGTTGATGCAGTTCTTGCAGGCTGTTAATTGGCTGCGTACGTCTTTGCCGCGCATGGCAGAGGTTGTTTATCCTCTTCGTGTCTTCCTGGAGGAGCATCTGGCGGGTGCCAAGCGTCGCACCAAACGTGTGGCATCAAACCGGGTGATCTCGGCTGGGGACTGGACCTCGAGGTTGATCGGGGCCTGGGAGGCCGCGCAGGATCTTGTCGCTCACGCTGTGGCTTTGTCTTACCCGAAACCGGGATGGGCGGTGCTCATGTTTCAGGATGCCTCCGATGAGCATTGGGGGAGGTTTCTCACGCAGGTGCCGCAGGAAGAGCTCGACCGCGGCGTTTCAGTCGAGGACATGACTCACGAGCCTCTTGGATTCCAGAGTGGGACCTTCAAAGTGTCACAGCAGCGCTGGACGACGGTAGACAAAGAAGGCTTCGTCATGGTGAGTACCTCCAAGCAGTTGGAGTACCTCTTGTGGAACGGCGTGCACACTTATACTGACCACCGGGATTTGGGGTACATTTTTGATCCGTAGGCGTGGGTGTCGTCTGTTGCGAACACGACGGCGCAGCGTTTGGACCAGTGGAAGGCGGTATTGGGGCAATACGACAATACCATTGTGCACATCGCCGGAGATCGTAACTGCTGGGGGGACTTGCTCTCGCGGTGGGTGACTGTCCGTTCGGTGAGTGTTCGCGCTACCGCGGTGTACGCTGCTGGCGCGCCAGATGAAACTCTTCCGTCCAAGCAGGTGATCCGGGACGCGCAGCAATCGTCGCGGCCAAACCTGAGCAGCTCGCGTCGAGGGCTACGTCGTTCATGACGAACGTTGGTCAAGTGAGCTTGGATGCCAAGGGACTTTTTCGGCTCCCGGTTAATGGGCGCGCGGTGTTGTGGATTCCAGGAGGAGCTAAGCAGCTTCAGGTACTGGTTAATGGTTTGTGCACACATGAAGGAGGCTGGCCATCGGGGTGCCGTGGCTATTCTGCACCGGCTGTCGGAATACTCCTGTTGGTTTTCCATGGAGGAGCACTTAGCCGAGTTTATCAAGCAGTGTCTTCATTGCATGGATTCCAAAGCAGGGGAGAAAATGCCACGTCCGCTTGGGGAGACGGTGCACGGCACCAGGCCGGGCGAAGTGGTCCACTTCGACCATCTCCATGTTGGTGCGAGCCGGCCGTTGGGATACGATGGCCTGGATGAGGACGGGGGGTACCGATACATCCTCGTCATGATGGGCGATATGAGTAATTGGGTTTGGCTTGAGCCCACAGAAGCATGCACTGCTCGTTTAACAGCGCAGCATCTCCTGACCTGGTGTAAGATTAATGGGGTTCCGGAGATGTGGGTGAGTGACACTGCTTCCCATTTCAAGAATCAAATGATGGCTGCGTTAGAGGAGTGTCTTGGTGTTGACAGGAGGTTTTCAGTTGCGAATTCGCCTTGGTCTAATGGTACATGCGAACGAATGATGCGTAAGGTGGTGCTTACTCTGAAGGCCATGAATCATGAAGAGCAACGGATCGCCCAGGATTGGGTAGAGTTAGTACCGGCGATTAAGTGGGCCTTGAACACTGCGTTTCGCGAAAGGAACGGCTCTACCCCGTATCATGTCATGCTCGGCAGAGTACCTCGCGTAGCGTTGTCCACGTTGGCGTCGTCGACCGGACAGGATTGGCAGGTGGATGTGCTGGACGAGAAGGCTCTTCGGGCGAAGGTGCAGAGCGTGGTTGCGGCGCAGAGTCAGCTGCACAAGGAGGTCTTGGAAAAGGTGCAGGTGAATCGTGGTAAGCAGCGTGCGGCCGCGAGTCGGGGAAGTTTGCCGATATTTTTATGTTGATGGTTAGGTCTTGATAGCTCGGGTGCGGCGTAGTGACTCGACGCCAAAATTGCCGATGACGTGGACTGGGCCGTGGCGTGTGCTGGTCGCTCAACGATCGCATGCGTGCAGAATATTGTATATGGGGAAGTCCGAGACGTTCATGTTGCTCGGATGCGTTTTTATGCGAATGCTGATCTTGAGATCACTGCCGAGTTAAAAGAGGTTTTTCAACATGTTTTCAAGCAAGGAGAGCTTGAGATGGCAGCAATTGTGAATTTGGCGACAGTGTAGGAAGGATCTGGCTTTGAGGTGGAAGCAGAGTGGGCTGGATTTGACACGGAAGAGAATACGTGGGAGGACCTAGCGAAGATATGGGGCGCGGCTCCTCAATTTGTGAAGTCGGAATTGCGTAAGTTAAGACTAAAACGGGGAGTGAGGACGAAGCTGAAGCGGTAATGTGGTATTACGCTGTGAGTTATCTGCGGTTTTCGCGTGCCTTGAGCGAAAACCGTCCTGGAATGGTTTTTGACGGTATTATTTTGCTGAGTGCATGAGTTTGTGGTATAATTGTGGATGAAAGCGGATGATACTATTAATGTTCGTGTAGTCGTAAAAGGGTTCTTACGATGTTTATATTTTGGTCGGCGGGTTTTTAGATGGGTTTCTGTTTGGCTTGCCGCTTATATAAGTATGTTTTTTGGAGCTTGCGTTTGAAATAATATACGAAATAATGTACCTATTTATTGGTGATATTGCGATGTTTTAACGCATGATTTGTGCATGGTGATCGTGTGTGCATGTTTTTGTGAAGTATTGTAATGCTTCATGACTCGGAATCATTGGGTATGGTATCTAGATGTATGTGGTCGTTTATCATTCAAAAACGACATGTGTGTTTTCTTTGATGTTGCTTATGTAGCTGGTGCTCACTTTTGATCAAAGCTTGTTCATGAACTACTTCGAGTAGGAACGCGCTTTCGGGGGCATTGGACAGTGGAGCACCAGAGAGCGTGTAGTGCTGGTGGTAAGATATGACCTGATCTTTTTGGTGGTGATTGACTGTTGAGGATCTGATGCGGTGTGTGCACGTTATTTTGAACTAAAGACAGTAGGGGTTTCTACTTATCCTCTTCTGGATTCTGATAAGGGGATTCGGGGATGAAGTTGAGATCGCTTGTTTTCGTGTGTTCGGAGCTAATATAACAACTTCTCTCTCCTTTCCTAGCACCTGAATGGTGCTGACCAGCCTCCCTCAGGCCAAGGGGGGATACCTTCTGGTCAAGTATACCTTGCCTAGCTCAAGGCGTATCTACAACCCCCGACCGCATACTTAAAAAGGACGCGAGCCATTCTCTAACCAAACATTGTTCAACATTATTATATTCGGAGATGAAGTTAAGATCGCTTGTTTTCTTGTGTTCGGAGCTAATATAACAACTTCTCTCTCCTTTCCTAGCACCTGGATGGTGCTGACCAGCCTCCTTCAGGGCAAGGGGGGATACCTTCTGGTCAAGTAGACCTTGCCTAGCTCAAGGCTTGTCTACAACCCCCGACCGCATACGTAAAAAGGACGCAAGCCATTCTCTAACCACACATTGTTCAACATTATTATATTCGGGGATGAAGTTAAGATCGCTTGTTTTCTTGTGTTCGGAGCTAATATAACAACTTCTCTCTCCTTTCCTAGCACCTGAATGGTGCTGACCAGCCCCCCTCAGGCAAAGGAGGGGTACTTTCTGGTCAAGTAGACCTTGCCTAGCTCAAGGCTTGTCTACAACCCCAGACCGCACACTTAAAATGGACGCAAGCCACTCTTTAACCACACATTGTTTAACGGTCATTGCAGTCGGTCATTGCAGTCGGTCATCGCAGAGGGATGCGAAGCTGCGACCTTCCACCATTAACGAACGCATGTCAAATTGCTGAGACGTAAAAACAACACATGATGCACACAACAAAAAATGAACGGAGGGGTGATTCGACACAACGACCTTCCAACCACAACTGTTCAACAACACAGGTTTGAGCCACTCGACACTTAAATATACAACCTCAAACTGGTGTAGATTTGTATGCATGCGTAGAAACTTGAAATTAGAGTACACATTTCGTCAAAAAAACGAAACTATTAATAGTCCTCGGTCTCGAAACACGACAAGAGCACGTCCGAGGCCACCCCCGGCAGGGTCGGGAGGGGCGAGCAAGGCGAGGCACATGCAGAAAACAGCGCGGCGAGAGGTGGACCTCGGCTCGAGTTACTTCGAACATGGCTCTAGACCGGGTCTAAGTCGGACCCTTTGGCTGCTCTCGCGCAAGCACCAACATACTTATACATATACAAGGTTCCCCTCCGGGAAGTAAGCGCCTAGGGGAGTGGCGCAAAGACACGTTGTTTTCACTACCGGACGCAATGACCATTTTCTTTTGTAAATCATAAAAAAAAGTTGCCCGGGAAAATAATGAATTCGCATTTTACTCGCACAGTACTTCTTGGGTGTACTCAATAGCAGTACTTTTAGCACTTTTTGGGTATGCTCGACATAGACGTGCCCACGACCGATCTGTTCTTGAGAAAATATACACAGCACTACTTGATAACACACAAAACTTTTACACCGTGTGATATGTATGATTTCGAGAAGAGCGTCACAATTCGAACGCCAGCCCAGGGACCGCCAGGAAGCGAGAAGGGGCACGTGTGGCGTGGGATGCGGCACGTATTGAGAACGAGGGAGCAAGAGGACAATAACACGTGACATTTGCTAAAAAGAAAAAAATCGCGGCCGTAAAGAGGGTATAGAGCACGCGCACACACATGGTCCTACCTGTAAAGTTTTGCTCTCCGCACGTTGTGTGCTGTCTGCCATCTGCGATCTTCGCAAAAACCACATAAAAAATACTCGTTAAAGAACTGCCTCTGTGGACGTAAATGTACAAGGATGGGTTGGTATCTAAATTATTACTATTACAAAGGTCCCAATGTTTCCGCATCGATGGACACGCGCACCCAGAGCGGCAGCACAGCAGAAACGTATGGTATGGTGGGGTGACACATTATGACAGGCTCCGACACAAGCAACTCGCCGCAGCATAGCGAGGACACGCCAAGCGCACATAAATGGTGTCACCTGCCACTGCTGCTGTGCGGCAGGGTTGTAGCGTTGTGTTCTCCGCAGGTTGTCTGCTGTCTGTCATCTGTGATCTTAAATAGTGTTGCCTACCGCTGCTGCTGTGGGGTAAAGTTCTAGCGTTGTGCTCTCTTGGTATGGCACGATATCATATACCTAGTACGAAGCACACCAACATGAACATGAATATAAGAATCGTTTGAGTACTAATATGATATTCAAACGATCCTTACACTTTACGCCGGCATGTCACTTGACACTTGGCGGAAGCAGCAGTAACAGCAGCAGCGAGAGGTAGTGGCGTATAAGCGGGTAGAGCATCGCAGGCTAGCGTTGTGCTCTCCGCATGTTGTCTGCTGTCTGTCATCTGCGAACTTACATAAATGATGATGATGCCTACCGCTGCTGCTGTGCGGCAGAGTTGTAGTGTTGTGCTCTCTTGGTATGGTACGATATCATATAAGAAGCACACCAACATGAACATAAATATAAGGACCATTTGAGTGCTAATGTGATATTCAAACGATCCTTACACTTTACGCTGGCATGTCACTTGACAGAGGCAACAGAAGCAGCAGCAGCGAGAGGTAGTAGCGTATACTGGTAGGCCGGTAGAGCATCGCAGGCTCCGATCAAAGTAAGCACCTACTACAACAGCAGCCACACGCGCATAGACTTGCAGGCTGCTGCTGCCAGGGGGCTGGACTGCTGCTGGGCGCTGTGCGGCAGAGTTGTGACGTTGTGCTTTCTTGGTATGGTACGATATCATATAAAAAGCACACCAACATGAACATAAACGTAAGGACCGTGTGAGTACAAATGTGATATTCAAACGATCCTTACACTTTACGCCGGCATGTCACTTGACAGAAGCAGCAGCAGCAGCGAGAGGTAGTGGCGTATAGGCGGGTAGAGCATCGCAGGCTCCGATCAAAGTAATCACCTGCTACAACAGCAGCTACACGCGCATAGAGTCGCAGGTTGCTGCTGCTGCTAGGGGGCTGGACTGCTGCTGGGCGGCAGGATCGTAGCGTGGTGCTCTGTGCAAAAATAGGGAAATCTATGTGTACTCTTTACGAGCAGAAAACTCGGTTCGCATCCAAGTCGTACGTGCCTACCCGGGGATAGGGGATGCAGAAAATCAATCCCCGGGGATGTTGCGGAAACCCATGGATTTGCCTCAAATGTGTCCAAGGCCAAAAGTTGAAAATGCTTGCCACGCGCGACACACTGCACGAATCGCGCCAAAACCTCCGGCATCGTGACCTCGACGGTCGAATTGTGCCACCCCATCCGACGTTTCGGACAAGGATGCGAGCACGAAGAGATATGCCTGAAAATAAAAAAAATGACAAGTATTCGTATACATACAAGGTTCCCTTCGGGATATGTGTAACGTGAAATCCTGGGGGCGTCGCAAGGCGAAAAGGGAGCCACAGGTAACGTATCGAATAACTAGACGTGTCACACACATGTATACTACACACAATGGGACGATCGAATGAGCGAGCGCGCAGACGATGGACGATTGCACGGATTGTAACTGACCGCACATCATAATGTCGTATACACACCACAACAGGCACACACACATACACGCCCACCACACACATGCGTACACAGACGCACACGCACGCACTCCAAACGGCCCTGATATAGCGTCCTCATCCTCGTCCCTAGAGCAAGAGAAACCTAACCTTGTGGACGGAAATATAAGGACCGATTGGTAGGCGTCTTGTTTTCTAATAGTTTACTATATTTACGTCCAATATAGGTATCTTGCAGCAGCACGCCGAGATTTTTTTGTTTTCATGGAGGCACCAGGTGCCCCATCCGCAGCCACCCTCTCTCGGCCGATGCCGGCCAAGTTGCGCCCGAAATCGGCAGCCCCGACCCCTCGAAGTCGAGGAGGCCCGGCCCCCGTCGCGTGTTCACCAGGCGCACACGGTCCAAGGCAGCTATCACGGTACCCGAAGAAGCCAACCAAACGTTGCGTATCTGTTCACAGTTTCTTTCTGGGTTAAAATATAGGGTACGTGAACCATTGGACATGATTATTGTATTGTTCCTTGTATTCCCGGCCCACACGGCATACCAAGCGAGAGAACAGGGCATATTTCGGCGCACGATATACCTCTGTCTGCACCCTGCTCGCCGCCGCGAGGGATATGGCGCTCGGCAGAGGTGTACTGCTGCTTCTGTATATTGCTCCAGCTGCTGCAGTTGTGCTGCGGTTACTGCTGCTGCTGTTGTGCTGCGGCTACTGCTGCGGCTGGTACTTCTCTACTGCAGCAATTGCTGAGAGGGTGTGATAAAACAGAGCAGGTGATTCGAGACTGGGTGATGGTAGCGGGGCATTCTTTTACAAAACGAAAAAGAAAAAAAAATGTACAAGTTTATCAGAATTTGTGAAAACATTTTGGGTGTTCGACCTCCCTCTCCAGTACACAGCTGTGGTAATTGTACATGTGCGAACGCACTTCAAACGGCCCTTTCATATACCGTCCTCGTTCCTGGGGCAAGAGAAACCTATCATTTGTGGACGGTAATACATGGACCGATTGGTAGGCGTCTTGCACTTATAAGAGGTTGTTATATTTACGTCCAATCTAGGTATCTTGCAGCAGCACCCCAAGATTTTTTTGTTTTCATGGAGGAGCCAGGTGCCCCATCCCCAGCCACCCTCTCTCGGCCGATGCCGGCCAAGTTGCGCCCGGAATCGGCAGCCCCGACCCCTCGAAGTCGAGGAGGCCCGGCCCCCGTCGCGTGTTCACCAGGCGCATACGGTCCAAGGCAGCTATCACGGTACCCGAAGAAGCCAACCAAACGTTGCGTATCTGTTCACATGTTCTTTCTGGCCGAAAATATAGAGGGCGTTTACCATTTGATACGATTATTGTATTGTTCCTTATATTACCGGCCGACACGGCATACCAAGCGCGAGAGCAGGGCCCATTTCAGCGTATGATACATCCCTGTCTGCACCCTGTTTCCCGCCGCGAGAAATATGGCGCTCGTCAGATGTGTACTGCTGCTGCTGTATATTGCTCCAGCTGCTCCTGTTGTGCTGGGATCACTGCTGCGGCTACTGCTGCTTTTCCTGCTGCAGCTACTGAAAGGGTCTGACAAAAACAGAGCAGGCGAATCGAGACTGGGCAGGTAGCGGGTCATTTTTTACGAAACAAAACAAAAAAGAAC
The DNA here is from genome assembly GCA_012845835.1 of Undaria pinnatifida. Taxonomy (NCBI): domain Eukaryota; class Phaeophyceae; order Laminariales; family Alariaceae; genus Undaria; species Undaria pinnatifida. Next base: position 236,409 of record JABAKD010000035.1, read on the forward strand.
AAAAAAAAAAAAGTTTCTCAAAAAATGTAAAACAATTTGCAATTGGGGGTGTTCCAAGTGACCTGCTCGTCTCGGGGAGGCGGAGCGCAATCTCTTGCCATATAGAGCCAGCCCAGCGACGTTTAATGCGCGAGCACCGCCACGAAGCTCGGCCGAGATCCAGGCATGCTTCATAATGTACCCATGGCAGCCTAGCTTGCCCCGCGGACAAAAGTGCGAGAAGAAACCCCCGGCAGCCGGAGAGCAGCGAGCCAAAAAAAACGAAGATGATAGTTTACATATACATCTATATATCACCCTTGACAATAGGCAATGGCCACTGCAACAACTTTATAATATGGCGCTATAGACGGGTCTATTGCCGTCGGTAGTGGCTGTCGATTGACTACTTCCCCAATCTATGGTCGCTGGTAGTGGCTATCGATTACCTACTTCCCTCACATCATGACATCGGTAGTACTAATAGCTATCGATTTGACCACATCCCCAGTCTACTGTCACTGGTAGCGGCTACCGATTGGGTTTCCCCCGAGCCATTGCGGTTGACAATGTCCATCAATTGTTACCGTTCCCAATATGTCGTCACCGGCAATGGCCATCAATGGATAATTCGCGCAACACATTGGAAGCAATGTGCATCGATGGGTCACATGTACATTTTATCGTCGCCGGCAATATATGTATATGTAAAATATGATCTTCATTTCTTTTTGGCTCGCTGCCCTCCGGCGGCCGAGTGTTTATTTTCGCACTTTCGGCCGCGGGGCAATATAGCCTGCCATGGGTACATTATGAAGCATGTCTGGATCTCGGCCGAGCTCCGTGGCGGCGCTCGGCGCATTAAACGCCGTTCAGCTGGCTCTATTTGGCAAGGGATTGCGTTCCGCCCCCCTGAGACGAGCAGGTCACTTGGAACACCCCAAACTGTTTTTCAAATGTTGATATTTTGATAAAATGTACAATTTTTTGTTCTTCATTGTTTTGTTCGTACAAAAATGGCCCGCTACTCAAGTAACCTCAGAAGCAGCACAGCAGCAGGAGCAGCAACAGCCTGGACTACATTAACCTCAGCAGCAGCACAACAGCAGCAGTAGCAGCAACATACAGCAGTAGTAACAGCAGTACACATGTGGGTCGGACTAGCGTGGGGTTTGGGGGCGCGCCCCCCTCGGCCGTTTCGGCCCCGGATCTCGACGTGGGTGCGTGGACATGGGTGCAGACAAGGGTAAACCGGTCTGCGCTCTCCCGCCGCGGAGGCGGCCGCTCAAGGCAGAAGCGAAAGCGTTTGTGGGCATGGTTGACCCGGTGTGTTTATTTTTCTTTTGCTGGGTAACTAGACGTGTCCGAATGTAAGGATCGTTTTTACTTGAAAAAAATACATATCCCGGTATTATATTTCCGGGCAGAGGGGATGCCAGCAGGAGGAGGCTGGGAGGTAGAGGCCGGGAGCAGCCGAGTATTGGAACGAGCGCCACAGGGCACGGCTTGCATCTCTCCGCGCGGGGACTCACAGGGACATAGAGCGGGGAAAGCTTGGAAGTTGGCACCGAGAGTGGCGAAGGTGGCAGGCATCGCGAGCGCAGCATGCATGCGAGTTTCGACCAGGCCAAATATCTTTTTTTTTGCAGAGTGGAACCATGGGTACGGTTCAACGATATATAACTCCTTATTAGCGATAGCCAAACTCAGGTATGTACACGGTGCTACTGTGGCCAAAACCGGGTACAGTTCTATTTCAGCGTTCGTCACGCGCCCAGGACGCCATCTGGTTGGCTGGGTGGATCGGTTCTAGGTCTGTTGCTATTATCGTACACACATATCATACACACATATATTTCTGACCACATGCATCAAGTAGTGGTGGGTTCAGGCGGGAACACTATCGACCTAGCTCTACTTTCTAGGGGGATAAACGAGGAGTACATCAAGGTTTCGGTTCCCCTCAAACACAGTGCCAAAGCGTTGAACACTACTACTTCCAACTCATGGAAACTCCTACCACGTACGCCACATATACCGAAATTGTTGCCGCCAACCAATTAATTATCGTACATCCAAGAGCAATTGGCATTGGCTGCTCAACCCTATCCATTACCACCAAGTGCAAACACATGTATGTGAACGTACTGTATAGCATCGAGCGTACGGTACACAGGATCCCCTCACCACTAATAGTAATTCGTTTGCGCGTACATCAGTACAACGTGCACCCACCCTATCACACTCATTCCCGCTGAGTATTACTCTTTCTTTGGAGCAATGCACCAGCTCATGCCACACGTTTCCTCTAAGAAGAGCAGTGGGGTTTATCTATGTGAGTACGCGTAACACCAATATTATAGGTGGAAAAGTATCTATACGGGTGCTACCGGTGTCTTCCTCTTCGCCTGGCGACGCCCCCGGGATTTCACGTTACCCGCATCCCGAAATGGAACCTTGTACAATACATATAATTATTTTATTTTATTTTATTCGTTTTATAATACAAGAGACATTTGGCTTTCATCCCTGCGTTTTCCGAGCCCCAATATCATTGGCCGAGGGTCCCCTCCCCCCGCCCACCTTAGGCCAATCGAAGCGCGAGGCGCGCGCGGCGGGAGTTGCCCCGCGAGACAACCCCCCCCCCAGTCCCGCCGCACCAGGCGAGAATAGGGCCCCATCCTAGGTTCACGATCCTTCCATGTCTCTACAACTCCGACACCCCAGGGACGAAAATCGTTCTCCCGGGTTGACATCGCCCGGCAAGATATGGAAACCCCAATCCCGCGGGCCGACCGCTGATAGACTGGGGGCGTAGAGCGAGGGCAACCCGGGGCCCATCCCCGTTTCAGACATCCTTACATATCTCTATATCTCCGACACCCCGGGGACGAAAATCGTTTCTCTCGGGTCGACACCGCCCCGCACGGTGTAAAAACGCCAATCCCACGAGCCGATCGCTGATTGGCTCGGGCGCATAGAGCCAAGAAGCCTGGGGAGAATAGGGCCCCATCCCCGGTTCAGACATCTTTCCACATCACTGCAACTCCGACACCCCGGGGACAATAATCGAGTTCTCCCGGGTCGACACCGCCCACACGATGTGGAAACCTTAATCCCACGGGCCGATCGTTGATTGGCTGGGACGCGTAGAGCGAGGGCAACCCAGAGAAGATAGGTCCCCATCCCCGGTTCAGACATGCCTCCATATCTCTACAACGCCGACACCTCGGGGACGAAAATCGAGTTTTTTCGGGTAGACATCACCCCGCAAGGTGTGGAAACCCCAATCCCGCGGGTCGATCGCTGATTAGCTTGGGTGCGTAGAGCGAAGTCAACCCGGGGAGGATAGGTTCCTGTCCGCGGCTCAGACATCCTTCCATATCACTGCAACTCCGATACCCCGGTGATGAAAACGGCAGTCCCCCGGGTCGGCACCACCCCGCACGATGTGGAAAGCCCAATCCCGTTTGCCGATCGCTGATTGGCTCCAGCGCGTAAAGCCAGCGCCAACCAGAGAGGATAGGACCCCATGCCCGGATCATAAATCCGTTCGTATCTCTACAACTCCAACACCCCGTGAACGAAAACGATGTTGTCCTAGATCGACACTGCCTCACAGTGTGGAAACCCCAACGCCGCTGGCAGATCGCTGATTGGTTAGCGCTCGTACATAGAGTCAATGCGATCCGAGGAGGATAGGAAGGAAGTAACGCACAACACTACACCAACACGAAGCCCGCGCTTCCAGTTGACCGGGAAACGACCCGAACAGCAGCAGCACAGGCAGGCACCACAGACAGCACGTCTTTCACACATCTTCTAACTGCTCCAGCGAGTCTGGGATGAAAGCCGCGACCCCCCGATACGATGATACCGTGACGAATGCGACTGTTTCCACGGATACCATCTACGACCTTCGCTTGGCGCAGCCCAATATTAAATAATAAAGCGTGCGAAGCGCGCTGATTATTGCGCATGTATCGGTAGGCTCTCCCATAATTTATTGTGATTGACACTAGCTATCGATACACACCTCGCACAATCAGTTGCGACAGGCAATGGCCATCGATGGGTGTGGTCCATCATTTACTGCAGTCTACAATGTATATCGATCGACATATTCACCAGTCCATTGCCACACATACAATGTGCTCTGCTGAACGCAGCAATGTGTCTATTGTGTAACGGCAACATAATATATTTTCGTGTAACGGCAACATAATATATTGTGACAAAAGAGACATACCGTGACACGCGAAAATGAGCGCATGGCACGGCATATCGTGATCACGTGATGTAATCTATGCCAGTCAATGAAACAGGGACAGGCGTTTCGATAATATTGAATAAGATCTCCATCGTTTAGGATTTTAAATTTGTGATTTTTCCAACATACCTTATGAGGATGCTATGTTTGCTTTAATTTACGCGCCGAGTACGATACGTTGCTTGATATCAGATTTTCGTCTAGACTCCTGCGTTAAGTGTCCTCATTGCCGGCGGAACCGCAAAAGGTGACAGTACCAGAGCACGTGTCCACGACGACCACCAAACCCCCGTCATCACGACGAACCACGATCAGCACGGCTCGGCCATTAGACGCCACGTGAGCGCGATATCCATTTTCTCCACGAACAACAGTGGCCAGAGGCATCCCCAACGTTGTAACCGGTCTGCTGCTGCTTCACCTGGTTCACCTGTTGCTGTAAAACTTGAGCCTCCTGCGGCGGACCCTGTTGAGACTGCTGCGCCCGCGGCTGCCTCGACTGCATTGCGTTCGATTTCAACGTGCGCGGTACCTAACCTCGACCAAGAGGTGAGGGTCGTGATAGCTGCGCGTCGGTCAAGTTGCCCAGAGATGTGCCAGCTGTGGTGAAACCTGCAATCAACAACTGCAAACCTAACAAAGGACCTTTCCTTGTCAAGGCGAACCCCCGTAGCCCATGCACAATCTATTTTTGGGGCGTGAGGACTAAAGCCAGAAGATGAGTGGGAGATTGTAAACAACAAGCCAAAGGAGCGCCCCCAGCTGTCGGTCTGCCCCGCAGACGACAAAGCCGTACCGCTCAGCACAAGATCAAACTCACCAGCAAGATAGCCTCCAGTGCTACAACCCGTTTGACCAACCAGCTCAGGGTCAAAAAGCAAGCGGACAGCCGTTGCGGAGGAAAAGTGAGTCCAACACGCCCGATATAACGCGATGTGCGCGCTTCGGGTCCGATTGTTTTGTTTCATTCCGACTCTTTTTTCCCATACATGTAGTTCTGTATATATATATATCCCACTCGTTTTCATACTCGGTCGCCGTCGCTCGGTCGCCGTCGCATATCATATTATTCAAGTGAATTAGAACAAACGAATCCAACGCTCCCTAGCTTCGTGTTGTTTTTGTGTTGCCTGTGTCAGCAAGCTGGCAGTTCGGGCAGGTCCGTTTTTTTTTTATTCCGACTCTTTTTCCCCGTACATGTAGTACTGTATGTTTATCCCACTCGTCTTCATACCCTGTCGCCGTCACATATCACATTATTTAAGTAAGGTTGTTACAAACGAAACCAACGCTTTCTCGCGTCGTGTTTTAGGTGGTGTTGCCTGTGTTAGGAAGCTGGCAGTTAAGGCGACCTCGAAACGACCCCGCAAAGCAACCTGTTCCGGACGAACCCCGAACGTTTTCCGTCACTGGAGTGGGTAAAAGCGTTCCCAGTTCATGTCGATGCTACATTCAGCCTTGCCGAGAGCGAACCCGCCCGCCACTTTTCGTTGCGGATGAGGAAGAAAAATAAAGTGGAATGTGCGAACAAAAAAGCGGTGAGGACCACGGCGGTACAACGTAACATGTACCGCATCATCGTTGGCAACCAATCCATCAGTAGATTGCTGTCGGCAACAGCAGCGGTAAAATGTGTGAAGGCATGTATCGATAGATATTTTTGACAGCAATGGATGCTGTTTTGTTCTGGCAATGGATGGTTAGCGTCAGGGGAAGAATGACATACCCTCTGGACGATAAAAAGGAAATTTAATAATAGAGGGTCGAAGCGTATTAAAGACATATCACGTATAGATAAGTATTATTGACAGCATCGGATGCTGCTTATTGCAGGCGCTTGACGGTTAGCGTCAGGCGCAGTTATGATATACATTATCAGGGCAAAATATCGAAACGTTTGTCTATCGATCGCTGTTGCCGCCAACAATAGATTATCAATTGGGTCCATCAATGATCATCCCCCCCCATAGTAGATTGTCGATTGTGTCTATCAATATGCCTCACCCCTCACAATAGGCGATCCGTTGTGTTCATTAATAGCCATCGCCACCCCCACTATAATACCAACTGTGTCCATCAAAAGACATCGCACCTGAATACTAGATCAGTTGGGTCCATCAATAGTGATCTCCCCCTACAATAAATGGTACATTGTGTCCATCAATAGCCATCGCCACGCACAAAATTTGGTCCACTGTGTCCATAAATAGCAATCGACGCCCTCGATGGTCTGTTGGGCGTCCTTCCACATCAGTCTATTGGATCAACATATTGTATACAGGAAATTGTTGTATATCAGAGGCCATCGTTGCCGCCAACAATACATTATTAATGTCGCCCATCAGTAGCCATCTCCCCAACAATAGATGGTGCATTGTGTCCACCAACAGCCATCGCCAACCACACTGTAGTATCGTGCGTGCTTCCACGACGGAACCGTTGTCTCAGCATGGTGTATTTAAGACTCTTGTTGCAGCGGACAATAATAAGTTATCAATTGTGTCTGTAAGTAGCTATCTCTACCGGCACCAGACTATTTGCGTGTTTCCGGAATTGACTATTGCTTCGACTTTCTGTGTATCGTGTGATGGTGAATATCGTACAAAAGGCCGTTATTGGTGCCAACAACAGATGTTTGATGGTGCCCGTCGATATCCAGCAATTGACTATTGATAGTGGGGGCATGATATGTTGATGATATGGTATAGACTGTTGTTGCTGTTGCCTCGACATGTTGTGTATCGTTTAGTGGTGTACATCATGCAAAAGGCCGTTGTGGGTGCCAACAGCAGATGTTTGCTTGTGCCCGTTGGCATGCATCGCCACTGACAATGGATTATTGATAGTGGGGGTATGATATGGACATGATGTTATATCGCCTATTATTGTATATCGTGTATGGGTGTACCCTGGTGTATTGATGTCCATGGTTGGTGCCCTCTGGCATGCAAAAGGCATAAATATATATATATCTGTGTCTATTGTCGAACATACAGCCAATTGTTGTGTTTGTGTGGTACATGAATGAGCAGGGTAAATAGGTACATTATCGTGCTCAGAGTGGGTGCACTCTTTTCAGTCCGTTGCTTAACCTCTGCGAGCTTTTAGCTGTTGCTTCACCTCCCCTTTGTGTTAGGGCGTGCCCTCATCCTGGCGACGTTTTTCTCCTCGCCGTTAACCACGCGCGGTGCTCACTTTACCCTAACCCTTTAATTTTAACAAACAAAATCAGACACCACATTGGTTTATCAGAAAGCTACACAGGGTGGGGAGGTGTGCTCAGTTCATACATAGCCATAGACCCTCGCACCCCTACAATCCTGGGACAGGGCACGTCGGGTTTGCCTAACAGGCAGACACCGCACGCACCGAGCGCGAAGCGCCGTGAGGTGTTCGGCGAGTCGCATGAAGGGTGAGTTACATCCTACTAAGAGCCACTTTGGAGGCGGACCTCCGCACCTTGTGGGTACTTTATTGAAGATCGGATAACAGCTTCGAATGAGACGGGGTATGGCAGACACATGGATTCTTCTGTTGTGGGTGATATGAAGTTCTCTCCGTAGATGGGTAGTCTATAGATTCGACGTGAAACCATCTCATAGTTGGGGTGAAACCAGGAGATACGAAATGTCACAGTCACGTGAAATCATAGATGCGTGAGAACGTAAGCGACGGTGATGGTCCAGGCAGGATTCCCCACCTTGGAAATGCCTGCCTGCCTGCGTGTCCTATACTGTTCTACAATATTGAAAATATCAGCCTTGTGTCTAGGGAGCGAGCGAACGGAGAGATGAATGAAGACACCGGGAGGAATGAGGAGAGCGCTTCGCAACACCGACGACCCTGCGTCCCCCTCGGAGACCTCTTGACATAGATAGGAGACGCTTCGAGGTTGGGAAGGCGTGAGTGAGTGTGGTGCGTGTGCATAAGCGTAATTACTACAAGGCGCTTCGCTCCGTGGGCGGCACTCAACGCCCGCTACGTTTGCTCAGCAATCAAACATAAATAAATACATACGAAGCGGACAGAGATTCACGATTGAGAGCAGATGCAAGCTGGCGACTTTGATCATGCCAATGTCACTGCCGGGCTCTGGGAAAATAGCCGGGACGCCACATGCATGTGAGTACACTGTATGCGCCTGGTGTCTTGCTTTAAACACTCGTGATGGATGCCTGTCTCGAAGCTTGTGACTACCGAGCTTCTTAAGTCTCTCTGTAGGATAACGAATCGGCACAGACGCTGGATATGCTGGATGTCGATGGGTGGAAGATATAATATCAAAACACGCACGTTAGTTACACCTTATGTTCCATACCAAAAAGCATATTACGACTAGACGGCGGTCCGTCACAGGGCTAAGTGTCTACGGCACTTTGAAAAAAACAAAAAAAAATGGTGTGACTAGCATTCAAGAACACCAACAACGTAGACAAAAGGACACAAAACATACAATTAATAGTACGTACTGCTGTGAAAATCAAACCAAGCCCAATCTCAAGTGAACAACAGAGGAAAGCATATGAAATACCTGATACCTGGTATCGGCTTATCGCATACGAATAACATAATAGTGTTAAGGTACGGCCTTGAAAGGCCGGTGACTACCTGATTCAATAGGTAATTGGCCGTTTTCGTATGATAGGATGGCGTTCTATATTCGGGGTAGCCAGGAGACGGAGAGACTCTTGCCTCTCGTCTCAGTTGTCGTCTTCCATTCTGGTTGAAACAATGAACGCTGCGTATCTACCGCTTTGAGCTACGAAAGTGTGTCACACCGGGAGCATGCCCACTTGGTCGACCTGTAGGGATACTCTGTGTCTCACCCCGAACAACTTGACTAATGGCGTCTTCGTGCAGAACTAGGACAGCTGACTTTCTCCCTCCTATCATAGGCTCGTCTTGGGTTTTTGTTTTTGGTGGGCTTTTGTTTTTCCCGTGGATCGGTTCATGCCCTTTTCCGGTGACAACTCAATCGGTGAGATACTCTTCCCTCCCGTCGGTGACCACAACGACAGTAAGACGGCAAGGGCCTCCTGGCAGTCATCGTGCGCGTGACACATGGGCGACACCCTTGGTCCAAACGCAGAAGATACTTTTTTTTAGAGCTCTGTCCTTTGCGATACAAGATGGTTTGGTCGCTCGCAGATGGTTTGGTCGCTCGGCACACATCCAGCAGACGATGCGGCACCCAGGAGAAATGCTCTTCGGAAACAGGGTTCACTGAGCTAGGACGCCCGACAGGCCTTCTGGTAGTCCCGCCCTCCGCCAGTTGACACACAACTCCGCAGAGGAGTCGACCCAAGCCTCAACCACCAGACTTGCTCGCTCCGTTCTCAGCCAGCGTGTTGCAAATTTGCCAGCCTCGCGCTCAGCATTTACCTGCACAGCTCCGCGAGCAGCCAGCGCAAACCACAGCATCACCCTCCGACACGTGCCCTTCCTTTATTTTGCTTCGATCCCCGGGCATATGAGCAATTAAGGGCAAGCATACTGGGCACTTTGGATAATCAGCGACCGACAAACCGCTTTCCGAGGGCTTCATCGGACATCGTACAACTTTGCCGAAAGAGCCAGGCCGACCTTAGCGGGACCTCCTTGGACTGCCGACACTGGGCCGGGATGATTTATTGCCTCGGCCACTGAGCCCGTGCCTGGTCCCCTCCGTTCGACCCTCAGGACAACAGGCGGCTCTCGCGGTTTTTTTTCCAGTATGTACAAGCCTACAGACGCGTATGTTACGGGTATCAGTATAGGCGCCGAGTTCTGGTACTACCTTGAAAGTCGGACAGGTTGCGGTATCTTTTCTATTGAAAAATAGTACCAGGTATACCGGATCCTGGGTCAATAATCCGACATCTCTCAGACCCCAACACGATCCACTGCAGTCCATGCGACTCCACCGCTGCACTGACACCCTCGCTGCTGTGCGTGTGCCCCTTGCAAGAAAGATTTGAGAGTTTTTTGTCTTGGCTATCCCATGCCACAGAACTTAATTTAGTGAACGTTGAATTCATACGCTGGCTTTTTCTGACGCACGGTCAGCGTGGGCGTTGCCCTTTATCTGGGAATGCACATACTGATACTCTTGTCCTGTATGGGCACAGCACCGATATTGCAACACACTGCACTGCTGTCGACGTAGCCGTCCCTTTATAATGCGGTCGGTGTGTGTACCATTTTTTTCAGCTGTTCAGGCGTGGTACTTCTTTCTACTGCTGTTAGTACATGTGCTACCCTTCACGATGCTGCTAGGGTCGATGCTGGTATTTTTTCTGCGGATGTCAGGACAGATACTGTCCGTTACAATGCGGCTAATACAGTTAGCGGAGATGCTGCACTTTACACTACTGGCGTATGTGCTGTCTTCCCACTGCTGATAGTACATGTGCTACCCTTCACAATGCTGGTAGGGTCGATGCTGCCACTTTTTTCTGCAGTTGTCAGGGCAGATACTGCCTTACAATGCGGTTGCTACAGTTAGCGGAGATGCTGCACTTTATACTGCTAGCGCAAGTGGGGATGGGGCCCTTTGGTACTGTTACCAGGGAGCAAACAGTCTTTTTGTTCGGCTGTGGACGTACATACTACCTTTTCTACAGCTGGTCTTGGCGTTCTACTGCCCATTTTAATGCGGTTGTTGTTGTCGTTACTTATGGGCACAGCAGCGATGATGCAGCAAGCAGCATTGCTGTAGACGCCACCGTCCTCCATAGTGCAAATGGTGGGGAACTGCCTTGTTCGGGCGTTATACTGCCTGTTTTACTGCGGTTGGTGTCGACGTTACCTTCCCTTTCATGCGTTTGGTATTGCCCCCCCCCCCCTAGGGAAGATGCCGCCCGTTTTGGTGCGGTGGATGTGGACATGTTGTGCGACCCTTTGCTACGCTGCCCCCTACTCTGAACCAAGGGTACATGCTGCCCGCTTTTATACGGTTTGTTGTGAGACCCTTTGCTACGCTGCCCTCCCCTACATTGCACCTAGGGTACATGCTGCCCGTTTTAATGCAGTCGGTTGTGAGACCCTCTGCTGTGCTACCCCCCTATACCTGGCCTAGGGTAGATGCTGACCTTTTTGGTGCGATGGATGTGGGCGTTTTGTGCGACCCTTTATTGTGCTGCTCCCCCCTACACTGCACCTGGCATAAATGCTGCCCGTTCTTATACGGTTTATTGCGCTATACGGTATGTTGTGCGACCCTTTGCTGCACTTCCCCCCTACACTGCATCTAGGGTAAATGCTGCCCGTTTTTGTGCGGTTGATATTGACGTTGCCTTCCCCTTTCCTGCGGTTAGTGCGGGCGTTGCCCGTATACCCTGCTGTTGGGTTTTTGGTGGATGCTGTCCTTCTTACTGCTGTTCGTGCGGACTCTCCTTATGCCCTGAATTTTCAGTGGGTGCCATACTTTTTTTGCTGCGAGCGTTGACGCTGCCCTCCGTTCATGCTGCTAGTTGGCGTGGGTGCTGCCATCATCCATATTGATGCTGGACAGAGTCGAGGCACTTATCTTGCTGCTTGCTGGCACGCAGATATTACCGCTGCTTGAAGCAGGGGCACTACCACAATATATCTGCCTCCATCGCTTCTTCACGCGTCGTTCCCGTCCTGCCACCTTCCTCCATACCCCCTCCTTTCACTGTCCTCCCTACAGACAACAAGCAACAACATGTCTACCTGTGAGGAAGCGGGCTACTCGGGCAGGCTGAGGTCTTTCACGCGCCCCAACCTGGATGCCCACGAGACAAAAATGGAAAGCTCGAGATCACGCTTGAGACCCCGCGACTCGAGACGGGGAGAACTTCCGGAGGAGAGCTCCGATGACAAGATAGAGGACGGACCACGAAATCACCACCCGAACCCACCAACCAAGAGGGTCGACTCGTCGGTTCTTGAGGACGAGGCGGCGGACCAACCTCCACCGTGGTCGGGGGCATCTCGATGCCAGCTCTCGCCAGCCCCGGAGGAGCGCCACCAACTGGCCTGCCCGCGCTCGACAGAGCACCACCGCCGCCACCTGGGCTCTCCGCGCTCGACCGAGTGCCACCCCCAGAGTTCCCGGGACCGGGGTGCCTTGTCCGCCCCTCCGATTTGGCATCTGGAGGACGCCAGGAAGACGATACTCCGGCGTGAAGCACGCCGACGTCGGTATGACGAGAATATCGAGCAAGCCAAGAACGCTGTGCGGGAGGCGTCCGTGGTGGCAGAAAGGGCGCACCAAGCCCTCGCTCATTCAGTTGTGTCGGCCGCGGGAGCTACCGCGGCCCGCTCGTCTTCAACGCGCCCGCAGGGTGTCGCATCCCAACGACCACGGCCCGGGGACGACGCCTTTTTCAAGGGCAGCGTCGAGTGCATGGCGTCTGAACCGAGGGTGGGGTTCTCTTGGGAGTTGCCTCCACCCTCCTTACGTCAGAGGGGCAGGCGTTGCTGTACGCGGAAGCCCTTTCAGTGGAAGTGGCCTGGGCTCGAATGGATTTCACCTCCTATGCCGGACAGAAGAGAGCCGCCCCGACCCTTGCTCTCGTCAAGGCCCTGAGAACGGCTCACGACGAGGCCCGCGACCCCGTTTTTAGGCCGAATCCGGAGGAGGAGTTCGAGGAACGCCGCCGTGACAAAAAGCAACGCGGCGACAGTCGCGATCGCGGGGACCGCCACAGTGGGGGTGGTGGCTTCGGGGGTGTCGGCAAAAATGGTGGAGGCGGGAGAGGTGCATCGGGTGCTGGTGGTGGCTCAAGACACCGCCACGGAAACAACCATAGTCGCATCAACCGGGGAGGTGGCCGCACCTCTGGCGGAGGCAACGGAGGGTGGAGGAACGGCGCGAGAGGACGCTCAGCGTGGGACGGCTCGTCAACCTCCTCCCGCTCATCGTCGGCCTCGAGCACGGACCACGGAGAAGTGACCGTGGTACAACGCAACAGGCGAGTGACTCCTTCCATGGTGGATATTGCTTCCTCCGCCGAGCGCCACAGCAAACTGACCGTGTGGGGTGATCATATTAAACCTGTTTCTTTGGATTTGGCCCGCGCTCGTACCTCCGCGATTGCCACTGCCGCTGCTACAGCTAAAGCCATGCTTCATGACTCGGTTAAGCGTGCGTATGTCAAGCTCCCTGACAAGGACGTAGCCCGCATTTCTGTGCTGCATTTCCCCACCTCTTTGAACAAGTCTGACGGCGCGCAGCAACTTAACACGTTCGGTTAGATATGCAATGAAAATCCGACATACTCATGCGCTGCGACGATCTTTGCACAAGGGCGTATTATCGCCCACGTGAGTAACCGGTCGGGACTCGCTCCACATGGCGTTCACACGTGATATCACGCCTGACATGCCCACCACCGCCCGCATGACGACCTTGATCGATGACTGTTTTGGGCAGGTGTCGCGAGCCATGGCAGGGGGAGCATCTGGGTCTGAGGCCTTCACCCTCATGTTACGCCTGATTATGACGCACATCGACCGGGTTGACACGGCGGAGGGCTACACCAAGTTGCATACTTTTGAAGTGTGTAATGGCACCCTTTTTTGTGGTTTCAGTCGGAAGTCCCGCGTACTTGTGTCGACCGTTACGAGGAGTGAGCGTGCTTTGTTTCGAAGGACGGACGTGGTGTTGGAGGCGGTTCGGATGGCGGTGACTGAGCATTTTCCGACTGTCATGGGTACGTTGTACCCTGCTTCGAAGGCAACAGACCCGCGGCCATACGCCTCGTTGGACGCTATGTGGAGGGCTTTTAGTAACTTAGCACATAATAACTGCCGTCAACAGCGAAAAAACATTTTTCTTTGCCTGTTTCTTCCATGGGAGCGCGGTCATCTGCCCCGTCGGGGTGCCGGCCCGCCGATTATGGGCGCGGCCAGGGCCGAGTGCCGTCCCAGTCGCTTTCGTGGCAGACGAGGTCGAGCCATCGTTCAACTGTCATGCCCATCGATGATTCATCTGACTCTTGGCTTGACAACACATCGAACTGTGGCCACTAGGAGAGCATCATTATGCAGAAAGGTTCGCCGTTAGCGAATCATTTAAGACAGATGACCCTCGCCTTTGGGGCGGCCTTCTTTCAACTTCCGTTCGCGCTTAAGCCCTCCGAAAAAACCGGGGGCTTTGTCTCAACTGCCACGAAGACAACCACTCCTTTAAGCATTGTAGACGTTCTTTCGTTAATACGAGCGGCTGTTTGAACCCTAAACTTGGCCAACTTGGCGACGATGACGCATACCGACGTTGCCAAGCACGCATGATCTGCTACCGCCGAGACGGCAAGTCTTCTCGCCCGGACAACCACAAGAAAAATCGTCGCCATCATTCAGGTCAATCGCGAGGGTACCATTAGGATCAGGGCCAGGTAAACTGTCATAACGATAACACATACATGTCGAATCACCATGGTACCTTGCCCTCGCCCGCCTCTTCGCCCCCCGCTCCTGCTCCTGGAATGCGATTTGGAGCCGCCCTTAACCAAAGTGGAAAATACTAACGCGCGCAAGCCTGGTACATTCCGTACTCGAAATTGACAGCTCGACGGCCGTACGGCATACCGGGTCTGTCTGTCGACGGCACTGTCGGGGACACCTCTTGTGGTTTCAGAAGATCCTCGTGTACTTGTTGCCAGCTTGTCCAATAATGCAGCACAAATTGCCTCTGTAAAGAGCCCACCGGTTCTTACGCCGTCTGTCGACGATTCTCACGGCGTAGTCCCGGCGGCTGGAACCAGCGCTTCGAGCGTGGTTCCCCTCAGCCAGGTATTTTCTTCGACGATGAGAATGCGCGCGTCAAGCGCCGTTCAAGCGCCGTTCCCCTCGTTCGTGGTCTGAATTCGGCGACGGGAACCCGCGCTTCCAGCGCCGTTCCCCTCAGCCGCGGCATAAACTCGGCAATGGGGGTACGCACTCCAAACGCCGCCCCCACAAACCGTGGCACGGGAGCTTGCACTTTGCGCGGTCCCCCCAGGCACGCGTCGCGCAGCATTACAGCTGCGGTGACGGCGCGTCTCCATTTTAGGCGAACGTTCATCCCCCCTTCTCCCTGACCATGCGGTGGCAGTCGGTTTGGGGTGTGGGACGGCCGATCCTCAAACACTTTTTCCTGACCACGAGGTGGCGGTCGGTTTGAGGTGTGGGAAGGCCAGCACTAAAACAC
Source organism: Undaria pinnatifida (assembly GCA_012845835.1). NCBI lineage: Eukaryota > Phaeophyceae > Laminariales > Alariaceae > Undaria > Undaria pinnatifida. Next base: position 251,795 of record JABAKD010000035.1, read on the forward strand.
CGAGATCTTTTGCGAGGCTTAATCCGGTGTTTGTTCGCGATAGTAGCGGGCGCTCTATCCTTTCTTTCCATCAAGGACGAGTCGACAAGATTAGCTACCTCGTCTCCCTTCTCCAAGAGGCCTAACAGAATAGAGCCTTGTCGGGTGGAAGTTTTGTTGCCACCTGCCCGAGGCCCGCTCCGGAAGACGCCTACAGGGTCTACGGGCCTTGCTTCATACTCTAGCACGCTACGGCACGGGCTTCAGGCTACGTCTTCCCCAGTGGCACAGCAAGAAGATCCGACACTGCGCGACGGGCCAGTGATGACACTACGGCTTCCAGCCTGATCAGCTGGACGCTATTCTCGTAAAATGTACGGAAGCACCGCGCCTCTCGTCAAGGAGAAACAATTCAGAGCCCCTGCCCCTTCGGGCGCAGTTAGGGCAGTTTTCTTGCGATTTTACGCCAAAAAGCGAAGAGGCCAAGACGCGAAAAACCGTGGGTTCGGACTCGCGTCGTGCTCTCAAGGCCTGGTGTTGCCAGACGGGGACACTGCAGGCCCGAAGGGCCGGGGACTGGTGTTTCCAGAGGGGAGCATTGCAGGCGCAAATGCCCAACGAGGCTATCGACGGGTTGGCACCGTCGGTGTTGGGCTCTTTTTCGGGTGCAGTAAGGGCGGTTTCTGACGAGTTTACGCCAGCAAGTGAGGAGCACCCAAGGCCTGAAACCGCGGGTCCGGACTCGCATCATGCTCCCGAGGCCTGGTGTTCCCGCTAGGGGACACTACAGGCCCGAAACGCCGAGGACTGGTGTTCCCAGAAGGGAACATTGCAGACCCATATGTCCAACGAGGCTACCGACAAGTTGGCACCTTCGGTTTATGGCCATTTTTCGGACGCAGTTAGAGCGGGTTCTTGCGTTTTTCCGCCAACGAGCGGAGAGTACCCGAAGCGAGAAACCGCGGATTCGGATTCGCGTCGAGCTCCCGAGGCCTGTTGTTCTCGAAAGGGGACACCATAGGCCCGAGGTGCCGAGGCCTGGTGTTCCCGGACGGGCACATTGCAGGCCCAAAATTCCAATAACTTCTCTCGAGTACTCCACAGACAAAGTGGTGTTGTTCTAGCAGCCCTCATCCTATTTTCCGGAGTGGTCCCCTTCGTCCTTTGTCGTGGACGACGTGTCATATCCTTGAGCGGAGCAGTATATGATGGCCGAAAAGGCCAGTCTTTTTCGAGACCATCGAGCAGTGGAGCTCATCATGTCGTCGCCTGCCCCAAGCTCGCACAAACTCATCGGTCGAGGAGTGCGCAACTTTGACTCCGCTATTTGGGACAGGGAGAAGCAAAACGTCGTGTTATCTGGCACCTACGCCAAATACGCCAAATACACGCATAATCCAGCGATGAAAAATCACCTTTAGAGCACTGGCTACTAGCGTTTGGCTAGAGAAGTCCCTGGACCCAGTGTGGGGCATTACGCTCCGGGCGGATGATCCCAGGGCCGACGGCCCATGCCAGTAGAGAGGAAAATATTTGCTCGGTGAGGCATTTTCTGCCGTTCGCGAAGCAATTGGCGACAGTGAGACCGGGTCGGCGCACCCGGCCTCCCCTAGTCGGTTCCGGACTTGCACTGAGAATGCAGGAACCAAGAAACCTCGTCTGCACTGTCAGAACACGGCCCCTGTTTCGTCGGGGGTACTGTGATACTGGACGACGTTTCGTTTACCATTAAAATCGCGTGTATCAGTCGAGCAACGCTCGATTCGGAGAGGCACTGGCCTCCTCTAGATTTGGAGACCGGCGGCATTGTTTGGGCTCTCAAACGCCTCCGAGGGTACTTTGGGGAACGAAGTTCCGCATATTCTCCGGCCACAAGGCGCGGGAGAGCATTGACAAAGTGGGACCCACAATGCACGAGTCCTGCGGTAGCTTGAGTTCGTCCATGCGTTCGGTTGCACACTCGAGTACCACAAAGGCAGCGCCAACGGCAACGCGGATTTCTGGCTCGCTTGCCAGAGCATGCTACGGAGCACGACCGCACTGGGTTGACAAGCTTCTACCCCGTGGTGTTGACCAGCTTCAACCCCGTGGGGTTGACCAGGTTCAACCCCGTTGAAAATGGTGGTATCTACCTCCTATGGACCTGCGGCCTACGCGCTCCCTCGTCGCCGATCCCAGGGGTCGGTTTGGGTGGGCTCGTGCCCCGCACCCAAAGCACTGCATTGGGTGGACTTGTGCCCCGCACCGAAAGCACTGCCTTGGACGGGTTTGTGCCCCGCGCTCCGCGCCGAAAGCACTGCCTTGGGTGGGCTCGAGCCTCGCACTGAGCATGCAGTCTTGAGTGGGCTCCCCCTCACCCCTACCGATTTTTACGATTTTCGCACACACGAGCCACGTATATGGATTGACGGCATTTCTGCTCCCCCGGGCAGATTAGTCGCTCGTGTTTGTGCCTCCGTCGCCACTGCGAAGGTTGTACCAGCCGCAGGTCGATTTCGCCTGCCGGTGACACCGTTTTCGCTCCGGCTTTGGCCTTACACATCGAGGGCGGCACGGGCTCCACAGAAGCCCTGGCTTCATCGACGACCATCGCTCAGTCGACTCCTTTACCAAGGACTTCTACACAAGAGACGGACTCCATAGCGACCACTGGTTCGGCCGTGTCCGCCTTTGCCTCGATTGGCACTCCAGCGCCTCCGTCGGCAACGCCGCCTTCGGACCGCATCTCAACTCGGACGCGCCGACGAACAGCAACAACCGTTAAGTTCTTTGGTCGACCCGGGGCCAATTAAACTTCCTCTCCCTCCGGCGCGCTACACGACTTCGACGGGGACCGTACGTGGCTCCTGGTATCTTAAGGTCTACGTCGACAGCACCTTCCCGCGGGGATCCAACGTGACGTAGATGAATCTCTAGGCGCGACCGTGGCTGGTTGAGTTTCAAGCCGCCGCCGCTCCTCGATAGTTTTACATTTTTTTTCTAGGTCATGAGGTTTGGAGTTCTTGTTCTTGGGTTGTTTGTGGTGTTTCAAGCGTTTTGACTGGATGTGGGGCGCTTCTTATGTTTTTTGTTGTGCAGCCCTGCCGACTCCTCCGCTCAGTGTCAGGCCAGGGTCTGGGTAATCTGGTTGCTACTTGAGGCACACGACTATCGGTGTTTCGTGTTCGTTCATATTCGCCCTGTCGACGCCCTCCTCAGCCCAGAGCCGGGGGGCGACCAGGGTACCCTGTTCACGCAAAACGTGGTACGGGGCGATACGACTGTATGTTACTTTTTTTCTGTATTGTATATGTTCTACTTTTACCGGCTAATCACTTATCCCCCTCGCGAGGCTGCAGGTAGTGTCACCTTCCGTTTACGGTATTTGTTGTTTCCTCATCTCCCCCGGTGGGGCTGTGGGAGGTTTCTGGCATGACTTCCCCTTGTCTTAGCGCCTGTGTTTCCCTTCAATTCGCCTTTCTTCGTCTCGCCCCCCCCACCACACTGACGGTACGCAGCGGCTTTCGACGATCGTTGTCCTTGACATAGTGGATTATTCGGCGGTTTGTTATGCCGTGGTGCCTTTCCGTTTCGTCCCCCCCCCCCCCGCCACACCGGCGGTACGCGGCAGGTTTCTGATCAGTGGCATGCCTTATGATAGGGTCTGCGTTTCCTTCAATTACTTTTGTTCGCGTTTTTCTGGCTTCATAGACAGGTCGCTTAGAGGTGTGGGAGTGGGTTTTGAGAAGCCGCGTCTTCGACTCATGGTCTAGTTCGTAGAGCCGGAGTTTCCCCGAATCTCCCATAATTCTGCATATGCGACTCATGAGGGTGAGCTAGTGTCAAGATACGGCCTTGAAAGGCAGGTGAATACCTGATTCGATAGGTAATTGGCCGTTTTCGTATAATGGGATGGCGTTTTATATTCGGGATTGCCAGGAGAGGGAAAGACTCCTGCCTCTCGTCTCAGTTGTCGTCTTCGATTCCGGTGGAAATAATGAAAGCTGCTTTTCTCCCGCATTGAGCTACGAACGTGAGTAGCGCCGGGGACATGCTCACTTGGTCGACCTGTAGGGATACTCTGTGTCTCACCCCAAACAACTTAACAATAGTATGAATAATGCAACAACAGCAAAGCCAAAGAAGAAAATAGGAACTACAGCAGTATAGAAAAGAAAACAAAAATAAAAAACCACAAGGATTCCTGCCTGGCATGGAAAAAAAGGTACAATACAAAGAAACAATGGCAAAAAACAAATCTGCTGTTGAAAAAAAAAATCCAACCAAAAGCAATCCTTGATGAGCAAAGGAAAGCAAATGAATACTTGGCGCCTGCTGTCAGCGAACCGCGTACGAATAACACAGCAATAGCCAAGCCAAATGAAATAGGAACTACAGCAGTATAGAAAACAAAACATAAAATCGAAAACCAGAAGATTCCCATCCGGCATGAGAAAAAAAAAAGTAAAAAACAACGCAGAAACACGAGAAAAAAAAATGTGTACAAATAGTGAAAAGAATATCAATTCTATGGGGCTCGCGATCACGTCCCAAACGATCAAAGTCTGACCTCTTCAGCGTACCGGGTACAAATAACACAGCAACAGCCATGCCGAAGAAGATAATAGGGACTACCGCAGCATAGAATGCAAACCAAAAACAGAAAATCAGAAGGATTCCTGCCTGGAATGAAAAAAGAAGCAGCAGAAAGGCGTGCTGAAGAAAAAGTAAATTAAATCGTACTGCTGTGAAAAAGATACTTCAAACCAAAAACACTTAAATGAATAACAGAGGCAAGGAAATTAAGAAACTGCTACCTGGTACCTGGTATTAGCGTACCGGGTACGAATAACACTGGTAGATACGCGCGTAAGGTATTTAACGACCACAAAAAAAGCGGCACGATGAAATTCAATACATGCACGGCAAAAAGGTCAACCGAGAGACCAAAACTCGAGCAAGACGACCGACCATCCGTTCAGGCTAAAGAAATCTTGACTTTAGACTACACTAGAAATTGTCACAACGTCGGCAAATGCTCGCCATACCGTACGAGTCAAGTCTCCAAACTTCGGGAAACGGTGTAAATTCGTGTGGTGTATCTTGAACAAATGCTACCGCGCCCTTTGTCGACAATATTTCAACCGGAAAAGTGACTATTTCGATTGTTTCTGGTACTGTTCAGGTAAGATCTACGGTTAGCGATGTCAACCTAAAAAGCAAACAGCATACGCACTAGCTGTGTTGTTTAGCCACCTCATAAAACAACGGCAACCTACGTAATACGACCAGTCCAGGTCAAGAACGAAAATAACCAGTATAGAGTAGTCAGATAAAATCGCCAATAACCGAGGGAGGAAGAAGCCAAAATCGAAAAAAATCAGGAGAGCGGCTCTAAAACAAAAAAAATAGAAGCGATGAGCTCGTCGTTCGCACGGGAAGGTCGTTCGCCGAGATGAGGTTGATCGGGCGCGCTGCGCTGAATTTCCGCGCAGCGTGGTGGCTAGTAAGCGTTGCAACGACTGAACAATGGCGCGACGCGAGCCCGTGTCGCGGCCGTTGCTCGATGCGCTGAAGCTCGACGATCAGCGAAAACAATCGCCGAACAGAACAGACAATCATCGGACATATTTTAGCTATTGAGGAATGTTGTGGCAGCCGAATTGGCGGATGAACTACAGCGGAGGAGGTGCGCTGAAGCGGACACGCGCGAAGCCCCAAGCGGCACTGGAAGTCGAGGAGAAAGAGAGGAGATAGGGCTGAGTTTGCTATCATAGTCTTGCACTGCCACCAAGTCGTGCTGGAAACATCCGACCGGCTCGTGTTGTACCAGATGATGCCGAGCAAACTAACCAGGTGCTGCCGTGGCCAGTTGTGCCAGGCCCCCTTCCCGAGAGGACCCATGAAAAACGGATTGTCCATGCCCGCGTTCACGGAAAGGTGGAGGACAAGCAACAGGCAGCCGATGCGGAACGCATACATGATGCAACAGGGCGGCACCACGGTGTCTGCGACATCGTCCATCCTTCGCTGCTAACGCTGCTGCTGCTTATCGCAGGCAGTTTTGTTCTTCCTTGTTCCTATTAACAACCAGATATACTCGTCGTCTCCTAGCGCCCACCATCAGCTTATCTACTGGCTGATGGAATACTTACCGGTGACTTTTCGTTTTAGGCTGCTGAAATTTTGGCATCGGGGGCATGTACTGTCTTTCGACTTGGTTGTGATTGGTTCAAGTTTTGAACTTCATTTGTATTTATAATGACCTATCATAGGGACACTTTTATTGCTGGTACCGGCTATAACACACCTTACGCGCTCTGCTAACGGTACGGTCAACACAACAACAGTCAAGCCAAAGAAAATAGGAAATATAGCAGTATAAAAAAGAAAACAACAAATAGAAGAAAAAACGACCACCCTTTTTCCTGTCTGAGAATCTAAAAAGGGGTCACAGGAGGCGGACCGTTTTACGACACCACAGCGCGTCCGGGCGGAGAGGTTTCTGATATACCGACGTCCCTTATCACAATCGGCACATCTGGCACTTTGGAAACACCCAACTCGTTTTCTATTGAATGTAGGTCGCCTTTTGCAAGCGGGAGACAGACTATTGACCCATTTTAAGCCACTTGAGGTTCCTTGTTGAGTGTTGCGTCCATTTTAAGGGACCTGGTCCCTTCAAATGGAAAGACTCGATGCGGATGAATTTGATCTCCCTTATATACCGTTTTGTGCTTATTGCGGGGTCCCTTAAAATACTTACCTACTGTACTAGGGAACAGGGCCGCCTCCTCCGCCCCAACGGCGGCGGAAAGGCCATTTTTTCGAAGCAAGACATAAACGGGGTATCATGCAGTACCTCGGGTTGTACACACGCGTTTTGATAGCGTTGGCTGGCTGGTTAGTTGATATTTTTCGCCACACCTACTTGCCGGCAAGCTCGCGTATGCATTCACATGTTACGTGTGACGATACTCAAAACATGGTTGCCTTTTGTATTGGGGTATATCGGTGGCGTACTTTTCTTTTTCGTTGAGCTGCGTGCTTCGCCTTAACATCGCTACACACTCCTCTGCTGGCGAGCCTACGTAGCTTCTTGCGTGCGTGTTATCTTCCAGCTTCGAGTTATATATCGCTCGTTTTCTCTGTCTTGTTCATATGGTGATTTTCCTCCTCAGAATTGTACATTAATCGGTTTCCTTCGTGGCATGCCATGTACCGAGTAGCCAGTTTCAGTTTCGAGGCTTAAAACGTAAGCACCAGTATGGGCCAAATACGTACGTATGCTGACTTCGGATTTTCACCTTTACTTACCAGCGATACTGGTGACGGACGTACAACTTGCTTCAGCTATGATATATACGTGTACCACATATGATGTTTGTTTTTTCCCGGGGCATCCTTCCACCTCATAGTGACTGGAGTCTGTCCTGTGACCACGGACTTGATTGTGCGAGCCAATGTGAAAACCGCAACAATCTGATCTGAAGCCCGACGATGTGTGTTTGATTATTACATTGCACGTGGAAATTTTGTCGTGGTTCGATCTCCTGCTGAGCACCGACCACGCACACCTACACCGGAACTACTGGCACAAATGCAAGAGCTTGAAGCACGGCTGTCGTGGTACCGCTGCTGCTGTGTTGTCGCTGCATACGATGCTGATTTGTCGTAGCGAGGCCGAGCGGCTCGTTTGATCGTTTCGTGTGTGTGTCTGTATGGCATTACGAGCCCCACTCACCCATACAGAGCACGCATAAATACATACTCACAGAGGCACCGTCCATGGCTATCACAAAGGAGAGGGCTCACAGCCCGGCTACTGTTGTACCGTGAATGCCACAAGTACAGAGCCTGGAGGGGCATATGAGTATAGCAGCACAGCAGCAGAGTGGGCTGGAAAAATGTATCGGTTTGTATGGGCCTTTGTTGCCGCTGCATGCTTCGCATACGAGATTCGACAACGTGTGTTAGGACGTCGACACCCAATAACAGGCAGCAACAGCAGCAGAAAGCAGCAAGGCCAGAAGAAGCCAGTAGCAGCTAGCAGAAGCAGAAGCAGAAGCTCGGTTCGTGTTTAATAACAGAAGGGGTCTCTGTAAAAATGTGCGTTCCGGTTTGTGCTTACGGACGTCCAAGCAAGCCACTGCTGCACAGGAAGCCATGGTCGACCGTCCCCGCCATGGTCTTGTTCCGTATAAGGGTCATGACAGATGAAGACGACGATTCCAAGCGTGTGCCGTTGTCTCTATTGCTCGCGATGCTCTAGATCGCCGTCCGGTCAGATGCGCAAACACAGACTAAATCCGAGGTAAGCCATCCAAAAAAACGCCTCAGTGTTTTGGTTTCAGCTGTTATAGCATTTGATTGTACATACCTGGTACAATAGTAACCAAAGCTTTTCGTCCGCCCAGGACGTACGCTACGGTAGAGGTGCACCTAACTAGTCTGAAGCTCCTCGCTCGAAGGGCTCTACACCTTAACCCCAACGTGAAAGTTGACCAACAACTAAAGTGTCATCTGAGGAACACTCCCAACAATCCCACTAGGAATATACAACTATTAATTATAACATCGTAAAAAAGTGACATTCCGGCCATATGTATATGTAAAATATTATCTTCGTATTTTTCTGGCTCGCTGCTCTCCGGTGCCCGAGGGCTCCTTCTCGCACTCTCGGCCGCGGGGCAAGCTAGCCTGCCATGGGTACATTATTATAAAAAGTAAAAATACACTCCAGGTGTGAGATCGAAGATTTTGTCGAAACTCATCTTTGCAAGCTGTGTGTGATTCTCCGATCGCGGGTATTACTGGGTGTGTGTCCTCATTAAGGATATAGGTCGGCGACTCCCCTTGGAACTACAGTGTAGCTTGTACCAGGGTCGACAGGGTGATGTTAGTCAGTCTGTGCGCGAAAACTACAAAACCCGTTTTTGAGGGGGACAAAATCTTACAGCTGTGGAAGGAAATGCATCAGTTTATCAAGTGTATGCTGTAAGTCGTACAACCAGCGAGGAGAGGGCGGAGTGTTCAAAGGGATTGGAGGGGGGGGGGAGGGGAAGGGGGGGGCGGCGAGAGGGGAGGGGATTTCCAACAGCTTTAGGTCAAATAGATGTAGGGACTTGCTGTACACGTGGTGCTAGGTCTAGGCGATGGTTCGGGTGGTGAGGAAGGAGGGGGCGTTTGGGGGGGGGGGGGAAGGGGAATTAGTTGGAGTTACAGCATGAATGGCTAGAACTAAAATGAGGTGATATCAAATGCCTGGTAGTGTTTATTACTCTGGCATATTTTGATTTTAGGTCTGGTGTTTGAACACGAGGAGCGGGGGGGGGGGAATAAAAGGGGGGGGGGGGGGGGGGGGATGAGTTGGAGCTACGGCATGGATGGCTAGAAAGATAATGAGGTGATATCAGCTGCCCGGTAGTATTTCTTACTCTGGCAGAATTTGATTTTCGGTGGGGCGTTTGAACAAGAAGGATCGGGGGGCGGGGGGGTAACTCAATATGTGCGCGGAAAATATAAATCCTTCAAGGGGACAAATCTGACGGTTGTAAAAGGAATGCATCAGTTTATATCACCTGCCTGGTATTGTTTATTATTCTAGCAGATTTGATGTTACGTGTGGTATACAAACATTTTTTAGGTGTGGTATACAATGTGTTAAAGCTTCGTGGTGTGTTATTGTACATGGATCGCATGATAAAACATTTCAATCCATAGGTGTAACTATGTAGTTACCATGATATTTTACCGTGCCGATGTGGGGCTCTGAGGTCGCTAATTATAAGACAGAGACATATTGCAAAATACAACGAGCGAGGTGATGTGGTCATGCAATGCCACCACCATTGAGTACGAGGGAAAGAAGTGCAAATCGTCAGTGTTTAGATGGTTACACCTATCGATTGACATGATTTTACCGTGCCGACGTGGGGCTCGGGTTGAAATTTATAAGACAAAGATACATCTTGCAAAATACAACAAGCGAGGTGATGTGGTCATGCAATGACACCACCATTGAGCACGAGGGGGAGAAGTGCAAATCGTCAGTGTTTCGACAAAAAAACCCGATGCACCCGCGCTCAATTACGTTACTTCGTTAGGCATACTTCTTTTTGCAGAGGTTGGGAGTGATCATGCAGACGGCAGGTAGGAAATACTCTACGTACTAGGTTGGTAGTGTGGTCTACCGCAATTTTAACATATTGTTATTTGCTAATGTACGATTATACGCCCATGATTTAAACCGTGTCGATGTGGGGCTCTGCCAATTCTAAAACAGAGATACATGTTACAAATTCAGCGAGCTAGGTGATGTGGTCATGCAATGTCACCACCATTGACGACGAGGGGGAGAAGTGCAAATCGCCAGTGTTTGGAAATAAAAGACTAATGTGCCCGCGCTCAATTACGTTACCTCGTTAGGTATATGCTACTTCGTTTGGCAGAGGCTGTCAGGCGATCATGCAGACGGTAGGTAGGCACGAAATATACTTTGCGCAATATGTTGGTAGTGTGGTCTACCGCAATGTTAACATATCTGCCTGTACTTCCTTTGCACATTATTATTATCTGATGGTGATTATACGCCCTGTTTTTTCCGCCCATATCGTCGAAGATGTCGTGGTCCTGTAGATGTCGCGTCCACGTCTGGTGCTCGTGTTAGTGGTGCTCACAAAAACATGTCCTAGCGTGTAGTGGATGATCGCTGAGGGGTATTCATTTCCTCTACATCAAACCAGGTAGCATATGTCAACGCAACCGCTTTCTTGAAAAAGAAAATCAAAATTCTTAACACACCTGATACAGACGAGACGCGGTCCGGAGATTGCTCAGTATACCGACGGTCAGGATGAGGTTATCGGGCAGCGCACTTGGTTTTCACTACCGCTCCTCACTCCACCTAAGACACTACGTGCATGCGTTGGGCCCAGTTCGCTGATGCCCAAAATGACTTGCAAGGTGGGGTGGTGGGCAAAAGCTATAAAGAATTGCGCTGCTGTGATTACCCCGTCTCTCGGTCTATTTGTCCTTGCGTTCTCGACAAACCTGTTATTTAGCAACGAGCAGTTTTAACGCATATTAGGTTTATGCAAACAGCTGTATGTAGACTATGTGATGTTTCTGGCGCGTAGGGACCTCAGTTTGGAAACACAGAGTACATGAGTTCCATATTTTGACTGGATTCCGTAGGTGGACGTACACGTGGTTTTAGTGTGAACACCCTTATGATTAAGAATTTTTTGTCCGGGTGGTTGTTGTTACATTTGTATGTTTTGGTTGACTTTCTAGACTTCGTTGACTTGTTTCAGATTGATGTTTTCGAGTACGTATTAGTTTATGGTGGTTGGGGAGCTTGTTGCGTATATCTGCAAAACACGTTTGTGTACGCCGAGAAAACTGTTTCGGGGGGCTAAGAACAAAGGTGCGAGGAACGTTTGGGAATTTCAACGTTCCCCCTCGGGGCTTTTGTCAAGTATGGTTTAATGCAAATTTATCCTTGAGGACAAACATGCAATAACCATCCTTGGCAACTATGGGTTATAACTGTATCATAATTTACTTATAATACCGTTGCTGTTCATAGTTTGGCTATGTGTGTATACTTTATTTTGCTAAAACGGTGTGGGTTGAATGAAAATACTGAGCGACGCTAGTGTTGAAGCCTTAAAATGAAAGTTTACGAGTAGGTTTTATACATGTATAATCAACCTGCTCATTGAATACGTTGATGTGGACGAAGTAGTAAGTGTTGCTTCGGATCTGGGCTAAGGGTTGGGAAACTCACTCAACCTCGGATACCGGTTCATCAGTGCGATCAATGGACCCGGACATATTGGTGGGTGAAATGTGATGAGTTGTGGGAGGTTAACGCGAAAGATGTGTATTAAATGATTGGAGATAAGGCGACGACCAGCTCTTTCTACCCATACAGTAGGGATACGAGGGGGATTTACATCACATGATACCCTAGTTGTATCGTGTAAGTATTGCATTTTGGCGTGATATTGACTCAGTAACGTTCGTTGTTTCTGTTTTCCTCCCATGTTTAGCATGATTTTCGTCGTTGCTTATTTTTTTGAAATACTTCGGTCCTAGGTAGCGTGTTTCATGTGTATATCATGAATGTATGTTTTGGGTTGGTATAACTATGAGTATATAGCAGTCAACGTTCTCGCATTATGCCTGAGGGGGATGCATCGCCCCACTTAGATGGTCGTGGGGGTCTACTCTTACCCCGTGCCCGTGGCATGATTAAACGGGGGTCTAAATGACTGACTGTGGCTAACTGTGGCTACACCACTTGAAGCTCCTGATGGTGTTCTGTTGTGCTCAGCCCTTCAGGTTTCCAAAGACCAGGTCGTCCAAGTGTAATCTGGTGTGTCGTAGAGTTCACGGTATGGTACAAAATTGTGTCGAGTAATGAGAGAAAAAGAGGGGGCGGGGGGGTTAAATAAGTTTGTCGTGAGAAGTGGGGGGGAAGGGGGGGGAGGGGGTAAATAAGTTTGTCGTGAGGGTATGCAAGGTCGGTCGAAGAGTTATACCATATTTTTCATGTGTGTATTTTCTGTTTAGCAGTAAGTTGGGGGAGGGGGGTAATTGGGTTTGTCGTGAGGGTATACAAGGTCGCAGTGTAATATCATACTTTTCTGTTTGATCGTTGGGGGGGCGGGAGGGGGGGGGGTTGGGGGTTGGGGGGGGAAGGTTGATAAATTTTGTGTTGCGTGTATACAAGGTCGCAGCGTTATATCATACTTTTCATGTGTGTAAACCTGTGGCATAATTCTGTCTAATCTGCCAGGGAGGGGGGGGGGGGGGCGGGTAACCTTGTGGCATAATTCCGTTCAATCGGCCAGAGAAGGGCGTGGGGGGGGGGGGGGGGGTCGGTGCTTTGTCTTTCGTCCATCTATTGGTTCCGAATCGCCTAACAATTGACCGGTTATATTTGCCTTTCGTAGCATTTCAATTTTGGTCATACATTTTTAACCTAAGGTGTGTGGGGGGGGTTAAGGGAATTTGTGGTGAGGGTATACAAGGTCGCAGTATTATACCATACTTTTATGTGTATGTGGGCATGTGGCATTTTCTGTTTAATCGGACAGCGGGGGGGGTTCCCCCCCCCCATGTTTCGTCTTTATCGTTTTTATCTACTGGTTCCGAAACGTCCAACAATTGAATGACTATGTCAGCCCTTTTGTACCATTTCATGTTTTATAACATAAGAAACCACTCTTCATACATCACGATGGTATATCCGTAAAGGCCCCGAACAAATTTCAAGGGAGGCATAAAAAAGCATACCCGGGTGGGTCGAAATCTCCTGAGAGCCGACGTGTTCAGATAAGCCTACTGGCGAAAGTTGCCGCCAACCACCCAAATTTCTCGAAGCATGTCTGGATCTCGACCGAGCTCCGTGGCGGTGTTCGGCGCATTAAACGTCGCTTAGCTGACTCTATATGGCAAGGGATTGCGTTCCGTCTTCCTGAGACGAGCAGGTCACTTGCAACACCCCAAATTTTTTTACAATTTTTGACAAACTATTACCATTCTTGTTCTATTTAGTTTCGTTTGTGAAAAAATGGCCCGCTACCCGCCCTGTCTCGAATCGCCTTCTCTGTTTTTATCGCACCCTCTCAGCAGTTGTAGCAGAAGCAGCAGTAGCCGCATCAGTAGCCGCAGCACAACAGCAGCAGCTGGAGCAATATACAGCAACAGCAGTGCACATCTGCCGAGTGCCATATCTCTCGCGGCGGTGAGCAGGGCCTAGGGTGCAGACAGGGGTGTTTCGTGCGCCGAAATGTCGCTGTTACACCCCTGTTCTGTCACTCGGTATGTCGGCCGGAAATATAAGGAACAACACAATAATCATATCCAATGGTCCACGTCCTCTCTATTTTCGCCAGAATAGAAACTGTGAGCAGATCCGCAAGGTTTAGAGGCCTCCCGTGAACAAACCGTAATAACTGCCTGGAAACGTGTGCACTTGGTGAACGCGCGACGTGGGTTGGGTCTACTCGACGTCGAGGGGTCGGGGCTGCAGATTTCTGTCGCGACTTGGCTGTCATCTGCCGAGAGAGGGTGGCTGGGGATAGGGCGCCTGGTGGCTCCATGAAAACAAAAAAATCTCCGGGTGCTGCTGGACGAGGCCTAGATTGGACATAAATATAAGTACCAGTTAGAACAGCACCAAGAAACGAGCACCGAAAAACAAGAACAAGAATAGGTTGCTCTCACAAATTTTGATATTGTACAGTTTCATGTTTCGGAAAAGCTTTGTTCTTCCAGAATGAAAATATTTCCAGAACCAGAGGAAAAAATCGCGTTTCGTTCTGGGTTTCGCCCCCAAATCCACAACCAGACGACTTTTTGGGGCTCTCGTTCTGGAAACTCAAGTTCCGGTTCAAAACCAGAATGAACCAGGCCCAAGATGTGGTGTATTAGCGTTTTAGTGTAGAGAGCGCTCTGGTGTGAATTACTCACACCACGTACCTACAGCAGTACCTGTACCTGGACACACATCAGACATGAATATAGCGCGTTAACCAACGAACGAAGCACACCCCGTACCACCAGTTTCTAGCCGCAGCAACAACAGCAGCAGCGAGACACGCATGCAGTAGCGAACGGCCGCAAGGATGTGGGCTCCCTCAAAGAAGGTTCGAATCGGTGATGGCACGCTACAATGGGCAAAGGAAGGGAGAGTTGGGAGAGGGGTTGCTGGGTGCTGGGTGCTGGGGAGAGAGGCTTGCCAAGAGGGCCAGCTACAGCGACCGAGAGGCACAAAAGAGCTTTCGAACCTGAGGGTATCGTCTTACTCGCCGTGCACTCCCGCTGCGTGCTTTGTTGCATTGGCAGCCTCGGCACAAGCCTGCGTTTGGCAGGGTCGTCGATTTCGCGACGTAGCGTACCTGCTATTGAAAACAACATCGGGTACCTGGCACGCGAATTCGAGCACACCGACTCACAGCTACGTATGTGGGAGTTGATTTTGATTGCTGACAACCACTGACACAGAGCCACTGCCCTATTTTAAGTTTGAGCCGACCACGGGTATGCAGGTCCTGGCCTCGCGCTGCTGCTTCTGCTGCGTGCTTCGTCGTACACGCAGTCTGGTTAGCTGTTTAGCTAGCTCCCTGCTGTTTGCTGACGTTCGTTCATTCCTCGGCCAAATGCAAAAAGCTAAAACACACAAAATAAAACATTTTAAAACCTCTCTGAACGCGGCCGATTTTTACACCAATCAGCATGAAACATCATTTTGCCATTTCGTTCTGAAAAATGAAGAAAAAACTGGTTCTGGAAACGTTCATTCTGATTCTGAAAAAAAAGAAAAAATCCGAAACTGTCTATTTAATTAACTTATACAAATTTTGTTCTTCGTTGTTTTGTTCGTAAAAAAATGGCCCGATACCCTAGAACACTCGATTAACCTCAGCAGCAGCACAGCAGCAGCAGTAGCAGCAACATACAGCAGTAGCAGCAGTACACATGTGGATCGGATTAGTGTGGGGTTTTGGGGGCGGGCCGCCCTCGGCTGTTTCGGCCCCGGATCTTGACGTGGGTGCGTGGGCATGGGTGCACACAAGGGTAAACCGGCCTGCGCTCTCCCACCGCACGGGCGGCCGCTCGTCGAGGCAGGCGCGAAAGCGTCTGTGGGCGTGGTTGACCCGGTGTGTTTATTTTTCTCTTGCGGGATAATTAGACATGTCTGAGTGTAAGGACCGTTTTTAGTAAAAACTTATCCCGGTATTATATTTCCGGACAGAGCGGATGCCAGCAGGAGGCTGGGAGGTAGAGGCCGGGAGCAGCCGAGTGTTGGAACGAGCGCCACAGGGCACGGCGTGCACGCGCGGGAGACGAGGGTCACAGGTACATAGAGCAGGGAAAGCTTGGAAGATGGCGCCGAGCGCGGCAAGGGTGACATACATCACGAGCGCAGCACGCACGCGAGTCTCGACCAGGCCAAAGTGTTTTTTGGGGCAGAGTGAAACCATGGGTAGGTGCAAGGATATAAAACTCCCTAATAGCGATAGCCTAACTCGGGTATATACACGGTGCTGTTGTGGCCAAAATAGGGTACAATTCGCCCCCAGGACGCCATCTGATTTGCTGGGTGGATCAGTTCTATGTGTGTTGCTATTATCGTACACACATACATTTCTGGCCGCATGAATTAAGTTGTGCCGGGTTCAGGCGGGAACACTATTCATCTAGCTCTACTTTTTACCGGGATAAACGAGGAGTACATCAAGGTTTTCGGTTCCTCTCAAACGCAGTACCAAAACAAAGCGTTGAGCACCACTACTTTCAACTCATGGAAAATCCTACCACGTACGCGACACATACCGAAATTGTTGCCGCCGGCCAATCAATTATTGTACAACATCCAAGAGCGACTGACATTCGCTGGTCAACCCTATCCATTACCACCAAGTGCAAACACACGTGACGTACTATTATATAGCAACGAGAGCACTATTGCACGTACGGTACACAGCATCCCCTATATAGCAACGAGAGCACTATTGCACGTGCGATACACAACATCCCCTGACCACTATTAACTCGTTTGCGCGTACATCAGTACAACAACGTGCACCCACCGCTATCACACTCTTCCCGCTGAGTACCACTCTTTCTTTGGAGCAATGCACTAGCTCATGCAACACGTTTCCTCTAAGAAGAGCAGTGGGGTTTATCCATGTGAGTACGTGTAACACCATTATAGGTGGAAACGCATTTATACGTGTGCTACCTGTGTCTCCCTTTTCGCCTTGCGACGCCCCCGTCATTTCACGTTACCCGCATCCCGAAGGGGAACCTTGTACATATATAAAATAGTGTATTTTTTTTCGAGGACAAGTATTGGCGAGGAGCTTTTTTCGTCTCGGCCTTAGTATGGAATTCTCGAACCTCGAATTTTTCGATCAAATCGCTTCGTTCGAGCGCTGTCTTCGAGGGGCGGCCCCAACGCCCCTCGCCCTGCCTTATTCGTTCTGCACCTGGCCGGGAACGCGTATGGGGGCTGAGCGAGACAAGCGAGAAGTGTACAAGAAAGTATATTTTGGGCGGTACTCTCCAGCTTATATTTGGATTTTGACGTATGGAGAGGTTGAACGAATAAATCATGGGAAAAAAAATCCCAATTGGCCATTGGCATAATATTTTTTATCGACAACGCTTTCTTTTTCGCTGCCCCAAAGTGCTTGCCCTATCATACTACTATATTACTGCTGTGTTGCTGCTTTACGATCGATCCTCGAGGGCCTCCTACAACCGCTGACCCTGGCATGTACGTAGTAGGCAGCTCCCCTTCACAGCCAACGCTTCCTGATGTATGCGTACTAACTTATCGTCGAGTGCGTGATCACGCTCGGGCAGTTTGACCAGCTGTGGTAGCAATTTATGTATGCTCTCCTCCGCGTAATACATTCCCGCACGAGTATGTGTAGCTTGTGACTTGCGGTTCTTTTTGGGGTGCTGCAGCTGATGTTGATAAGCATACGAGAACAAGTTTTCAGACAAGCTACACCAAGTAGCTACAGCAATATTGATTCGTCTTGCTAAGCCCGAGCGTTTTGTACGAGCACGAGCGAGCACGTACACGAATATGTGCGAGTACGAGTATACGCAAGCACTGCCTGGCAGCTTTATCTGCTGTGTCGGGTGTGTTGTGTGTGTTGTCGGTTCTTTCTACCCAACCCAGCGTTCATCCTGATTCTTCATCAAACAGCAAAATAAAAGAGAGATAGATGGTTGGACTATTTTTATTCGGTATCGGACCCGCACTTCTGTTTTCTTTCGTAGCTCTTTATTTTTCCCTTCACCTCGCTACACCCCCCCACCTTCTGGCGAGTTGTCTTCCTTGCTTTGTTTCCTATTTTATTCAATCGCTTTCTAGCTGTTTTTTTTCCTCCTGATTTTGTACATTATTCCATTCCGTTGATAGCATGCGGTGTAGGCCGTTTCAGCTAGTCTTGGACATATGTACCAGAGTATGGGCCTGATAGGTATGTACGCTAACATTCAATTCCACTTACATATATTTTACGGTGGATATATTATACAACTTGCTTCAGCTGTGATATGAAATATTACCAACAAACCCTTGAGCAAAAAAACACGGTTGTTGTTGAAGCCGCGCCAAGCGAAGGTTGTAGACGGCATCCACGGAAGGAACCAGTTGCATGCGTTCGTCCCGGTATCACATCGGGGGGTCGCCTTTCCCCCCCAAGACTCTTAGGAGCAGTATAGGCAAGACGTCCTGTTGCTGTGATGCCTGTTTGCATTGCTGCTGTTTTTGTCGTTTGTCAGTCAACTGAAAGCTGGTGTCGTGCTGGTACGTACACAATGCGTAGTTAGTTGACAATTTATTGTGTGTTGCTTCCTACTTGACAATTATGCTTCTTGCTGCTGATTACTGGATGATAATCTTGTGAAGGTGGATTCTGTCCTGCTGCAACGATACCCAAGCAAGTAGTTGCACCGATCTCGCAATCTGTTTGGACTGAATTACGTAATTGGTCCATGTTGAATATGCAACTTCTCAAATGATAGTCACAGGCTATATGATGAGACGATAGCCATTGAATTTGGTGCACTTCATAGTGACAGTTCGCGTGTTCCTCGAACCCTAGCTGAGCCAATCAATCGAGATCCCGGAGGTTGGGCTCCCACACTGTGCGGGGTGGTATCGAGGCGGGGTGTCCTATGAAATATCAGCGTATCGGGGTTGGGGTATACGAATAAAAATACAGCAGAACGAGTGGCCCCGACTATTTCAGTTGTAGATATCATGCAGGATTAATTCTGAACCGGGGGTTGGACCCCATTCTGTGACGCTGGCGTTGTATACGAACCTCAATTAAGGCTTCTATACCGTCTGGGGTGGTATCAACACGGGAGAAGTCGGTTTTCGAGCAGTCGGTTTTCGGCCCTGGGGAGTCGGAGTTGACGGGGTATGGAAGGATTTCTGGAACGGGGATGGAGCTCTATTATCATGGGATGCGTCGGAACGCCTCCCCCCCCCCCCGGCTGGCCTATACCTGCCCCGGGTGGCGCTGGCTCGCTCTACGAGCTGCACAGCCAATCAGCGATAAGCCAATGTGATTAAGGTTTAAACACCATGCGGGGATGTGTGGACCAGGGAGAACTCGGTTTTCGTCCCCGGCTTGTCGGAGTTGTAGACAATTGGAAGGAGTTCTGTCACGGGCATGGAACTCTATCCTCCCGTGATGGCGCTGCCCCTACATCCGAGCCCCTGCGAATCAGCGGTAAGCCAATTTCGTTTGGGTTTATACACCGTGCGGGGCGGTGTACCCTGAGAACATCGTTCCCGTGTTGATGGAGCTGTAGATAGTCGGGGGGTTTATGAACCGGGGATGGGACCCTATCTCCCCCGTTTGCGACGGAACTGCCTCTCCCTATCCTCCTAGGACGGCGCTGTGGAGCTCGAACCATATCCAGCGATTAGCCAACGAAATTGGGGTTTCCACACTGTGCGGGGCGGTATCGACGCGAGCAAACTCTGTTTTCTTCCCCCGTTGGCCGAAGCTTCAGAGGTGATATGGAACGACCTCTGGACTCTATATTCTCCCAGGGTGGAGCCGGCTCAATATACTACCCCCAGCCAATCAGAGACCGGCCGGTGTGGGGTTGGGATTTCCACACCGTGCGGGGAGGTATCAACCCCGGTGATACCATGTTCGTCCCCGGGTTGTTAGAGTTGTAGATATATGGATGGATTCCGATCTCGGGATGGGGAGCGCTATCGTCCCAGGGTGACGCTTATTATTGTACGAGCCTTGGACATTGAGCGATCAGACACGAAAGCCATGTTTTTATTGTCGCCTAAAACTCGAGCCCGAAATACTTAACTGCCAAAATCAGAGCGCTGTCGCGAACTCATGTGAACAATCTGCAGCAACAAGCAGCAGCATGGTTATAGCATTCGAGGAGTTGAACGTGACGAAGACAGCGATACCGTGTTTCGCGCCTGTAACACATTCAGCACGTCTCTCCACGATCAGACTACACACAGACAATCGGGCTGCGACACTCGGATCTAGATTCTACTGTACCGTGCACATAGTATAACAGAAGCCAGCTCAGCGCGCTTCTCAGTGGCTACGGAGAGAACATCCAGCAGACATGGCCAGTCACCTTGCTGGCCCCGGACGTTTGGTCAGTCAAAACGTAATAAGAAACGCACTCGACACCTATCTTCGCGGCCAGACTAAAGGGTTAGTCGGCTTGTGCCCGGATTTATCCCTCGAAACTTGATGAAGCTCGGAATCGGATTTCCTTAACTAAGAAACGGCAGCAAGTAGTCCATTGTTAGGCTATATCGAACTCTTGCATTACCATACATACTGTACGCGTAGACTGTGTCTACGTGCGTAGTAATTGTTTTTACTCTATCGAATATTGAATCGAATATTCGTAGTGCTGCCCTGCCCTACCCGAAGCATGGTTGTGAAGGTACTCCGAGTGGGGATGCGTGGTTGGTCGGTGTTAGGAAGCGTGCTCCTCATGGGTTCCGGTGTCTTGGGTTGGTCTCTCCTCATGGCTCGCTGGATAGACTCAAAGCTTATGCCTCATTTCCTCAACATAGAATACTAAAAGACAGATACATCAGGGCTGCAGGGTAGGGCAGGGTAGCGCAGGGTAGTGAGATGAGGGGCGTCCTGCTTGTCCCATCATCGTCACCTACATTATCGCCCATCTATGATGGCCTTGACGTGAATGTGACATCTAATGTCATGTGGTTTCACCTCAACCATGACATGGTTTCATGTCGAATCTATAAACTATCCTTCTACGGAGGGCGCTCCATTTCACTAAGGCCACCCTGAATAGTCGTAGATGAAGATCACCTGGCAATCAAAGGATGTCAACAAAACATCCAGAATTGGAAAGGGGATCAAAGATGCGGCTATTCGAAACAAACGAAAATGAGGTTATAGATTCCCCCACACCTCGTAATAATGAGGCAAAATGCCTCATTGCAAGATATACAACCCTATGACGGAGCCAACAACCGTGAGAGCTCGAGAAAGGGTATATAGCTACCAGGTACGGTATACCAGTAGCAATCGGCTTACGAAAACACGAAGGGCGGGCCACTGAGCGCAAGGATGCGAAGGGAGCCAAAGAGGAAGGTATAGACGCTGAAACAATGTCAGAAGAGAAGAAGGGAACACGTGTCACCCTGTGAAGGCCAGACAAATTTACGGCCTGAAGCGTAGTGCCGAAGGGGCGGGCGGTAGATCCATTTGCCGAAAGAAAAGAGAGGAAGAAAGGAACACTGCCTAAAAGGACGTCGGAGTCCGCTACGTTGGACATGGAAAGCTAACGTGGGGCCATCGGTTGGACGGTGAAATAGAAACAACAAAGACGTAAAAGAAGTACGCAAGCGTCGGGCCATTGGTCGAAAGGCCGAAAGGCAAGAGCCTGAAACAAGAGAACACTGCCTAAAACAATGTCAGGGTCCGCAAGGTTGGACCTGGAAGGCTAACGTGGGACCGTTGGTCGAAACGCAAAACTATAAAGAACCAGTACGCTGAAGTGTAACGCAAGCACAGGGGCCGGAATTGTGATACCTCGGAGGCTAGCATAAGGCCATTGGTCAAACTGTAGAACGGGAAACCGAGGCTACCAAAAAAACTCGCGAAAACGCAGAGAAAGACGTCACCTAAACAGCGGTACAGACAACACCAAAATGGTGGTACTGGAGGCGTGTGTGATACGCCGGAAAGCTGAACCGGGGGGCAACAGTGGAGTACCGTTAGGAAGCTAACTGGGTACCGTACCAGCAAAACGGGAAGAAATACATGGTGAGGTCACCTAGCCAAAGCAATACTCAAACAAGGACGAAACTGAAACGTAGACACAGAAGGAGGGAAGGTACTATCGGAAGCCGGAAAAAGAGTCGACATATGACACCTTGAGAGGCTAACCTATAACGGGAACGATGCCAGCAAACGTAGCGAGGTTATTCAATCATAACAAAGCAAGCCAAAAATGGGGTCAACAAGAAGATACTCGTTCAGCTCGAAGCAGCGCTGGAAGTGTCTAGCTTCAGAAATAATGTTGGAACAGAAGACAACACGAATAAAGCCGCAGCTAGGTACTATACGTCACGAACATGGGGTCGCCATCGTGGAGCAGCCCTAACAAGGCAACCGAGAAAAAAGCACGGAAAAACAGCAATAGGCAAATCGTGTCATAGCAACGTACCGCAGCCTGACAAAAAAAGGGGGGTCCATAGCAAGGGACCTTGAAAGGCTACTTTAAGAAAACGAGCAACACTAGGTACGTAGCGAAGGCATTCCTCCGAAAGCGATTTGCCGAAAACATAGCATGAAAGGGGGTCGACAGAATACGACCTATCTGGGCTGCCAAGCCAAACTGGCGTCAAAACGTGGGACCGATGCGACAAGTACGCCAAGAACCAAGAGAAAAACGGGGGTCAAAAGGGGACGGCCTGTGGACTGCACAGTCAGGACGGGCTGTAAAGCCACGATTAAGGCCAGTGTCGTTAAGCCCTACGGGCCGGTATGCCGAAAAGAAACAAGAAAAAGTTGCCAGGAGAAACAAGACCTGTCAGCTACAAAGCCAGGACGGGGGTCAGTGTCGTTGGACCGTAGGGGCAGTAGTGCCAAGAAAAAGTTAAGAAAGAGTGGTCCAGGGGAATAGATCCGCTGGCTCCAAAGCTAGAACGGAGCCCGACAGCAAGGGGCTCTTGTGGGCAGGTACGACCAAACAAGGTAGAGGCCAAAGAGAACCGAAAGATGGGCTGGAGAGCCAGCACGGGACCGCTAACGTGGGACCTAAAGGGGCTCTCAACGTGAAGCCAGTGGTCGACAATGTGGGACCATAGACAGTAGCAATAGCTGGAATGCCGTAGTACTATGTGGCTGGGGCTAAAGTTCAGCGACGCTAGTCGTAGGAAGAAGTACGCCAAGAAGCAAGAAATGTCCAACAACAAAAGGCAAGTATGCCAAGGCACATGGAAAGTCCAACAAAAAAAATCACATGCCTCGCGAAAACGAAGAGAGATAACGCGGGAAGCATCCATGTTGTCACCAACCGCATACGGCGAGTGGAAACGAGACGATGGAAAACGTCGATATGGTTCGGAAACGCCATGGTTCGTCGGTATGCACGAAATGTGGGCAGGCTACATCGGCGGTAGAAGGCGGAAGCAAAACCACAAAGGCGAACACTCGCCGTACTGTAGAAAAGTAGGACAACTTGGGAACAAGTTCGAGATCAAGGCGACCATGAAGATCACCGAAAAACGAATAAATGTCATACTTTGAATGCGGCAAATAAGACAGAAGGCATACGTTGAAACGTTGTTGGAGCCTCAATGATACTCAGATTGTAAGGGGGTACTTTGGGGAGCCACGAGGCGATAACACTGACAATATTGGTACCTACCAGGTAGAATTGTACTGAGAAAGGACAGTAGGGTCCAAAGCTAATACGCGCACTAGGCGTTCACGAACGGATTTCTCCCCAAAGAAAGGGGAGAAGGCTACTGCAGTCGGTTGTTTGCTGCGCACAGCGATAACCACTAAGGAGTAAGCGTGTCCGGAAATAACAAGAAAAAACAACTAATACCGGCGTTGCGTGGACGCGAAAGCGGAAGGTATAGGTTCCGAAAATGCACGCACGCCAGAGGCGGGAGGAAATACATTCCGAACATGCACACACTGCAGAGGTGGGAGGGTATACGTTCCCATCCGGCACAATGTGCAAGGGGAAACCAAGATAGCAAAACGAAAACTAATCCATTTTTTTCGAACTTAAGCGGTGAGAACGGCAAAAACGGGGTCTTAACACAACGGAAGACCCAGAAACTCTGCGAAAGAACATGCACATGGTGCGGAAGATATTTCGGCTGAGAAGGCATCAGACGAAACTACTGTTACGATGACTGAGAAGGAATCAGACGAAACTGGTACAATGTCGCGGGCTGATACCATAAGCCGGGCAGAGGGGGGGCAAATGACGTACTATTCTAAAAATGCTAGCGGGGCGCATACACAGCGTGCAAGCGAAGTTCAGGCTAACGAGGACCAAGCGAAGCTACCATGGTTTCGGGGGTGGATATTATAAAGAAGCCTAGAGGGGGGAAGTCGTGAACAAACTACGGATCCGAAAATACTAGCAAAACGTTGATGTAGTGAAACTCTGAAAATGTGGCCTACTATAGAGTCATTCCTATTGGAAGCTAAGCGACGAAAATTAGGGGAAATCATACGCGAAAGCACTTGGATGTCCAACCGAGAAGAGGGGGCTTGTGCAGGGCAATATGACGGAAACAAGGTGGACAACACGCCTCAAAAAGCACCTACGGCGTGCTTAGTGCAGAAAACAGAGGAAGGGCCAGAGCACATATACCACAGTGGTAAGAGAACAAATACGACGCCTCAATAAGCACCTATGACGTACGTAGTGCAAACCGCTGAGCAAGGGCTAAGACATATATGCTATAGCGGTAAAAAAACAACCACGACGCCTTAATAAGCACCTTTTACGTACGTAGTGCAAAAAGCAGAAGAAGAGCCAAGATGGGCATACCACAGCGGGTTTGAAGACATATACGACGCTCAAATATGCACCTATTTCGTACGTAGTGCAGAAAGCAAGGGAAAGGCCAACAAAAAACTCTACAGCGGTTTCGCGGGCTGCGAAACAAAGGAGTGCTAAACCGACGAGAGGAAACGAAAACACGGCAGGTTTGAGGCCAAGTTACGAAAACGGGGCAGGCTAAACCGGCAGGAATAGGAAAACGGAACCATCACAATTTTTCGACCTGGTTACGAAAATGGAGCGAGCTAAATCAGTGGCTGGAAGGCCAGGGGAGCACACCGACACAAACACGCAGACATACGTGCTGGTCAAAAGTAGGACAACCCGAAAAGTCTGAGTAGCACACCGATACAGGCGCGCAAACATACGCGCTGGCCGAAAGTGGGACAACCCGAAAAGTCAAGGCAAAGAAGAAGCACCCTGGAACTTACTGAACAAACAAAATCAAACCCGAAAGAGGAAATCAAGACGTTAATGCCCACAAAACAAATCCCATGAAGAAACTCAAGGAACTCAAGAAACATGGTTAGGGGGAGGGACACCAAGACAAAATGATAAGTGCGACTTAACTCGATAATGCCCTGGCTGCAGACATCCCTGTCGCGTGGCGTTGTAGACACGCCGATTCGTAGGTGGTGCTCCGCGAATATGTTCAGTAGACACGCCGAAAGATGATCCTGGAACCGGACGGTGTACGGCCTAACGAAAATCCGATGAAACGCAACTGGTGATCGTACTAGGGTGTGCTGCAGCGCTCCGATCGCGAGACAGTTACGTCGTGGTGTTCGCGGAAGATGTGGTAGGAGCGCTGGAGACGGATGATGGTCGAGTCAAACGCGTTGAAGAGCTCTGATAACAAACCCATAAGGGCGGGGTGTCAGCAAACGATACGGTAGGAGCTCTGTGACGGAAGAAGACGAGGTTGTAGTAGCTCAACATGGTTGGTTGAAAAAGGTGTCGGATCGCGTACGCGGCGGTGGAATGTGTGTGTTCCGCAGCGTACATGTAGGCGCAAGCGTTGGCGTTGTAGAAGTCCATTGAAGTGGGCCAATGGAGATGCCTGCGGTGCTCGCGGTGGTGGAGTTGGCATTTTAAGCGGCGAGATGACGGCGTGGTTGCTGGAATAGGCGGTAGAGAAGGCCCGAAGTAGCCGACGATAGCGGTGACGCCGGGAGCGGTTGGTAGCGGACTAAAGGAGCAGGCCTACCGGCGCGGTCGCTGCACGAGTCGGCGAAATATGTCCCAGCTGGGCGGCCCTTACAATGCCACGACGCCGGAGTTGGTGGCAGTGGCCAGGAAGAGGGCGCGTTGCCGCTGGTAGCGGTTTGGAGCGGCAGGCCTTTCGGCGCGGTGGCTGCACAAGTCGGTGAAATATTTCCCAGATGGTCGGAGCAGATGGTGGCGACGACGCCGGGGCCGGTGGTGGTTGCCAGAAAAAGAGTGTTTTGTCGTTGGTAGTAGCTTGGAGGGGAAAGACATTGAATGTAGTAGTCGTGGAAGATGGAGGTGGCGCTCAGGAGAACGGTGGGGCTCTGGTCGCGAGGCTCGGGTGACGAGAAAGCTCTGGTGAAGGTGGAGCTCAGTAGCGCTGCCAAGAGTAAAGCTTAGGCAAAATGTGGAGTTCTGATGAGGGTGGAGCTTTGTTCGCGGCGCACAGGTGACGACGAATCTCCGGTGCAGGAGGAGCTCTGGTCGTGACGCACACGTGACGACGAAGTTCTGGTGAAGATGGAGCTCCGAAAAAGGTGGGTTTTTGTTCTCGAAGCCCGGGTGACGACGAAGCTCTGGTGAAATATTAACTCTGGCGAAGGTGGAGCTCTGGTCGCGAAGCTCAGGTGACGACGAAGCTTTCTTTAAGGTTGAGCTCTGGTCGAAAAGCTCAGGTGACGACGAAGCTCTGGAGAAGATGGAGATCTGGTCGCGAAGCTCAGTTGACGACGAAACTCTGGTCGCGGGGTCGCGCGGCAGTGGGAGCGTTCGATGATCTTGGAAGTGTATCCACAGGTACTGGCGAGAAAAACCGTAGTCAGAAGGGCTGTCCACAGTTTCCAGCGGCGGCTGTGGAGCGATGACGGCTCTGGGAGAACAATGGTCCGCTGAAGGAACAGGAGGGCCCAAAGGGGATGCGCCAATGGTGGGCGCTGGGGAGAACGAAGGACAGCCTGAAAGCCGATCCAGGAGGAGCGTCAGCGTCCTCGGCGCCTTTCTCGGAGCTGGCTAGCGAACCGGAGGCGATGTCATGGGCCGAATTAGACCCGCCGGAGGTTTTGGGACGGAGAAGGGGTCGATGGTTTCTTGGTATGGTCCGCAACGGTGATTTACCGACAGTATCTCCAGGTGCATGGGGCAGGAGGGAGGGGGTTTGAGCCCACCAAAGTCAATATCCAACAGGGGAGGTGTACGGTTTGCGCGTCGCCCGTGGATGGGGGCGGATGGTGATGGTGGATCGAAAGGGGGGGGGAACTAGCCCACCCAAAACGATACCCGGGATGGGATGCTCGCGGTTTTCGACGTGGGCAGCGAAGAGGCCGTGGAAGGGTCCGATTTCTGGCTAAAAATACCAGGCTCGGCAGGTTCTCGGAAAAATTAACAAACTCGAAAAAAGGGGAGCGGTGGAATGGTAGAGGTGGGGCGGAGAGGAGAGGGAACTAACCCACCCAAACCGATACTCGGTTCGAAACGCTCGTGCCCGGAAAAAAAGTTAACTCCAACTCAGAAGATGGGAGCGGCGGGATGTGGTGGTGGGTTGGGAGGGCCGGGGGAACGACCCACCCAAGCCGATGCCCGGCTCGGAAAGGTCAGAACCGGAAAAGAACAAAACCACAGGTTAAGATGGTAAACCTATAGAAATGTTAGGCTAGGGGGGGTGGCGATGGTGTTGCCACAGACATACCTTAAGGGACGGGTAGAGGATGCCTAGGTTCAGGGGGTAAACCTACATGGTTGTTGAGGCAAAATAGGGTGGCGGTATTGGTGTCGCAGACGTGACTTCAGGGACGGATGGGGATTCGCAACCGTTGGGTTGGAGTGGAACTGTTCGGTGTTCACTGGCAACGGAAACAAAATCAGTCGATAGTTAGAAAAGACAACACGTACCGCGAGAAAAAAAACAACATTGGGGAATAGAACGCCGTGGTGGCGCACCAAGGTGGATATGTGAAGGGCGGTGTAGACGGAAGCATTGGAGCGTGAGCGCCGGTGAACCGTGGTTGGGAAGGTCGTCCGTGGTTGTGTCGTCCAGGAAGCCTGAAGGACCGTTGGTGGTTCGGAACCGGATAATGGGGGGGTAGCTAAAGAGCTGGGTCGGGAGCGATAAACCGTGGGTTTGTTGTGGTTGGGGAAAGACGGAAAATTCGTCGTTAGCCATGGGACGCTGGTGGGTAAACTGAAAAGCTGGCCGGGAGGTACCGTTGGTGGCCTGGTAAAGGCGGGATGGTTCGGGCCAGGGTAGCCGTGAAAAGGGGGCGGTAGGGGCTCCAACGTTCGTCGAAAGGAGAACTAACCAAAGTTGAAGCTGGACCCTCGTCCCGCAATTAGATGGCCTGGCGCTGGCGTTGCTGTATCGGTTGATAAGCGTGTAGCGTCCAAGGTTTCGTGCCGAAGGTGGTTGTCGGCCGGCCACGCTGTTGCTGTCGATGTTGTCAACGCTGTCGCAGCAGCTGCCCCAGGAAGAATGGCGATCACGGCGCTTTCGACCCAAAAAAAAGTTGCCACGGCATTTATAACGAGCGGTACTGGTTGTGGCGGGTTATTGCCGGGTGATAGTGCCGGGTTTACGGTTCGCACGTTTCCGCAAATACCGACAGTAAAACCAACATCCTGAAGTATGCCCAATTCAAGGGTTGAGCGCACCAGAGACGTAGCGGTGTTCCTACAGTGGGAGAGTGCCGCCGGCACGATGCAGACGTCAGGAAGAACGCTCGAAAGCCAGCGGGGTGGTACTCGATGGCCAGATGGTTGAGAACGATCGTCGCTGGTTGTGTCCCGTGTCGTAAAATGTGGTGGTTGCGAGCCACCACTTTTTGCGGCTAATGAGACAGACGCAGGCGTCGTGGGCGTCAGAATTCGGGTGACCGCGACCGCCGTCGCGGCCACAAAGGATAGAATGGCGTCTGCGTCGTTGGGCGACTTTGCTGTCGCTGTTACTGCGGTCAATACCGGTGATGTAGATGGTGGACGGAAAAGAATGGTGGTGTAGGTGGTAGTCGGAGAAGAACCGTGGTCTTGACCCGAGCGGTAGGTGATGTGCGGGGGGGTGCATGCAACGTTCTTCGGGGTTGGTTGCGGGAGGTGCGTGCGGCGTTTTCGTGCCGTGGGTTCACGGGTGGTGGGTGGTGGAGCTTGGGGCGTGTAGGGCAATGCGGCAGTAAAGTTGGTGGGCGGCTCTGTGGCCGTTTTGACGACTGTAGTAGCGGCGGGAGGGGCTCAGAATTTCAAGGAAATAGACCGAATCGGCAGATTACCGCAGACGGAGCGTCTAAAGATGCCGACGTGAGTCGTAGTTGGGTAGGCACAACGTGGCCAGTAACCCAAAAAAATAATATACCGCAGACAGGGGTGTCTTTGGGTGCCGCCCGGTCGAGACCGTGGGCGCGCCGTATGCAGTTGTGAGCGAGCACCAGCAAACAAATGCAGGGGCGAAAGGGCGCAGAGGGTTAAGCGCAGTGATGGGCGGGCGATTTAGAACCGTTGCGGTGATAGACGCGGCCGCGTGGGGTGGGCGGCTATGGGAGCCGGGGATGGGATGTGAGCAGCAACGTGTCGGTTGGGACGGTAGACGTGGCTCATGGGAGGGGTGAGGGTGTGTGCAAGAAACAGTCAAACTCAAGTACACCAGCTCGTGGGGCACAAGGGGCTGTAGTCGCGGTGGCACAATATGCGGTAACCACCGCGGCACTGGCCTAATGGATGACGTTGCGGCGACACACTCTGTGGTAGTCGTCGCTGTACTTGCGGCGTTGTTGCGACCCCCCACGAAAAAATTAAACCTCTTGTCCTCAGGCGCTAAACAAAAATCGCAGTCGCACCAGGTGGGCGTCTCTCGTAGAGGGAGCCTTCCTCCTAGTCTCGGCGTGTAAGGTGGCCTACCAAACGTCGAGGGATCCGGTTTGACTGAATGGGTCGGGGTCAGTGGCGGCGGTGGAAATGCAGTCAACGACCCCGGCCGCAAAAATGCGCTCCGGGCATTACTGCGATTTTATTGAACCGAATGACAAGGTTCTTCACCGTAACTGTACCACCCATGGGTACAGCAGGAGAAGAACTCGAAGCACACTGTTCATTGTGAGGGTTGAGGGATTGGGTCCTGGTTGGTGCGGGATTTACCGCTAGGGTTGGGGGGGGGGGGTCCATGTTCGTCCGGAATGGATAGGAAAGACTTGGTATCGCACGCACCGGACTATAGAGGTAAGATGCAGTACAAGAAGTTTTCGAACGTCACCAAGAAGACCGGAAGGTGATGGACGATGGTAGATATTCCCGGGGGGGGATTGGGGTGCTCGGGAGATTGTTAGAACCACCGATTTATGAAGTCGAAAACAAAACGCAATCAGACCTCACAACACGGAAAATATGTGTACCTCTTGTACCCGTCGATAACCCAGGCCATATTTGAGGTTTTCCGAAACAAAAACCCGTACCTAAAAAAGGCGGGGTACTTCTGGGGTGCACTGTTTTACAATTACCGGGAGGCTCCGTGTAACACGCGTAATGTACTCGTGAAAAAGTGACGTAGGTGGCACTCGGAGCGCGACGCACTCGGAGTGCTGTTCTACTCGACAGTAATTTTGCTCATGCATGATTCTAATATAGTTTAGGTTATTCCAACGCTGCATAAAGTCG
Organism: Undaria pinnatifida; assembly: GCA_012845835.1. Lineage (NCBI taxonomy): Eukaryota > Phaeophyceae > Laminariales > Alariaceae > Undaria > Undaria pinnatifida. The sequence continues at coordinate 282,200 of JABAKD010000035.1, forward strand.
GGGGTTCGTAACAGCAAAATCGGAAGCCTCATAAGAATAGCTCAAACACGCGTGGGGTATTGAGCGTGTAGTCGAGGCTCGTGGCAGGTTGAGTCCTCACCCTCACAAGAGATTTTCTAAATAGGACAGTGCACCGGGAGAGGATTTGAAAAAAAACGATCATAGTACCGATATGATATAGTGGGATGCTCGACGTGTAATACCGTCGTTCGCGCATTCCGACGTTGACACCCACAGCAAATAATGCACAGTAACAAAGCAATCATTTGTCAATTGCATAAGACAGCATTATGAAAGCAACACGGGGAGCATAACGGTACTATTTTGATTTTTCGGCAAGAACAACAAGAACACAGGGGGCACGTCATAATGAAGACATGCCTAACGAGTGCCAATTTGGCAGAAAAACCGCGGGGTGTATTTCGCGGTTGTTCGCAAGATCATCGTCAAGCAATTAAAAGCAGGAAAGAATGCCGTGAAACCATAAAAGCCCAGTGAAAAAAAAAGAAGGAAAGACATCAATGACAAAAGGCGCACAGCATGTGGTCATAAAGTGTAACAGCCAGCAAACACCAATATTAATGGTAACGTTGGCAGCAAAAAAAAAGGAGCTGCTCTTTACCACCACAAAAAATGGTATAATAACAGACAGCTGATCCAGGATTTGGAGAAAGGGTGTGTTCTTCCCTATATCCCTGTAAGACGTACCCAGCTGTTTTTCTTTCTCTTTAATTGCTGCTAGCAGCTGTGCACGCTGATTCGTAATACACCACCGGCACCTGTATTGTTCCAACCATGGTACGCAGGCAATTCCGCAGTGGGCTAGTTGGTTGGGACCCATACAAACGTTTCGGAGATTGCAGAACGTTCTGATGGTGTTGGCGCCAGATACGTGTCGCATCGATATGTACCATAGGGCCAACAACTGCCAACAAAAAAAGGAACACTGCTATTGACAAGTGCTGTGCCGTGTTCGATACCAGTGAGCCTCTGAGCCAGTGTCGGATGTTTCACAGCAACATGCATCGGCGTAAGGTACGTAGCAAAACAATGCAGACGCAGTGCCGCCGAAGACACGATCAGCACTAATACTGCCGGACACCTTGGAGGTAGCGCGAATAAGATAAAACAAAACAAACACCAGGTGGTACTGGTATCTAGGAGAGCGCGTATGTTATAGCTATGTAAGACAACAACAACACACCACAAGGACGCTTGGTACGTGGCACTACTGCTGTAGGTTTGGTCGCGAGAGTCGTATGGTAGCTACGGGTGTTCATGCCATTAAGGCAAGACGAAATGTTTTAAAAGTTTCATCAAAGCCAGGTAGATTACCTGAGTGCAACACTAGTAATAGTTGCGACCTGCACAACTGCTGGCTGAACGAGTCAACACAGTAGTTCAGCTAGGCCTTGCGCACCGCTGGTGGTGGGCCTATACAAGTAGATCAGGTGTGCTCTGCGCGAACACACATCAACGTGGAGTGCCTCATAGGTCAGAGCCAATGCTGAAGAGGTTACAGCACACTGGGTACTGGTACCTGGTAAAAATATGCGAGGAAACCAAACCCAAACATGGTTCAGTTAAAAAAACAAAACAAAAAAATATAGCACCAAAGAAAAATATATAGGCGAGCACTTTCTTTGTTCGATTGTCATAGTAGTGCCCCACAAAGAGAGAGCACGGGGAGACAATATATCGAAAAGCGGCCGCCGCAAAGCCGCGGTAGCTGCAGACTCAACGTGTCGGTCACAAAGCAGAGGCCCGGAGGAGCCCGTGGTTCAACGGATAAGAGACAAAAGGATAACCAAGCTCTCTACTGGAATACTGGAAGAGAGCAAGTATGTTAAAAGGCAAAAGGAAAAACCAAACAAAAACTACGCAAAAAAAAAAAACGGGAAAAAAGTGAAATGCATAGCTATGCAAGGCTAAAAGAGCTTGCCTTGTGGAGAGAAGAGCGCCGGGGAGGAGGTCGAGCAAGCCCAAGGTCGACACGTTCACTGCCTAGACGTCGCCAAATGTGATGGTCTCCGAGTGGGGAATGCGTGGTTGGTCGATGTTGGGAAGCGTGCTCCTCATGGGTTCCGGTGTCTTTGGTTGGTTTCTCCTCATGGATCGCTGAATAGACTCAAAGCTTATGCATTGTCTCCTCTGCCTAGAATACTAAAAGACAGACATACAAGGGCTGCAGGGTAGCGCGGGGTAGTGAGATGAGGGGCGTCCTGCTCGTCCCATCATCGTCACCTACATCTTTTTCTTTTTTCTATGATGGCCTTGACGTGAACGTGATATCTAATTGTGTGCTTGCGTTAAAATAATTCAATCTAAAACTCAGCCAAATGATCCCGCCGAGCGAACTTTGAAGAAAGAATTTGCCAATAACGGCATGGAATTTTTAATTCGAGTGAACAATTTAGAGTAAACCTCCATCAATAACGACCAGGTCATACGATTGGCCTACAGTCGCCCCGAGGGTTGATCTGAGGCTGCAGCCGTGGTCGAGCCGCATTTGTGGTCAACCAGGCAACAATAAAACCAAGGCGCTGTTGCTGCTCTTGTGCTGCTGCGGAGTGAAGACACTACGCGAGACAGCCTTGTAACGGGCGAGGGCTCGAATCGGCAGCCAGGGTATGACGCGGAGACGCAAAATAAGAGACGTTCAACTGAACCGGAGAGGCGGCGCGCTTTGCTCACGCTAACGATTGAGGATTGACCTGCTGTTGCGACTTGTGTTGAGGTTTGCGACTCTCGCAGAGGACGGGAGGGAGGGGGAAGGGCGGGGGAGAGAGAGAAGCATCATGCGGCTGGCCTTGCTCTGGTTTGTGCGAGATTTGGAGAGACAGGACTGAGCTAGGTCTGTCTTTTCGAGGACCTGCACCTAAGGTTTCAACCGTCGACTCGAACACCGCTTGGGGCAACTTCAGGATCAGGAAGGTTGACTTGCCGCGGCTGTACAACGCGCTGCGTATCCCACGGAAGGCCAAGCTTCGGAACGGGTCTGTCTTCCACGGGGAAACGGCGCTGCTCCTTCTCCTCGGCCGCATGAGGTACGTTGCGCTCGGGTTCTTCCTTGTCTAACCGTAGCGGGTACTGAGCAGTACATGTACCTATTCATATATGAGTACTCGTGTACGTGCGTTCCTACGAAGTGTAACAGAGTAGACGATGGCATGTTTACTTATATAATAAATGGCATATCTTCACTGTTTTGTCACCATGTCGTATTGCTGTACGCGATGATGAGCAGCTCCTACCGGGAGGAGCATAATGCCAGGCTTCCTAAGCCGGTGCTGGTCACGCCGGCACCTTTTATTTGTACAAGCATTACCACCAATAGTTACACCGAATAACGATAATGAGATCAGCACGAAAACTGAGGTCCTCGCACAGCAGTAGAAGTTTATGCACAACATGACCTAGACGAACTTAATCACAGTACAAGTTGTAAATGACGTCTGCTAGAACGAAAACATGCCGTGTTCGTGTACCGGTATGTTCCCCGCGCAGCATGCAGTAGACCCTCGTCGATGCCGTGCTGCGTGCTGTGTACCTGGTATAGCTGATGATAGGAACACGTCAAACATCCGTCTATGACACAGCTGACAGCTGTTACATTTCATACCATATGGGCTGCACGCGGGCCCGGGTATCCCGGTCGATTTCAAGACCTTCAACAGGAGTTCGGGCGAGACTACACGCAGCTCTCAAGGCTCTTCAACGAGACGGTCGACTTCCTATGGGAAAAGCACAGCCACCGACTGCAAGATTATGTTGCTTTCCACATGAAGCACTTCGACCTGTACAGGCGCAAGATCGAGAAAAAGGGTGAGAGCGTTTATCTGTACTATATTTTTCTGCACGAACAAATCAAACAACGATGTCCATGTCGCCACTTACGCAAACGTCGTGGATGGAAAAGGGAGACGACTTTGGATGCATGTAGTTGAGGTGTATCAGCCGGTACTTGCTGTGTAAAGTTATCGTATGCGCACGTTTCAAGGCATCCTTTTCTTCGCAAACGCGTTCATGTTATCGTTGTCATCGTAGGAACTAATGGATCGTTTTCATTGCCGACTTAACTTGAGGTGACCATCCCGTGACCGCAAGTACAACGTACGCTCGAAGACCGCGCGAGATTTTTTTCCCGAAACACCATGTACTCTTCCCTATCAACGAAAGTCGGCCCCAATTCCGCTGCTGTGTGACTGCTGACTTCAAAACAGGAGGTGTGGCGTGCGAGCTAGCATTCATCGTTGTCTTAATCGACGGCACCATCAGGACCATGTGTACGCCAGGTGGAGACGAGGACCTTTAACGCGAGTGTTATGATGGGCATCATAAAGTGCATGGGCTGGAATGGCAGCCCGTCGTGTTTGCGGACGGGATCATCGGAGACGTTCACGTCGAGACCGGTCGACGCCATGACTCGTACCTCCTGTCCCAAGGCAAACTCAACGACCGGCTTGCACCAGTGCAAGAGGGCTATCCCATGCAATGCAAGGTCTACGGTGATGCCGCGCATCCGATCATGTCTTACATCGACCGCGGATTCAAAGGCGCAAACCTCAACCCCGCTCAGGAAGCATACAGCAGAGATCTTTCGAAGGTCAGGATTTGTGTTGAATGGAAATCGGGAAGGTGGTCAAAGAGTTTGGGTTCATTGACCACTGGGCTAACCTGAAACTTCGGTTGCAGCCAGTCGGCAATTACTTTGGGTTGGCGCTCCTCCTGACAAGCGCACACTCGTGTCTGTATGGCAATGTAACAGCGAAGTACTTCGGATGCTTGCCCCCCACTCTGGAAGAATACTTTGAGGTCGGCGGTGCCTGAGAGTATATATATATAATATTTTCCTATATCGGCAGTATTGCAGAAGTAATCTGGGAGTTTGACGATGGTATTGGCAGATGATGCTCGTTAGTTTCGGAGTACTGTTCATTCGTAGCACACGACGAACTCTGTCCCGTGGCGTTGCCACATAAGGTGTATATTACAACTAGTAGGAGTTGAGTTCGTGTTGGTGGACACCCGACCAGGGTGGGTGTGGGTGGTGGGCCGGTATCGGGCGGTGTAGGGCGGCTTATGAATATTTCGTTTTCCTGAGGCTATCTTAGAGTTACGTGTTGAGGGCAGACAGCCCTCTTGAAAGAAGGCCATAGACGGGGGCATTGCTGATGCTACCTTCGGACAGGAATTGGTTTTCATCGGGTGTGGGTTGTATGGATACGTGCATACGGTGCGAGACTCCTCCGCTACCGTAGATTTTAGATCATGCATGGCCAATTTTGTCGTGTTAAAAAAAAGGTCGATGGATATGGTTCCTCCGTCGCATAAGTCAGAGATGCAGACGTGTTTTCGTTCACCCGCGAATCCGTTGGTAGTACGTCCTTTCGTCGGCCACGGTGTACTGGAACGTGTCGGTGCTATGACTGTAGGTCACGACATGGGACCGCGACCGCGCGAAGGTTCGAGACAACTGCTGTTTCTTCCGTTCGGTTGTGTAGAAGTAAGAAAATAAGAATGTGTCATCGAGCAAACACGGGTGCTGCAGGCCAACCGAATTATTTTCCTTTTTCTTTTCACATGTTCTTTGTATTTATTTTTAATGGTGAACAAAGGGTACGGTTTTCTCAACGATGCCGCGTCGCTGTTATTTATTTATTTATTTAATATGGTAAACAAAGGGTCCGAATCTCTCAAGGTCGCGTCGGCGCTATTCCGCCCTCAAAGTTTAAACTACACGCTCTTCGACCAAATTTAGGACCCCTCCCCCCCCCCCCCTTCCGTCTACCCACAGAACGTTTCGGACACGGTTGTTTATACGAGTTTGTGTGGAGGAAAGTGCGTTATGATGTATTGACCTCATCTGTGTCACCTGTGGCTTTCGTAATCTGCCAAGGCGGTACGCCAGACGTAACAAACAAACGAACCTCAGTAGGCGCTTCGAACAAACACAGGATCCTCATCGGAGCAAAACGACACGTCAAGACAACGTTTGTATGTTGATTGAAAGTTTACGCCGGGGACGTACACTCGCGGGTTGTTCACCACAAACGACGCGTATCTTGCCACAATGGCACATGCTGACATATTACGCGTTCTACCCTTACCAACAAACCGCGCCTAGAAAAACACGAAAATAATAACGCGTCTGTTGGCTGGTTTACACAAGCGACCTTGCCAAAGTCCTGGAAAGGCATCTTCAACCGTACTGCTAATCGTAGTTTAAAGTAGGCGATGCTACCGCGTGTACTAACAAAAAGAAACATACGGCGTCTCGTTGTTAGTTTAACACAGACGACCAAAACGCTTCTCCTGAAAAACACCGGGTTAAACCATACTCTACAATGGTTTTGTGATTTCGACGAAGAACTCTACCGCGTATACTACAAATATAACTAATCATCTACCGCATCTCGTGTCGTTGTTTTACCCTAAACATACTATCGTGTATCCAAAACAAAATAACAAAAACATGCTGCTGTAACTTTTTTTTATTTCCACCAACGAAGCTACCTAGTGTACCTAAAAAAAGTCTACCGCACCGCATATATCCTTCTTTACCCAAGCCATGCTGATATCGCGTGTCCTGAAACAAATTAAAAGAAAAGCATTTCAAATGGTGCTGCTCTCTTTATACCCCCGACGTTGCCGATCCTACCACTGCAACAACGTACCCGTACTGCAAGTAATTCTTCGTTTCGTAATTATCTAACCGCGTCTACGAAAATATGAAAAAAAGGTATTTCAAATGGTGTTGCTCTTTTTATACCCCCGATGTTGCCGATCATACCACTACAACAACGTACCCGTACTGCGAGTCATTCTTCGTCTCGTAATATTCTAACCGCGTCTACAAAAACACGAAAAAAAGGTATTTCAAATGGTGTTGCTCTTTTTATACCCCCGATGTTGCCGATCCTACCACTACAACAACGTGCCCGTACTGCAAGTCATTCTTCGTTGATCCTAATGATCTAACCGCGTCTACAAAAATACAACAAAAAGTCACGCCTTTTTTTTTGGTTGTTTTACACAAGCGACCTCTTAAAAGTCATGCAAACAAATATTAAACCTTGCCGAAAATCGTTGTTTAACATGAACGATTATACCGCGTCTACTAGCAAGAAGGAACCCACGGCATATCATTCTTAGTTTCAACACAAAGACGTCAACGCTTATGAACAAAAAGAGCTCAAGCCGTACAAGCTTTTTTTTTCCCCATCCGCCGGAGGATAAAAAAAAAAAAAAATCAAGCCGTACTCTGTCATTTTGAGCTTTGCAATATCGTCTTGTGCTTTGCATAAGGACCCTGGTAGCGTATCCTGACCATAAACAAAAAATAATATCTACCGCAACTAGTTTGTCTCCGTGTTGTCCAAAGAATCTTATCGCGTATCCTAAAAACATTAGAACCTACCACGTGTCGTTCTTTGTCTTAGACAATCGATTTTACCGCAGGTCCTAACAAGCAAGTACAACAAGTATAGAAGATCCGTGTGCTCAGTGCACAGTCCATTCTACCTCGTTTCGTTATACTTCTTTTATTTCGAAAAATAACTACGGCGTCTTTTCACATCGCGACAGGAAAAGGCTGTGCATTTTCGTTTGTTCTTGATCACAGAAAAGACAAATGCGCGTATTGCGACTCGCCGATCTAGGACACCGCGAAGCACGAAAATGTCGATGACATACGCAGTACACCTAAATGACTACGGATCTCTGCAGTCATCGCGCTTTTGACGATGAGTTTTAGATCGAGGCACATGTTGCTCGCACTGTGCGGTAGTTTTCGGACAGCAGCGACGACCCAATTATTCGGCAACTAAACCAACACAAAGCGCGCAAATTGTATGACCCGCAACCCCCTCCTCCTACATGGATACCACCCCCCACCCCCCCCGCCCACCTTCCCACCCACAACCCTCCCTCACAGGTTCGTTTGGACGCCGACCACAAAAACAACCTAGCTTATCAGCAAGCTTGGACATGATCGTCGCCATGCTCAGGTGGAAAGCCTCCGAGCTCCTTGCAGATTCAGCTCGCGTCTCGACCTCCTTTAGCCTCGCCTCGGCGATGGTCTTCTCGACCGCGAGGCGTGTCTTTTTCGTGTTCGGGCTGTCGACAGCCGACGTACTAGATCAATCAAAACAGATGTCTGTTGCTTCTTGGAGTTAGCCTCCATCTCCGCGACAGCCAACTTCCTTTCCTTCGTGCCAGGACTGTCTGCCGCCCGTACAAAATAGCTCGCTACCGCATCCTCGACACTGACGGCAGCACCCTTCCCCTTGGCATATCTCCTTGGTTGCTCGTCTTCCAGTTCTTCTCCCGAGCTGGGACCAGAGTTCGTCCGCGACGACCCGACTGAACCCTTCCTCTTATTTCTCTGTGCAGATCCGCTGGACCTAGACACGAAAGCCAGTACCTAATATCGGTGGTGCGATTGGGACATGGGGCAACAGCGGCGCAAAGTACGTTCCTGGTTAATATACACATCGGTGTACTTTGGATGATTGCGTAGGTTCGTTGAGGGGTGGATATATAATGAGGTCGGGGTGTGTGGTCAACAAGCAACGGATCCTGACATACACAAAATCTGAAATGCGGACATGTCAACCGGTCTAACAGATAGACCATTAATGAGTGGCTGTCCACGCCAACCCCGCACAAGGCACAAAAATCACAGAACAGCTGGGAGGTAAACGACAACACGCACTCATCAGCCAACCGGGACTAACCCTCCAGTTTACGTTGGAGACACATCTAGCTAGCGCATGGCGTTTCGCCGCCGAGCCCACGCCGTGTCATGGGTAGAACAACAGAGGGGGGAGGGGCATGTCGCCCCGGGAATAAGCGCCTGGGAAGTGCTTTGAACTCTATTTTGGTGCATCTATTTACGTCTTTCGGTACATACGGCGCGAGTACAAATAAGCCCGCACCGCGCCGCATCGTATGTTCATGAAGAACCAGTGAGATGGCATTATGTCGTTGGTCGTACGAGCTAAGTAAATATCCCGTGTCATACCTCATGGTAGGAACCAACGTCGCATTGCGTTTCTGTATGCCTCATGGAAACGAAAGGACAAACATCAGACGCGAACACTGTTTTTATACTTCGAAGTATTACCTTTTCGGCCCGCTCCTGCTTCGCGGCCTCGTACTCCGCGGCGACTCCTTTCTATTTCTCCGCAGACTCGTTCGCCTCGTCCTCCTGCTGCATACATTGGTTTATGGCCTCATGGGTAGTGTGGTCGACTCCGTCGCGTAAACCACTAGTGAACGCCCCAGACGTCACGTCCTGCCGATGTGCGGCGAGCATCTCCTTATATTTGCTTTGCATGCACGTCCGGTGATCCCGTCGTGGTCGCAACAAGGAGAGAGGATGGAGATGGTGGCCGCAAATTTATCCCACTCCTCGCCAAGCTTCATCCCTTTGTTGTATTTCGCCAGGAAGGGTTTGTCGCAACTAACCTGTAACAACAGTGGGATAAAAGTGCGCAGAGCGTTTTGAGGATGGGCTCCAGAGCTAGTGATAGTCCGTGTACATTTAATTTATATGTGTGAGGGCAAGTCTCTGAGGGAGCCATGTCGATGTGATTCTTTCTTTTTTTTAACAGCGCATCTTCAACGAGGCCGGAGCACCTCCGACCTTCCGTCCTTCCGCCATGCTGTTGATATCGACATATACGAAGCATAGAGGTACAACTTCGGTCTCCAATACTGATATCCTTGTGCTGCTGCTTGTGCGACTTTTTCGTCTTTGTGCCCAGCAGATGCTTGCGATGCCTTAGCTGTTCTTCCCAATGTCACATGTACGCCACTTACAACAGACGCCTTGTTTTGAAGTTAGTCAACATAAAATTAATAATGTGGGCATCCCAACTTTTGAACGCCCAAAATTTGATTAATCTGGCCATCCAAATGGGCGTGTCCCGCCACACTAAGAGCCCTATATTGCTCCCGCACGGATCAGAGGAATGTGCATTCATCCCTTTTGGCAAAGCACGCCCGACGTGGGGACGAAACACACGGAGTGACTACTGGCCTGATACTTTTTTTAGTTGGGAATGGGCCTGAATCCGCTTGTGCGCGTGGGGCTCTTATATCGGGGTATCAACTGCTGTACAACAGTGCAAAATACCTACGAGGTTTCAAGAAACAGGGATCACGATAAGTCAGTCAAGATTATAGAGGGAAACAAGAAACACATTTAAACCGTTGCACTATCGCGGGTGTACCACATACCCGCTTTCAGAAACAAAATCCAACCAGTGGTAGCACTCGCAACAGCAGCACGGGTGTCAAATTACAGCAGTACAGGGCGTGTAGTGAAGAACAGAACACATGACAAACATCTGGATTTTAGTATGCAAACCGAGCACATTTAAAATATTCAACACAACTGGAGTCTACCTGGTAAGCGCTACAATTTTCTCCATACCATATGCACGGACCACCGCACAAACAAAAACACCCGCTAACCCTAAGAGACGCGTTCCTCACCTGAACACTGAACACACGCCTGCCACCTCATCTCTTGCTTGCGCGGATGTGCGTCTTTGTCAGCGGTATCTCGCTGGGTGCCGGTAACCTCCGCTTCGCTCGTCCCGGCGCTTGACCGGGAAACGGGAGATAGCCGTTGCGCACCAAAGCTCGTTGTGGGCTGGCACGACGGGCTACTCATATCGATCTCAGCCGTCGCAGGCGGTTGAGGCTCCTCAGATATGCCGGGAAGGATTCTGCTTCCGAAAGGAGTGCCATTGCCAGCTCCGGCTGTGCTGGGGACCTCGGCGTTCGTAGCATTCCCGAACGGAGGCAGCAGCAGGTGTTGACGCTTGAGAACCTCCTGCCCTACGCCACGGCGCATCTGTTCTGTGTAGCGGTGATCGCCAGATCCTGGCATTGTTGGCTTAGACTGCGGTCGAGACACGTGAACCTACAGCCTAAGGCTTGGGTGTTTGGTGCTGTTTGTCTGATGGTGTTGTGCTGAGCCTGCCCCTGTCGGTGAGTCTACGTGCTACCGCACCATGTCTAAATTCAAAAATTGACGTTGAATCCCCGCTCCCCGCCTGTGATATGGAGGCCGTGTACGTCTTTTCTGCGATTCGTTCACCGCAAACAGAACCAAAAGCATGCCGGAGTAAATCTGGCCCTTTTCTAGCACGATGGAAGAATTTATAGTGATTTTGTTAACGCAAACACTCTAATATCGTGGTTTCACCTCAACCATGAGACGGTTTCACGTCGAATCTATAAACTACCCTACGGAGGGCGCTCCATTACATGCTGCAGGCGAATGCCGGCACCCATGCGGAGCCTTTGTATGGGTTAAAGTGAGTCTCGTCATCAACAAAAAAGGCCAAAGAGCTATCCCTATCGTAGCACGCATCTAATCAATGTAGGTCGCCTTTCGCAAGCAGGACAAGAAAGTTTATTGGCCCTTTTAAAGGCATCTGAGGCCCCTTGTAGAGTGTTTCGTTCGCTCCAAGAGAATCTGGTCCCGTACAGTGGGAGATCACGGTGCGCAGGGAAATGAGTTCGTAAGATCGTTTCTACTGGCAAGCCGATGCTTAGTAAAAGGGTTGAATGTCCAAAGATAACAGCCATGCTTTGCCTAGACGGTTGTCAATGGGCCAGTTTTTTTTTTTCACTTTCCAATTATCCGGAAAATAATTATTTCTTGAGGCGATCTTGGGCAACTACTATTCTCAAGCAGATCTTGGATCAGAAGCGGCGTGATTTCGTGTGCTCCACACAAATCGTTCGACGAAATCAACGACAGTGTTGTAAAATCTGAACGTTTCGAGCTCGTTATGGCTCCGACCCACCCTTGGTGTACAGTGTCCATACTGTGGCCGTTGACGTGTTGCAGGCGCCGACAAGGCTTCTGTGAAAAATATATTTGGCGGCTGGTGCGTGGAAAACAGACACTAGAACTCTCGATCGTCTACCGACGGGCGAAAACTACCGGGTAGGTGTTGAGGGAATTGTACGGAAGACCACAGGATACCCCGGGTAACACCTCACGCCCTAAAACATGGATCATCATGAACTCTTCGGCCCTGTTACCTACACTCGTATGGCATTGTCCTGAACGAAGAGAGGTGGTCATGGGTTGTCTCTATCTCGAGATCGAAGGTCACTCGTGTTTGGTGCACAATGTTGACCGGAGCTTGATGGAGATTTGATCAATTGGGCCGCTTGACAAAAACAGACCCGGTTTTTTGGGGCAAATCGTTGTTTGCCCACACGACGGTACGAATATCTCTTCAGCAAACTACCCAAACCAAAGTTTGGAACATTTTTGTTAAAGTTGTAAGTTAAACTATCACCTTGCCATCGGTAACGGTCTAATATCAGGTGTACCGTCTATCCTTTTCCTGAGGTCCAATAACTCCATTTACAACTGCACCCACATGTTTGGGGACAATCTTCTTGGAACTAGAGGGTGATTCTTTTCTCTGTTCTGCAGTGAAAGGGTTAAAAAGGGCTACCTATTGAATACCATTGTGACGAAAATCGTTCGTCTGCTCACCGGTAAAGGCCCGACTCGGCGCTGTCCCTTGCCCAAACTAACGCGGAAGCACTCCGATCTCGGTCTCCGTACGTCGCGTGGTCATCTGGGTTGGGTCCCGTTCGTCCACACGGTAAAAACAAAAAAAAAAGTGAGACCGTAGAAAAATAGTGAATCGATCAAAATTAAACGGTGAGGTCAAAAACAAAAGCACCGAATCGAAACGCATGCAGCAGACCAGAGACAACTCGAAAACGGGCTCTTAACAAGGTCATCTCGTATAATATAAACAGGGTTTTCAGCTACCATGGAAACATATCAAAGGTCATCTACTATCTTTTCGTGTAGCTTTTCAGTATCCTATACTTAAAGGCACACCGCTAGAACAATCAAATAATCAGGAACAGAACCATTTGGTTAGGGGATACAAAATGATGCATTCGCAATATCTAAGATAAAACTCACTTATTTATTTCTCAACAGAACCAACCTCAAGATTGTTAAATTATGTACTCATCAACAGAACCAATCTAACGCTTGAAAAATTCAATAATGAGTAGCAAAATTATGGCTAGTGTCCCAAATTATCTGCCTCTTGCTGTCTAGAACGTATCCATGAAATATAGCCGTGAAACGGATGAACTAGTACTTTTGCATTTCCGTTTCGTACACAAGCACTTCATTCAAGATCATGGAAAAACAACTACACAAAAACTAAGCAATGCACTTGTACATTCAGTCGGTATTGATTCCTTGCTTCAACCTTCGTTGTGTGCGAAATCAAGGCTTTGAGCTCAGCCTTTTGTGCTACAGTACCGTCCGGTAGCAGTACTGTCCGGTAGTAACTGAGGGGAACCAGGGAGCCTTAGTGACATGTTCAAGTGCATTGCTAAGATGTTCACGTGCTGAAAAACTGAAAGACTTCCTTCATCTGCGGCAAACATACAGGTAAATATTTGGTGATGAAGGATTTTAATATACGAGTGAATAGACCTGAAAAAAACTGCGGTCCAAGAAAAACGATAATGACATGTCATAGATGGGATACAAGCATTCGTATTGGAGCGACCATAACAAGTCAGGAAGGACGGGATGGACTGGATATACACTGCTGCTGTGCACTGCCTATACATGGGAAGTACCATGAGTATACCACAACATGCTGATGATGATGCTCACTAGTCATGTCGTCGGCTCACAAGTCATGCTCACAACCCGTTGACTTTCCATGATGAGTGGCGTACTTCCAATGCATCGACTCTTCATACGACTTGACTCAGTAACCTAGTGCAAATAACCAGTGTAATTAACAGGTGATGAAAATTATTCCCATGCGGGGAAATAACTTCGCAACTCTTCTCTAACGAGCCACCTCCAGTATTATCGAATCTTTGCATGTTGACATGACGCAGTAATACCGTGGGTTCGAGTCTCAGACACCTTTTTTTTTTAGGGTGGGACTTTTACATGATATCTATTAGATACTACTACTGTCTTCATACTACCGATGTATACCAAAACCCGCCATTAGACTGTAGCGCAAAAAGCAAAACAATAAGGTCACTCTCAGGTAGAGAAAGCTTACCTACGCACTTAGCCACAAGTACCAGCAGCCCTGACCAAGCCATCCATCCGCAAACCATCCACCATACATATGATAGAGCAGTATAGTGGAAACTACAGTAATACATTTATAAAATAGATATGATGTTCGATCTAGCTCAAAATTCCCCACCTAAAGTGAAAATACCAACACTAATCATTATAGTGGAGAAAAACATGTTTTTTTTTCAAAGAATAGGACCTCTCCCATTAAGAACAAACTCACCCACATAGTATATTACAAGTACCAACAAGAAGCTTGAAAATATGAGTATTGACCCGAAATTCGTCGAACTCACGGCTTACGTTCTGAAAATGTTTTTATAAAATGTTAAGAGTGACAGCATATCAAGTTGAAACCGTGGGTTCGAGTCCCACAGAGGTGGGAGTAGCCAACTTTTATTCTCGAACGCCGTGTTAATATTAACATACCAAGTAATAGATAACTAGAAATACCCTGTAATCGTACTTCTCCCGATATTAAAGCGGAGAATAAACAAAATAAACCACCTACCAAAATAAAAAAATAAAAACAGAATAATACACCTACCAAAACACTTCGTACATATGATAGAGCAGTATAATGGAAGCTACAGTAATACTTCTATGAAATAGATATGTTAGATCTAGCTCAAAATTCCCCACCTAAAGTAAAAATACCCACATCAACCATTTTAGTCGAGAAAAACAAAACATATACATATTTCAAAACAAAAGAATAGGACCCCTTCAACTAACAAAAAGCTCACCCACGTAGTATATTACAAGTACCAACAACGCAGCTTGCGAAGATGAGTGTTGACCCGAAATTCGTCGAACTCACGGCTGACGTCCTTGAAATATTTTTATAAAACTGATTCCATCATGATTAGCAATCATCATGTTTAAAAAAATTGATGAATCATGATTATTTTGGTTGATTATCAACCCTATATTTAATTCGAGAAACGTGCTGCCTGGTCTACACACTATACACATTACTTGGTATACAATACAAAAATACAGTCGTAACGTAGGAAAACTCAACTGGCGGTTCTAATAGGCGTTGCTTTTCGTCCTGTTAACAATTGATCTCCGTAAACAAGGTCATACAATATAATATAAACAGGCTTTTCATGTCTGTGAATTATGAATATTACGTATATCCATTGTTAGTAGGATGAAATATGAAACCACAAAAGGACAGGAAGAAACACCCCAGTTTGTTTTTAGCTGTTTTTTCGAGAAATTTGTTGCCTGGTCTACAATACAAACTATACAGAGCTTTACACGAAAACAGTTGTGACATAGGAGAGCTCGACTGATGCTTCCATGTTCGTGTTTCGTTTCGTCCTGTTATCCAGTGGACCTTCGTAATGAGGTAATCTCGTTTATATAGGATCGCCTGGGGTAGCCCCGGCCTCGATGTAAATCCCTACCGTATTTTTTCCCCTGGGCAGCGGCGGCTGGGGCGAGCGCGTTATCGATCGTAACGCTTTGCTTGCACCATTCAGCGTGCTGCGGAACGATTTGAGCCAATGGCGACAGCATCTTTAATAAAGGCCGACGTTCCATGGTATAACCTATTCACAAACATGAACAGTTATCAGTTGATTCAAAACAGCATAAGAAGCGAGATAGCGGCATTGATTGGACGACTACGATTGTTGATAAAGTAGTACCACTTTTTCTTATTTCTTATTATAATTTCATTTCTCCATTCAAATAGCCTGGTGTGCTCGCTTGCATATGTCCCGCCCTCATATACATTGCGGTTGACATTGCATGGTCAAATAATCTTGCTGCATTTGCAATATGTATCTCTGTCTTGTAGGTTGTGACCACAAAGCTCTCGTATCTCTAGGAGGAGGCATCGGCACGGACACTGAGTGTGCTGGATGTGGATGGGTGGGGTGTGGTATATACCATGATATGCCGTAGTTCTCCCCGGGCTATCCTATAAGTAGGTAGGCATTGCTGCTACTGCCTACGTATTCATTGCGGGTGGCACAGCATGGGCACATCACCTGACTACTGTATTATGCTATCAGTGTCTTTTAGTTTGTGACCACATAACTCGTCTCTCCAGGAGGAGGAATCGGCACGGAGAGTGATGGTTGTGCTGGGTGTAGATACCATAGGTGGATATAAATTTGAATGAACAACACACAGACGCTCATATGCTATTCAAATCCAACCAATCCTATCTAGTTACCAGTTATCATAAGAATAAAGCCATCACATCACATCATAAATCTACGAGACACAGAAACTGAAATATTCATGACGTATTGATGGCAGCATAAGATTATGACAGCACCAGTATTAATAGTATAATGTCTTATCTTTCTTGAGTGATCGATAGCAACAGCACGGAGCACGAGTGTTTTCTACATCAATACAACATCACCACCAGGTACAAAAATACCATCACAACACATCAGCACATAAGACACCTTCCGTTAATAGTGATGGCATTTTTTTGACGACAAGAATACCGCAGTATGATACGAGTATCGTAGATCGTCAGCAACAAGCAGCACAGAGCACAAGTTGATACTCTAGTTGAATCCCCTAAAAAAAGACTTCCAAGCCTTCAGCTCACGGCAGGCCTTCCACTAGGAGATACAATCATACCGCGGCAGACCAACGCATATCCGGACAAGGCCACATAAATTTACAGGCCGCCGACGAAGGTTTTCCATTGATCATTCACAGACATGAAAAGCCTCTTTTTCTAAATCCTTTTCGGGTTTAGTTTATATTTTGCTATTACTCAGGCGGCGATCTTTGTTTGTCCCCAGTGGATTGAACGCAGTTTTGTTTACTACGGCCAATGACTTTTGGCTCAGGATTATGACGACCACGCGCTCGCGGGGGTGCCTCCGCACATGTCACTGGTCGCCATCTGGGAAGTCTCGCGGTCCTGCTCGCTACGTTCCGCAAGCAGGGATTAGCCGCAGTTTCTTTTTACCGCGGCTGATAACTTCCGGCTCAGGACAGTGACGGCCACGCGCTCGCGGCGATGCCTCCGCACATGTCACCGGTCGCCATCTGGGAGTCTCGCCGTCCTACTCACTAAGTTCCGCGAGCAATATCTGAAGAAGTCCCAAAAAGTTGACGCGGCTTGCTAAAAGCCTAAAGTCCCTTATAAAACACAATCGCCCCCAGTATACTGATGCAGTCCTTTGATGAGAGGCCCTCGGGCCCGTTTTTCCTTTCTCAAGGACGCAGAAAAAATGAAAGTACGGAACATGTTGCCAGTTACTGCAAAGAAAAACCACGAATTGAAACTTTTACGAAGAATAAAAATTTACCCCTTCACTGCGAAAAACATGTCGTCAATTACCGTGAAGAAAACGTAGGAATTAAAATATATTTACGAAGAATAAAAATACCACTTTACTGCGAAAAACGATGATTTCCTAGAAAACACGTTATACATGATTCCCGGGCGAGTTGTGACTGGCTTCAAAAACCCCGGGGTGTCGCAAGTTGAACAGGGAGAACAGCGAAGATTTCACTGTCTACAGTACCGAGAGCGGAGTTATGGGTAGTTCATTAGCATGCGAGATGATTATTTGGGACTATTGTTCCATGGTCTTGTACCAGAGTACACCATAGGTGGTGAGGATTACCGCTTGGAGACGTTTGGGCTGCCAGGCAGACCCACGTCGAAGGACGAGTGCGGGATCAAAACAGAGAGGAATAGTAGCTGGCCAGCGCCCAAGCAAAAGGCCTGGCTGTGTCATTTCTGTGCGAGCTTGGGGCGAGAAGCGAGCCGGACGCCTTAGTAAGGAGGTGGCGTTGCTGGGGATCGCAGCTATACTGGTACGTTCACCGATATTTTGTACTGTCCTCGCCCCGCGTTAGTGCGGCACCCTTTTGTGCGGGACCCCAGTTAAGGGCGATGCAATTGCTTGTCACGACCTCGACCTACAGTAGATATTACAACAACGTTCCGTGATAGGGTGACGTCCCACTTAGTGCGGTTGTTGTCATCGGGCAAGGCGCCGCATCAATAATGAGGGACCACGACTTTACACACAGCAGTGTATGCTCACAACAGTCCCTCTGTGCTAAGGTGGCGACGGGTACAGGACGTGTTGGTTGTTATTAATCTTCCTGGTTAACTCGAATTCTCTGAGAGGAACCTTAGGTTACGTGAGAGCTTTCTGGCTAAATATTCAGACCGTGAGTGAGTGTCGCCGCTTCCACGGAAGCTCCAAACCACGCACTTTTTGAAGCCGGATCCATTTGGCGACAAATTCCACCCCTTCGTGCAGTTGATATTTATCGGTGGTTAAAATAGGGACACACGGCGACGGGGAGTTGACGCACCTTTGCCTTATCGATGTGCAGACGGTATGCCGCTCCCTTCGCGATAGGGATCACTGGTTGGCTCCGGTCTTGTCCGCGGCAACAGAACGAAAAACAGCAATCAAATCAACATAATACAGCTATTATCAACACCAAACACCAACCACATAGAGGCGTGTCAGACGTGAGTGTCGGGATACGTACAAAAGAGCGAAGGGGTACTTATATAGTCGGCTGGTGTACTGCTGTGAAGTATGGAGAGTCGGTCGCTACGTACACCGGCGAGTGTCGTGACATAATAGCCCTATGGCATTCGTGGGTAAGACTGGTGTACTGCTGTGAAGTTTGGAGTATCAAAAGCTACCAACCCTGGCAGTAAGGGATAAGAGCTGGCCAGCGCCCAAGCGAAAGGCCAGAGTGTGCTATTTCTCCCATCCACCCGGTTTTTTTCTTTCGGCGATGAAGGGAACAGGAATCAATGCATTGTGTTAGTATTCGTGTTTTGTGCATTAATCCTTCTACGAGTAGCTTCATTCTTCCCGGCTCCCATGTACACGCTCTCTTGCCGCTATTTGCATTTGAAACGAAGCATTATTTCGTTGGCACCCTAAAAGCGCTGCTGCATTTCGTTGGTCTGAGCACAATACGCATATGTATGTGCTGTTAGAGGTGGGCCTGAACGCCGAAAAGTATAAAAATGGCAGATTTACTCCATGAAAGCCGCCAAAAAATCCTAAAATGCGTTAAAGAAAAAACTGTGTCGCCACCCTATTTTCTTGGTTTCAGAATGCGTCAAAGGTTGACAGAAGATCAAAGACCACTCGACGCAAAAAACGAGTTGGATGGTGGGATTCTACAGGCACGTGTATTAAGTGTGTATAGAGGGCAAGACTAGTCATATAAAATGTTACAAAGAAAAACGTCCAATCGGCCGGAAGGTGCGAGGAAAGCGTTTTCTGCTTAAATGTGTCTCTTGCTCAACGGGAAAGAAACACTACAATCGTGTGAAACAAAAACAAATCCCGTCCGCTAGGACTTGGCGGAGACAGGAAAGAAATCCGTGGTTGAATCTAGCAAGGAGCCAACGAGAAATCCTTAATCAAACTTAGTCCTCCTGCTGCCGTAGGCGCACGCCGAGCGATTGCCTTCACACCAGATGCCATCGCGGGGAGGGAAGGCATCTGTGATCCGGCCTTGATGCGGCGGGAAACGAGCTGCGCAGGTAATCCAGATGCGAACGTATCCCGTCAAAAGCTCTTATCGTATGGCATCTTCGAGAACAAAACACTGCCACTTTGTCCGAAATGTAAGTAACGTTTTTAATTTATACAAGGGCTCCGCTCCGCGAGCGGCTGGCGCCGCCCACTTCGCTCGCGCAAGGAATAATGCAAGGGAGCGAAAACAAGAGGCCCATGATTTTGTGGGACTAGCGCATTGATTATACCGAGAGTTGCTTACGCGAGATATTCATAGTTTCCTTGCCTGTACTGTGCACTGTGCTGTGTGCTTGTTGGCGATTTCACATTCTGATCGGCGGTGCGGGTTTACTTTGGGGGGGGGTGTACTCAGTTTGTGCGTGGCCGCAGTCGTATGATCATAGACCCTCCCATCCCTACTATGCCGGGACGGAACACGTCGGGTTTTCACCATCCAGGCAGACAGTGCTGGCACCAAGCGCGAAGCGCCGTGAGGTGTTCGGCGAGACGCATGAAAGGTGAACTGTATCCTTCCAAGAACCGCTCGTAAAACATACTTCGGCACCTTGTCTCTACTACATTCTTGCTCATGGACGGCAGCGCCAATGAGTTACGTTATTTTCGGGTGTGGCCACTCTAGGGTTCTCCACCCCGCACAACATGATCCAACTCGATAACCATCATGGTCACCGCCAAAAAAACAAACAATAATAAACGGTACCCTGGTTGTCTAGCTCACGAAGTAATTGACATGTTTTACAGAGTCGTTACCACCAACGCCAACCTCAATACACATCTAATGTTTTACAGCGCCGGTGCCAACGGACGCCAACTATCGTAAGTATATTTTACGGGAGATAGGGGGAGGGGGGTACTCATTTGTTGCTTGCGTTACTCATTTCACCATTGGCCACGCATCCCTTTCGAGATGGAGCACCGTTCCGACTCCTAATAGAGACACCTCTAACATTTGGGCGCTCATTACGCTGCTTCCATACACCACATACAAACAGTTTTCTTATCCTATCCCCGTCCTGTTTCGCCGTCTGCGGCCACCATCTATCTCCTAGGGTAGCGGTCGTTTTCTCGCTACTCTCTAGTCCACCAAACTATTCGATGTCACATACGTCTAAATTCCTCATCTCCTTTAACGCATCCCGTTCCTTCTTGTATGTTTCACATTCTCTTACTATGTGAGTCCTACTCTATTGCTGTGCCCCACAGGTACACCTTTGTAGCCACGTCCTCCTCCCGATTACTGGTATATCTCATTCTTCTTACTGGTAGATCCAGGTCTACTACACGAAATCGCAGCTTCAGCTTTTTCGCGTAGTCCATTGGGCCGTGCCGATACGTTTTCATTCCAATGTCTTCCCTCAACCCCCCGTATATATCTTAGTTCTTCTCCTCCCGTCCACCCTATTTATTAGCGCTACTGTACTAGTAGCCTTTCCCTTTCTTCTCTTTATTGTACTTCTGTCTTGTACCCGCCAAACTTCTCAATAGACAGTACCTCTTTTTGGTCTTCCCCTATATGCTTTCGTATTTTTCTTCACTACGTTGTCCCATCTTATTCCAGCTCGCCATTTTTGTTATTTTCTCTCATACAGCCCCATCAATTATGGCTGGCAACCTCTTTTTCGGCATATTGTTTAATTTTTATTGCCATCTCAACTTTCTCACGTCTCTATTTGTTTCAAGAGGGTGCATACCTAGTTCTGCTCTGAATGCTGTATTACTCGTCGTGCTTGAGCATCCTAGTATATTTTTATTTGCTGCCATCTGCACTAGTTCCTGATGTTATTCGAACTTCGCGTTCCCTTCCCGTACTTCTCCTGCATGCTCCAACTTGGGTACAATCACATTCATCAGAATACATATTTAAACCTTAGTGTCAAGGGGCGGGTCTGCTAGGATCGTACCTATCTTGCCTACTTGTGACTTACCCTTTCCTACTCCTTTCGCCATGTGTGCATCCCAAGAGCAAACCTTTGAGACCTCTACGCCAAGGTACGTATATTGGTCTACGATCGGTAGTTCATCTCCTCCCCACTTCCATTTGAAATTTACCAGATTCACCTCATCTTTGTTACATGCAACTACTGCGCATTTTTTCACGTTCGCTGTCACTCTCCATTTCTTAGTGTACTCATTTTTAACTAGTGCTTTCTCTATCTGATCCTGCAATCCCTTGGATGTTTCTGATATCCCCACGAAATCATCCGCAAACATCAACCCCGACACCGTATCTTCTCTCA
The DNA here is from genome assembly GCA_012845835.1 of Undaria pinnatifida. Lineage (NCBI taxonomy): Eukaryota > Phaeophyceae > Laminariales > Alariaceae > Undaria > Undaria pinnatifida. The sequence continues at coordinate 304,069 of JABAKD010000035.1, forward strand.
TCGTGACTCCTTGCTTTGCTGCTTCGACTGCTACTATCATGTCATTAATATATACCTTGAATAGATTGGGTGATAGTGTGCATCCCTGTGCAACTCCTTCCAAAATATCAACATATTTGGATATTTCCCCATCCAGCATCACAGCACTTCTCGCACATTCCGTAATATTTTGCATCATTCTTCACATCTTTCCTCTCATCCCAATTTCCTACATAATTTTCCACAACGCATTCCTCCATACTGTGTCATAGGCCTTCTGTACATCCAGGAAGAAACAGTACGTCGTTAGCCCGGCACCTTTCCTACCTTGAATTACCTTACCTAATGTGTACACATGGTTTACGCAACTACGGTTTGGCCTAAATCCTGCTTGCCTTTCGCGTATTTTTCCGTCCTTTTCCAGCATTGTTCCCATTCTATCGTTCAAAATCTTACAGAATGTTTTGCCTACGGTGCTTAATAGCGTCATCCCTCGGTAGTTCCTCGACTCAGCTTTATCCCCTTTCGTGAACAAGGATACTACTACTCCTTACCTCCACCCCTTAGGCGAGTACTCGTTTTTCCATGTCCAATTATACAACATAACCATCATGGTAAGCATACCTTCTCCCCCGCACTTAAAAAAAAAATCCCCTATTTTATCTGCCCCTGCTCCCTTTCTATTCTTAAGTTTAGCTACACAATTGTTTACTTCTTCTCTTGTGAACTCTCTGTAACCCGTCTGAACCATTGTGTTCCCTTTCTGACGCACCTACGTTCGCCTCTGCCCACGGGGGGGCGGGGGCACATAGGGACCAAGATAGGAAATCAACTTTGAAGACAAAGCGAAAAAAAGACGAGTACAAAACACGTACATACTGATACCTGGTATACCTGGTACTTCGTATCATATACCTGGTACAACTAACTGCTGTTTGTTCGAAAGAAAGCGCAGCGCAGCAAGAATAAGCACTGCACCGCAGGGGAGGGCACGGCACCGTACGGCACCGCACCGCGCTTCGCTGCTGTGAGATATCTATAGCTGTGGACTGAGCTGAGCTGGGGGGGGCGTAATCATTTGTTGCTTGCCTTAGTCACCTGACCATTGACCACGCATCCCTTGCGAGACGGAGCACCGTTCCTACACCAAATATAGACACCTCCAACATTTGGGCGCTCGTTAAGCTTCTTCCATGTACTGCATACAAACTGTTTGCTAATCCTATCCCCGTCCTTTTTCGCCGTCTGCGGCCATCATCTATCTCCTAGGACAGCGATCGTTTTCTCGCTACTCTCTACTCTACCCAACTCTTCCATGTCACATACATCTAATATCCTCATCCCCTCCTCTAACGCATCCCTTTCCTCCTTGCTGAGCTGGGGGTGCATTTTTATTGCGATTTAACAAAATGAGAGTATTAAGTACACAGGATAGCACTCACCACGGCACAGCACTGCATTGCACCGCACAACACCGCACAGCATCGCACTACACAGCAGGGCACGGCAGGGCACGGCACTGCACGGCGCTGCGCTGCTGAGCTATAGAACTGCTGTGTGCTGCTGGGCGGAGCTGAGATGACGATGATGTGATGAGCCAAGTTTAGATCATCAGAATGGGACCTCTGTCTGGTATTATGATGAAGCTTCGTGCAACTATCATATAAAAACCGGCGCTGCGTTGCTGTGAGCTCTATATAGCTGTGGGCTGAGCTGAGCTAGACATGCATTTATTGTGACTCAAGAAAATGATAAATAATTACACAGGATAGCACTCACCACGGCACAGTACTGCACGGCACCACATAACACCGCACAGCATCGCACAGGACGGCACCACACGGCAGGGCACGCCAGGGTACGCCAGGGGACGGCATTGCACGGCGCTGCGCTGCTGAGCTGTAGCGCTGCTGTGCGCTGCTGGGCGGAGCTGAGCTGATGATGTGCTGACCCAAGCTTAGATCATCAGGCTGGGACCGCTGCCCGGTATCATGATGAAATCTTCGTGCAACTATCATACAAAACGTGAACGGAAATCAAAGAAAAGCTGGACTGTTCCGCAAGTAACGAAAGGAGGCGGTGTCCATGTAGTATGTAGTATTCCCAAAAAACAGGAGCTTTAAACTTAAGAGAAGTAAAAATTTCAACTTTTTAAAAATAAAACTTTTAAACTTGAATTTTGAAAAAAAAAACGCTGAGAAGAGCTGTTTCAGGCATCCGAGTCCGCTCAGCCGTCCGGAGAGGAGAATGTCTTAAAGTCGGCATGGAAAGCGAAAACAATGGAGGCCTCTCAGGGCCTGTCAGGAGATTGATACTTGAAAGTATTTGTATGAACATAACGCGGCTTTTACATCGGACAAAGAATTACCTTGTACGATGATTCGTATCATACGAGTATGAGTATATACGGGAGTACAGCTAATACATGGAGCCAGAACCGGGGCGCGTGCTGATAAGACTTGGCCAAGACCCAAGCCCAGGGGGACGCACAGCGACATATACGTTAGCTACAGTGGGGCGCCCCGCCACGGAGGTATACGGGCGTCACCGTGCACCACCGCGAGGTGTAGAATGGCAAGGTGGCTGCTGAACATTATCTTCCACAGCGGCAGCAGCAGCAACGCAGAGATCAGAGCCCGCGACTTCACCCCTTTGTATCACACACGGGGCAGCATTCGTGCTGCCGGTCGCCGAACTCAAGAAGCAGCTCACGCTCGTGCGTCCATGTATATAGTGCTGCTCTGCACTCTGGCCCTAGTACTGTGCAGCAGCACGTTTCGTACGAGCAGCAAAGGCACTCCGGTCCGGCTGGCTATTTTGAGAAAAAACGGCGTGGGAGCAGAGTTTTCTGTGAATGCCACGCTCCGCAAAAAAAAAATGTCACGTGGTTTTCGATTCTCCATCACGGATTGGCTCATCCTTATAGACGTATTCTTAGATAACGGTCGTGGGACATTTAACAAAAAAAACTACTTCGAACAACCATCCAGCCTCACCCCTAACTGTAACACTGATCAATTTACTCCTAATCGTTTCGTTAAATCAGTCATCGTTAAACCCTAACATACCCTGTCATTAGCTCGTATCATAGGACGAGTAGCCGTCATTATTCCAGTCCCTTCAGACCTTTGACCTTTTTTGCAGGTGGCTCGCGCTGCACATGGTTGAATCGCACAGGTAGGAATTATGTTGTATAATGTATTCAATCGTTGTCGAGATTCAAGGAGAATACCTATTGTGGTAGTTTTGCGGGGGAGATAAGGAGGGGGCCAGTTTGTGCATGACCGTAGTCGTATGAACATAGACCCTCGCATCCCTACTATGCGGGGACGGAGCACGTCGGGTTTTCACCAACCAGGCAGACACTGCTTTGTACCGCTGTGGTCGTGTCATTGGGCATTTTACCGCACATAGAATGGTTGGATACTTCTTGTCAGGGAGTTTAATTGTCATTGTTGGCGTTTCTTGTGAGCTCTTGAGATCTTGAGTACGAACGGGAAGGTCCATGGCCGATGGCAAGGCACTTCCCCGGGCGATAACGAACGAACTATTGCATTGTGGACATACGCACTCCGAGCCTACGAAGGGAAATTCTCGGAGCTGATACCACCGGGCCCGCGGTCGCCGGCGGTTGAACGAGACCGTACGATTCCTTTGAATTTGGGTAAGTTCTGCTAACTGCCCTAACGTGACCAATTTTCTTCTCGGAGGCCGGAAAACACTATTTCGCGTGCTGGTGTGGGACACCAGCCGAAAGCAATGGGAGACCCTTCAGCAGCAAGAGGAGTGCTAGCGCAGGGCGCTGACGGAGTCCATTCTGCAAGTTGGGGCAACTCGAAAGGTGGAGGCCGAGCCGGCGGCCGGCTGAAGCCGGAAATCAAGGTGACGATCGGGGGAGATAGACCGCCTAGGTTGGGTGGTGATGTTGTTACCTTCGAAGATATGCGTGAATTTCTGTTGCCTACTCGGAGTACGAGCAGCAGATACATATCACAAACCAAGATGGAGGAGACCGGGTACTCGCGAGGAGGCGAGAGCTGGAAGATTCGGCGATTCAAATGATAGTGGCTGATGAAATCCACGATGGCAACTCCTGGGTCGACCTCTCCGAGGAGGAGCTAATGCAAGGGCCCAAAAGGTTCGCTGGCGTTGATATGCAGCAGACGAGTGATGAGTATTTGTTCCGCCAGATATTCCGTGTGCTGAAGATGGATTCGAGCGTGCCGGTAGATAGTAGGATGTTCATGCGAAATCGTACCTTGCGGAAATACCTTGCTGACAGCGTGCTTACGGAGGTAGTGAGGCCCGACGGTCGGTAGTACACGATGAAGCATGGCAAGGTGCTGGTGGAGGCAATAGCGGCGGAAATCGAGCTACTCGAGTTCCGCCGCAAGGTGAAAAAAAATATGCGCTTCGATCTCGTAACGCATTACCCTGACGCACTGTTCAGCATTATTGCCAAGCAGAAAACGAACTAAGCTGTAATTGAGGCCAATGATGCTGAACGTCGGCAAACAGCAAAACGGCGTAACGCTGGGTCGATTGCTGCTGCGGGGACCAAGCCGCAGGAAAGTGCTGCTGACGAGCACGACTCACGCGAGAATGCCAAGGCCGCTGGTGTCAAACCAGAGCGGAATCGTTGGTACGACAACAGCGAGTGTTTCGTATGTGGCAAGCAGGGACACAAGCCGTGGGACTGCCCCCAAAGCCAGCAGGGTAATGCGGGGAAAGGCGTCCATGGCCAGAGCCACGGCCAAACCCCCACAGAGCAGCAGCAGTTCACAAGCGGCCCCGCTCAGCATACCCGGAGCAAGACAACCGGGATGGCCCCTGCGACTGCCACCCCTCGAGCTAGTGCGTACAAGACCGCCTCAAAAGCGGTGGTTACGAAGACCGAACTTGCTGCGCCTGAACCATCAACGCAGAATGACGACGACTACGTGTACAATCGCGTGCCGCGGGAAAGGATAACGCCAGTAGATTATGGGCTCACCGAGACGGTGCACCACCAGGTGCCCCAGAGCGCTGGGCCACAGAATGCACGCCAATTACCCACTCCGTTCCGGTGCAACTGCCGGCACCCGCGTCGCAGTAGTCGTGTAGTGATTCCGCAACCATTTCGTACGCGCGTGTCTCGGTCTTACAGCCGGGTGGAAGTGGTGATACGAGCGTGGATACGGTGGAGACCGACCTGAACTTGGAGGCCCTGACGTAGCATGTCGCAGGGCGTCTCGCGGTTCCCGGTGCTTCCGCGCTGCTGAGGTTAAGGTGCTCATGGATTCTGGTTCAGGCATTACAGCTATATCGGAGTAGCTGGTAGAGGCCTGCAGGGACAGCTGGGGATGACACAAACCGCGTTAGCGCAGTCGTTTGTTGGGCATGCCCGTGTGGTGACGTCGTTGAGCCAGGAGTGTGATATTGAAACGCAATCGTGGTCGCTCCACTTAGCGATCGATACATCATGGGGACCAGTCCGATTTATCATGCCATTTATCGTGCTCCATGGGAGAGGCGATGTGGTTATCATCATGCAGAAGACGCTGAGGGAGAAACTCGGCATCGACGTCATGGCGCAGCTCAAAGGCCTCTGTACTGGAGATACAAGGGCGTCAAGATGGTGCTGGGATGGAGCTTACAACTCGTTCTATGGGCGAGCCCAACGATGGTGCTGTGCTGCGAGCGGCGATGGCTGTCACAGCGTTCGTGCCGGGTGGCGACACGCCAGGCGACGTGGACGATGAGGTTACACTGTGGCTGCCATCCCAACGACCCATGATAGCCCAGGATTCCGAGGTGGAAATGCGGGATCGTGCGGGCGTGTTGGAGATGGCTGTCGATAACGCTGTTGACCATGGCTCCCCGCTGAAATGTGCCAAGATGCTGCGCGGTATCGTTTTTCGCACGCACCTTGACGTGTTATGTCGGGCGTTGTTGGGTGACGCACCTGCACGCAAGAAGTCTGGGGCGGTCCGGTTTCATTCAGGGGCAAGGGTTGTGCGGGCGAAGCCCCCACCTGAATGTAACCGCCTGCGGTGGAGTACGGCAGAGTCGTGCCCCGACTGCCGCTCGATAGTGACGACCAGTTTGTCGTCAAGGCGGCCTGGAAAGGGCCGGAGGAGGCGGAGAGCACCTGGTAGTCGGTGTCGCGCGTGTTTGCTGGCGCGACGGTCGTGCTGCGAAAAGAGCTCAAGGCGGTGCGGCTGATGATGGATCAGAAGCGGGGAATCGTACAGCGGTATGGGCTGCGGTTTTGATCATATTGTGGTTTGGGGGGATCCCGAATTCTGAATTACTGATTTTCGGTTTAATCTAAATGTTGAATTTCGAGTTTTTTTTTCTGATTTGGATTTTTTGCGCAAAGCGCTGGTAGCTCCTGCTGACGTAGCCACAGCTGGCGGTTCATCGCAGAGGCCGTGTGGAAAGAGCATGTCCGGGGTTGATGCTTCCGTTTTACGGGTGACCGTTGCACTGAAACACACGTTCCATGTGTGTCTGGGTTTCGGCAAGTTGCATACGCAATAGGAGGAGTGACGCTTGGTGCGCGTGGTTTGCTTGAAGATGCATTGGTGATGACGCGGCTGCTTAGCAATCGTTGTTCACGGGCAGTAAACGTGTTAGCTCTTATGTCGTGGAGAAAATGACCGGGATGTGTTGGTCTTGACCATTGCCCAATCAATGTACGGGCAGGTATGTTCATCAAAGCTGCTCGGTCTGAGCCAACTTGTGGTTGGTAGCCCGAGATGGGCTTCTGGAGGGTGCTGTACCGCTGTGGTCGTATTATTGGGCATTTTACCGCACATAGAAGGGTTGGATATATTTTGTCAAGGAGTTCAATTATCATTGTTGGCGCTTCTTGTGAATTATTGATATCTTGATATACGAACGGGAAGGTCCATGGCCGATGGCATGGCATTTCCCCGCGCGATAACGAACGAAGTATTGCATTGTGGACAAACGCACTCCGAGCCTACGAGGGGAAATCCTCGGAGCTGATACCACCGGGCCCGCGGTCGCGCGAGACAGCAATGGGTGTTACTCTGTAACTGCCTCGTGGGTGCCTTACCATATTCACACAACGTGATGCGATCATTCCCCTGGTGCGGAGTTAGGGTTCTCCATCACGCACACTATTGTCTAACTTGATAACCATCATGGACACCGCCAATATGAAAACATGAACAAAACGAAAACAAAAACAAACGGTTCACTGGTTGCTTCGCTCACGCAGTGATTGGCATGTTTTACAGCGTCGTTCTCAATTAACGCCAACCCCAATATAAAGAAAAATAAATAAAGCGTCGGTGTCAACCGAGGCCAACTATTACATATATATACATTTTTTTCAGGGGGGTTCTATTTTTTTTCGGGAAACAATTGGCGGGGGGGGTACCCACTTTGTGCATGGCCGCAGTCGTATGATCATAGACCCTCCCATCCCTACTATGCCGGGACGGAGCACGTCGGGTTTTCACCATCCAGGCAGACAGTGCTTGCACCAAGCGCGAAGCGCCGTGAGGTGTTCGGCGAGACGCATGAAAGGTGAACTGTATCCTTCCAAGAACCGCTCGTAAGACGGACTTCGGCACCTTGTCTCTACTACATTCTTGCTCATGGATGGCAGCGCCAATGAGTTACGTTGTTTTCGGGTGTGGCCACTCTAGGGTTCTCCACCCCGCACAACATGATCCAACTCGATAACTATAACGGTGACCGCCAAAAAAACAAACAACAATAAACGGTACCCTGGTTGTCTAGCTCACGCAGTGATTGACATGTTTTACAGAGTCGTTACCACCAACGCCAACCTCAATATACATCTAATGTTTTACAGCGTCGGTGCCAACCGAGGCCAACTATCATATGTATATCTTACGGGAGATAGGGGGAGGTACTCATCTGTTGCTTGCGTTACTCATTTCACCATTGACCACGCATCCCTTTCGAGATAGAGCAACGTTCCTACTTGTAATAGAGACACCTCTAACATTTGGTCGATCAGTATGCTGCTTCCATATATTACATACAAACTGTTTGATATTCTATCCCCGTCCTTTTTCGCCGTCTGCGGCCACCATCTATCTCCTAGGGTAGCGGTCGTTTTCTCGCTACTCTCTAGTCCACCAAACTATTCCATGTCACATACGTCTAAGTTCCTCGTCTCCTTTAACGCATCCCGTTCCTCCTTGTATATTTCACATTCTACTAGTATGTGAGTCCTACTCTCTATTGTTGCGCCACACCGGCACATATTCGTAGCCACGTCCTCCTCCTCCCGACTACTGATATATCTCATTATTCTTTCTAGTAGGTCCAGGTCCCACGAAACCGCAGCTTCAGCTTTTTCGCGTAGTCCATTGGGCCATGCATATACGAATTTCGTTCCAACATCTTCCCTCAACCCCCCGTATATCACTAAGTGCTTCTCCGCTTTCACCTTACTTCTTAGCGCTAGCCTTTCCCTTTCTTCTCTTCTCTTTTACTTCTGTCTTGTACCCACCAAACTTTTCTGTAGGTGGTACCTCTTCTTGGTCTCCCCCTATATCCTTCCATATTTTCTCGACTACGTTATCCTATTTACGCCATTTTGTTATTTTCTCCCATACAGCCTTATCAATTATATCTGGCAACCTCTCTTCCGGCATACATATATATAAAATCATTCTTTGGTTTCAGGAATTTGGTCAGGAGACTTTTTTTGTCTCGGCCTAAGTATGCGATTCGCGAAACTGGAATTCTCGGTCGAATAGCTTCGTTCGAGCGCCGCCTTCGGGGGGCGGCTCCAACGCCCCTCTCCCTGCAGTGTCTGTTCCGCACATTGACGTGAACGCGGACAAATGCCGAGCGAGCCAAGCGAGAAGTTGCAAAAATACCGTATGTCGAGGAGGAATTTCAGAGATTTTGGTTGTATCTTAATGTCTGCAGCGCCTGGGTGATTTACAAAATTGGCATCATTTAAAAACGATACTTGATGGTGTTTGGAATTTTGCGGTGGCATACTCTCGAGCCTTTGTTTCTTTGCTGTATTTGTTAACTAGTTCGTTTGGTTCTTGCTCGGCCTTTATTTTTTTTGTCTCTGCTCGTTTTGCCAGTTAGTTGTTTCTTGACTTTTCAGCTGCTTCCTGCAAATTCGGTTTTTCTGCCAACACGATTTTGAACTTTTTCGCGTCTTTTTCTTCTTTCTTGTCTAGTAAGTTTAACTTCCTACCATTTACCGCTGATTTGCCGCCTTTGCACTAGTTGCGGAACGGTCCAGCCATAGCTTTCCTTTGATCCCCACCATTTGTTTTGTCCTTGACGAATATTCTTTAGTTTATATTGCCCTTTCAACTTTCTCGCGTCTCTGTTAGTGTTAAGTGGCCACATTTCTAGTTTTGTTCTTATTGCTGTATTACTCGTCGTGCTTGAGCATCCTAGTATATTTATATTTGCTGCCATCTGCACTTTTTCCAGTTGTTTTACGAACTTCGCATTCTCTTCCCATACTTCTCCTGCATGCTCCAACTTGGGTACAATCACATTCATCAGAATACATATTTTAATCCTAGTGTCAAGGTGCGGGGCTGCTAGGATCCCATCCATCTTGCCTACTTGTGACTTACCCTTTCCTACTCCTTTCGCCATGTGTGCATCCGAAATACAAACCTTTGAGACCTCTACACCAAGGTACGTATATTGGTCTACGATCGATAGTTCGTCTTCTCCCCACCTTCATTTGAAATTTACCGGATTCACCATATGTTCGTTACATGCAACTACTGCGCATTTTTTCACTTTCGCGGTCACTCTCCATTTCCTAGTGTACTCTATTTTAATTAGTGCTTTCTCTATCTGATCCTGCAATCCTTTGGATATTTCTGATATCCCCACGAAATCATCCGCAAACATCAACCCCGACACCGGATCTTCTCTCATCGTGACTCCTTGCTTTGCTGCTTCGACTGCTACTATCATGTCATTAATATATACCTTGAATAGATTGGGTGATAGTGCACATCCCTGTTCAACTCCTTCTAACATATCAACATATTTGGATATTTCCCCCTCCAACAACAGCACTTCTCGCACATTCCGTCGTATTTTTCATCCTTCTCCACATCTTTTCTCTGATTCCAATTTCCCACAAATTTTTCCAAAACCCATTCCTCCATACTGTGTCATAGGCCTTCTGTACATCTAGGAAGAAATAGTACGTCGTTAGCCCGGCACCTTTCCTACCTTGAACTGTCTTACCTAATGTGTACACATGGTTTACGCAACTACGGTTTGGCCTAAATCCTGATTGCCCTTCGTTCATTTTTTCGTCCTTCTGGGAATAAGGGGAGTTGGTTAATATTAAACTTCATGTTCGGGCAACGATTAATCATACATGAATTCGCGATGCGCTGACATGGTCATTCAATTCGTTTATGTCATGGTCTGAACGCAACATCCAACATTTGTTCGTTAGTTCGTCTGATGCGTATCACACAGAAAAATCCATTGCAGTAGCCGTTTATTTAGCCCTATAGCCATCTCAAGCCTTTTAATGAGCAGGGTTGTTTCGCCCGCTGCTGCTTTAAAGCACTTGGGGGAAGGGCGAGGCTGTGTCGTAGTTTGATGGATATGCAACAAGGGTTAGGAATATTGAGTGCGAGGATGGTTTTTAGAGGGTTTGCGTTATGTGCAACTTATTAACAACGTTTTGGTTGTCTTACTGTAAATTCACCCATATCATGCGCTTTTATCGTATCATGCGCCGAGCAGCTGTCTTATCATCCGGTACCTTCGTCGTTTTTTGCTGGTGGCTCACGCTGAGCTTTGTCAAATCGCACGTAGACGAATGCTGCTATATAACGTATTCAAGCACTTGCGGGATTCGGGGAGACGATACCCTGCGCTAGTATTTACTAATGTTGCCCTCCGGCGTCAACCCTTTCACGTGCGTATCATTTTAACGTTTAGTATCATGACCAAACAACGCATTCGCTTCGACCAACCCTGCCAATGTCCTGTGGTCTTGGAATCGCGTTAACTTGGCGTTGCCGTCAGCGCAGAAACCCTGTAGAAACTACGTATTTGGAGGAGTTCCCACGTCATTGTTTCATGGGGGGATTCAGTCGTCGTATAACTGCGCGTGTTTTCGGTTGAGGCCTGGCTAATGGTCAGCGGAGGAGAGCATCGGATTTAGGAGTAGTAGATATCAGTTGGGTGCCTCAAAGGATGGTTGCGGTCGACTGGGCACTCGGGGGGGCTCTCCATCCACTACTGTTAAATTTTACATCTTTCGAATTGCTTGATTGTTGTCATGAGCTAATATCTACCAGGTAACAGATATAAAATACTAAACAAAGCTCTTAAATACAAAAAAAAAGGCAATTGGCCACCGCGGAAGTAGTAACCCCGACCAGCGCGAACGAGGTTAAAGTGCAGTCCACGTCTCCGAAAGAAAAAACTGACAACACCGTCAAACTACGCTCCCAGAGAAAAAACGGGCCCAGTGTCTTCTCACCGAAAGGGAGGTAGAGAGGGGTACTCGGTTAAAGAGCGTCCACACTAAGAGAGAACGGAGTTAAGCGCGGCAAGATCGGCTTGTCACGCCTTGTGACGCCTATACTAAAACATACCTGGTATAATGATAATCAATCTGAGACAAGAGCGGTGAAGGGATAAGAGCGGTAACACTTGCCTGTTCCGAGAGGCTCTTGAATCGGGTCCACTACCGTACTCTGAAAAGAGCAAGCTTGCACAGATGCTACCAGTACCGAGGAGTAAAGTAAAGCATTCCGGAGCAAACAAACTGAAGGTACTTCGTGTACTCGCGGTTATGTACTGCGAATACTGCGAGCTGCAGGCTCAAAACATCTTGATTTTAGAGTACGTTAGAAATCGTCAAAACATCGGAAAATGCTCGCCATACGGTACGAATCAAGTCTCCAAACTTCGAGAAACAGTTTAAAGTCGTGTTTCCTATCCAAAAAAAATTGCCGGGGCCTCCGTCGCCCATGTTTCAACCGGAAAAGTAAATATTTCGATTGTTTCTGTTACATTGCAGGTAAGGTCTACAGTTTGGATGCCAATAGAAAAAGTGAATAGCTGTCTTGTTTAGCCACGTCACAAAACAAGCCGAACTCTAATGCGACCAATAAGGCTCAACAATATGACGACCCAGTATAGAGTAACCAGAAAAATGCCAATAACTGGGGTACAAAGAAGCCGAAATCGATAAAAAACAAAGAAAGCGGCTCTAAAAATGCATTAAAAAATAGCGATGAGCTCATCGCTTGAACGGGAAGGCCATTCGCCGAGATGGGCCGCCGCGATTTCCGTCCAGCGTGGTGGCTGTCAGGCGTTGCAGCTACTGGACAACGACGCGACGCAAGCCCCTGTCGCGGCCGTTGCTCGATGCGCTGAGGAATTAATACGACCAATAAGGCTCAAGAATATGGTGACCCAGCAAAGAGTAACCAGATAAAACGCCAATAGCCGAGGTACGAAAAAGCCGAAATCGAAAAAAAACAAAGAGAGCGACTCTAAAAATACGTGAAAGAATAGCGATGAGCTCGTCGCTCGAACGGGAAGGCCATTCACCGAGATGGGGCGCCGCGATTTCCGTGCACCGTGGTGACTATCAGGCGCAGCGACTGGACAACGACGCGACGAAAGCCCCTGTCGCGGCCGTTGCTCGATGCGCTGACGAAGTCGAAGCTCGACGGTCAGCCGAAAAAAGCGCCGACACAGCGCAAATGACCATCGGAGAGATTTGAGCTATTGAGTAATGATGTGGCAGCCGAATTGGCGGACGGGTTACAGCGGAGCAAGCGCGCTGAAGCGGACACGCGCGAAGCCCAAGCGGCACTGGAAGTCGACGTGGAGGGGAGGCACAAAGAGGGAGACACTAGGGTGTCTGCGACATCTTCCCATTCTTCGCTGCTGCTGCTGATTATCGCAAGCAGTTTCGTTCTTCCTTGTTCCTATATTGAAAATAAGATATACTCGTTGTCTCATTTTGCCCATCATCAGTTAATCTACTGATTGATGGAATAATGACGGTGACTGTTCGTTTTGGGCTGCTGATTTTTTTTTTTTTCGATGTTATCTGCTGTATTTCGACTTGGTTGTGATTGGTTCAAGTTTTGAATTTCAGTTCTACTCATAACGACCGAGAGATACTTTTTATTGCTGGTACCGGCTATAAAAACACGCCTCCCGCCCTCTGCTAACTATGGAATACCCCAAGTACTTCAAGTATTTCGGGGTTTTATATTTCTCGTATTCATGGTACATGCAGTGTTTAGGCGGCTAGTACTGCTCTTGCTGCCAATACTCGCAGTATTACGAAAATAACAGGCTTGCACAGATGCTCCCAGTACCCGGGAATAAAGTATTTTGGAGAAAAGATGCTGCAGGTACCTCATGTACTCGCAGTATTTCGGGGTTCTGCACTGCAGATACTCCCAGTAGATCCAGTATTTCGAAGTTTAGTGGTATGTGGATACTCCCCGTACTTCACGTAATCTTGCCATCCAATCAGGTGGATCGAAATTTACAAAAAATATGTAACGGAGGGTGGAACAATAACAATTACTTGAAGGTTATATCAGGACCGGTCAGTTGTGTTGAGCTCCCGAAGAAAACTCGACAAGACACGAGGAAGGAGAGAAAAGCCCGCAGATATCGTATCATGCCACGGACGCGGTCGTTGCCTGCGCCTGCGCCTGCTCCGGCCCCGGCGCCTCACGATTCGCCTGCACTTGCGCCAGTTTCCGAATCGAGCCCGGGGGGATCCACCCTCTCGGCCCCACCGGGCTACCGGCATCAAAACTCCATAGGGCCACGGCGGAGTTCATAGGGCCACGTACCCATACGGCGAGCTGCCGTGATACACAACCGTATTGGGGGCACCGTTGGCGCTCGACATCAGCCGGGTCTCTACCCCGGACCTCATCTGTGAGTTGGGGTCGAGGTTGGAGCTAATTTTTCGATTGCAGCCTATAGTGCTCAAGCTACCTCTTATCCCAGGATGTGCGATCTTCCTGACTGTGTGCGAGGAAGAAGAGAGAAAAGCACACAATTAGCGAGGATACGGTCGACCCAGTTCCGCCAAATGGAGGCGAAGGCCGTGATTATCTTTCACGCCGTCGACCTCATGAAGAACCATGGTCTTCTCCTTGTATCGGAGAACTGTGTGCTTCAGAATGTAGCGCTGGATAGGGGGCCCAACCGGCCGGACCTTCCAGCGGCAGCATTGATGGAAGCTGCTGCAGAAAAAGGTCCGGCATCGACAGTTGGTAGCGCCAACCTCTCAGGGGGACCAGTTGCTGGGGTAGGGGAGCTATGAGAACCCACAGAAGCGGATGAGAGCCAGAGGGGCCGCGACCTCATACACTTGACCACGCAGCAGCAGCATAAAACCGAGGTGTGCGCTTGGTTTCGTGGAACACAGCAGGTGTTGGCTGTCTTCTTGCCCCCTGGTTCATAGGGGTCTTTGGGTTCACACAAAACCTGACATGAATCGGACGCGCCTATTAGTGGTAGCGCTAGGTTTACATCGAAATACGGTTGCTTGGTATCATAATATACGTTTGACGGGACGAGGCATTCCCATCTCCTGCGGCACTGAGATACGACAAGTGTATGTGAGTCACTTTACCAGCGGCTACGAGGTGCAGACAGGGGTATGTATCTACAGGGCTGGAATATAGCTATGTTTATGATGTTGCGCGTACCCTTTTCCCTGGGCGAAGTTGGTTACACAGCAGGTTCAGAGGTGGGGTGTACGTGTGCCAGCAGCACGTGTGTTCCGGTCACCGAGCACCCTGTTGAGAACTTCCAATCTGGGTGATTCTTCTCATAAAAAAAAGGAACTATCCCACGTTGCAACGTGCTCCCCTGAGGTGATGCCATTTACGGTCTGATATAAAATGGCACGTACCAGGTATCTGCAGGTCGGGATGGCTTTATTTGCGTACGGATATAATGGTACGTATCAGGTATCTGCAAGTCCGCACATGAGGTTTCATCGCGTAATGGTACGTATCAGGTATTTGCAAGCCCGCACATACTCCGGAGTATAATTTAATCGCGTTGTAGGTGTCTGCAAGTCCGCAGATATGGTGTCAAGATATACAGTAGTTTCAACGCGGGTCGAACACGCCAGTCTAGTATATTACACTCGCGGGCTATAAGAAATTTTCCAACCACTTCCCAGATATGTGCGTGTGGGGGTTCTTCACGTTATAACTGATATCTCCACCCATCCTAGTACGATATCAGGGTACGTACGTAGATTATATACCAGTATGTATACCAACGTACATTCTGGCAGGCTGGCGGTGAGACTCCGAGAGTGGTTCCATCACATGATTTTCCATGCGCCGACATACGATATCAGGTATATACATATTGTAGAGGTGCACGAGGGGGGCTTCGCCACGGCGGGCTGACGCCCGCCTGCGGCTCCGCGCATGCCCGTAAGACAGGTAGTAAACGAAGCGGAGAGGTACCGTAGAAGCAACAAATTACAGCCAAGGGGTACGGTGTGATATTGAATCAGTTCACAGTATTGCAAGTATGAGGTGGAGCGAGTGTGGAGGGGGTTTGTATATATTGGAAGGGAGAAAGCAAAAGAACGGTCGGGAAGACGAGGCATCCATGATGATCGTATCACATGCCAGATGCATACGAGTACCGGCGGGCGGGTAGTATGGCAGGACTACTACAACAGCACCAGCAGTAATCGCCAAACCACCTCGTACCTTGAACGTGCTGCTGCTGTATCATCACTTTTAGCAGTCCGACCATATGTACCTGGACCTCTCCCCTCTCTTCTCTGTATGCGAGTACTCGTATGTGCAATGTGTATGTATTGGCCACGAGACTCATGAATGTCACGCAGTTTGCATCGTCAAATCTAGACCGCTCAACTACTGGAACTCAGTATCGACCGCTCAACTGTTGGAACTTAGTATCGACCGCTCAACTGTTGAAACTCAGTATCGACCGCTCAACTGGACGCACTTACAGTTGACGTATTTGAAAATAATTCTGCCAAAAAACGAGTACAGCACATCCTGCCAGCCGGCAGCCCGGGCACGGTGCGAGCACGCCCGAGGCCTCCTCCGACACAGTCGGGGTCGGGGAGCAAGATGAGGGAGTTTCGGGCCGATGGGTGATCCTCATCGCAAGCTAGCACAGCAAAAGCTCAAAAATACGTCTAAGAAAAGCTGAGGAGCCTTTCCCGAGCAGCAGCTGCAATTTTGTACATGTATTTATACAAGTATACAAGGTTCCCCTCCGCGAAGTGCCTAAGGGAGTGGCGCAAGAACGAAACCCAAGCATCCAACATCTGACTGTCTGTGGGCAAATAAGATATACCTGGTGGTAGTGAAATTTATGTTCTTGTCCGCAGCTCGAGAAGCGGAGTGTGGGGGGGCGCCCTCCGGGGTACGGTTCGCTCTCTCCCCGTCGTGGTGGAGAACCGTAAACAGGTGGCAATCCCATAAGTACGTGTCCAGCGCCAGTACTCGTATGATGTGGGGTTTTTATACGGGCGACTCTTACGCAGTAAAATTTGCGTAGTAAAAAATAGAAGGACGAAAGATGGATTTTCAACAGGCAAAAAAAACAAATTCAGCAGTTGTTCCGTGCGCCGTCTTTCTATCGTGGTTTTGATGTTTTTTTCTTCGTTTCCTGTTGTTTCGTATGGGAATCAGCAATTTTAGGAGGCGTACTCTTCTTGTCTTGTTGAGCCAGATATTGAACTTCACGACGAGTGATACACGCCAGGATGGGCAATCATCCCCCTCCACCACCAGCTCGTCGCAGAGAGTGCACGGAATGAGGAACTATAAGGCTTTTATTGTCGCTGAGACAGAGAAGCCCTCTCTCATGGATTATCAGCGCCTATATCCACTGCTGTTTGCTTTTTAGATTCAAGAAAAATTACGCTGGATTGTTTTGATCGTCGTCCGATTCAAAATCGTCCCCTCGTGAACACGAAAGCAACTCGCTTCAGCATAGCGAGGACTCGCCACGCGCACGTACATGATGTATCCTAATACTGCTGCTGGGCGGCAAGGTTGTACACGTAGCGATGTGTTGTCCTCATGTTGTCTGGTGCATGTCATCTGTGGTGTGAGCAAAATCTCCGACACATAACATTACCATCTTGTATGTACGTAAAAATACTGTCTCTTTGGACGTAAATGTAAGGATGGGTTGGTATATAAATTACAATAAAAATGTTCCTATATTACCGACCAAATTGGCGCGATCTACGGACATGCAATGGAGATGCGCACGAAGCGGCAGCACAGCGGAAATATGGGGTATGGTGGGGTGACAAATGCCACGCTCCGATCAAAGAATCAGCTTCTACAACAGCAGCCACACGCGCATAGAGTTGCAGGTTGCTGATGCTAGGGGGCAGGACCACTGCTGCGCAGCAGGATCGAAGCGTGGTGCCATCAGCGCCTATATCCACTCCTGTTTGATTCTTAGAGTCAAGAAAAATTACGCTGGATTGTTTTGATCTTCGTCTGATTCAAAAGCGTCCACTCGTGGAGACGAAAGCAACTCGCCTCAGAATAGCGAGGACTCGCCACGCGCACGTACATGATGTATCCCACTACTGCTGCTGTGCGGCAGGGTTGTACACGTAGCGTTGCCGTCCTCATGTTTGGTCCCTGTCATGCGTGGGGTGAGCAAAATCTCCGACACAAAACATTGCCCCTCTGGTATGTACGTAAAAATACTGCCTGTTTGGACGTAAATGTAAGGATGCGTTGGTATATAAATTATATAAAAGGTTCCTATATTACCGACCAAATTGGCGCTATGAAAATGAAATGGAGATGCGCTCGAAGCGGCAGCACACCAGAAAAATGGGGTATGGTGGGGTGACAAATGCCACGCTTCGATCAAAGAAGCAGCTACTACAACAGCAGCCACACACACGCGCATAGAGTCGTAGGATGCTGCTGCTGGGGGGCTGGACTGCTGCTGGGCGGCAGGATCGTAGCGTGGTGCCCTGTGCAAGAGGAGGGAAATTTACGTGTACCCTCTAGCAGAAAACCCGGTTTGAATCCTATTATTACGTGCGTACACGGGGATAGGGGATGCGGAAACCCAATCCCTGGGGATGTTGTGGAAACCTGGGGATTCGCCTTATCCGTGCCCAAGGCCAAAAAAGTTTTAAAAGGCTTGCCACGCGCGACACACTGCACGGGTCGCGCCCAAACCTCCGGCAACGTGACCGCATGGGTCGAATTGTGCCCACCCCATCTGACGATTCGGGTAAAGGTGCGAGCACGAAGAGGTTTGCCCGAAGAAGAAAAAAAATTGACAATTATACGTATACGTATGTACTGTGCCTATTTATGTATCCGCTATTAAGTGGGCTGACCCGTAATAAGGGGCCTAAATCACCGAGGTGTATATAATGCATCGAAACGTATTCTGACAGGCTGAGTTGGCCCAATATTGAGGGACCTATATCGTATCCCTGATGCGTAGTCTAATGACTCAGAGATTCATCTTGGCAAGCTGTGTGTAATACTGGCAAGCTGCGTGCCCATCTACGTTATGATATCATGATACATGCGTAGATTGTATAGCAGGGTTCATCCTGGCAGGCTGGTGGTGATACTCCACGCGTGGTATATTCACATGATTCCACCCTTATGCATATGACATCAGGTATATATTGTATATACAAGTATATGCACCTATATATGTGCCCGGGGTCAGGGCAATTGGCCCATATTGAAGGGCCATATCACTGACGTATATAACGCATTAGGCATATGGCTTTCATCCCTGCGTTTTCCGAGCCCCAATCCCGTTGGTCAAGGAATCCCCGCCCACCCGCCCTCGGCCAATCAGAAGGCGAGGCGCGCGCGGCAGGATTTGCCTCTCGGGGAACTCCCCCGTCTCGCCGCGCCGGTTCAGCAAGTTCAGTGACTAACACTACCATCTCATCATACTCATTGATAGAGTCGTTGTCGCTTCAACTTCCAGAATTCAGCGCAACCCGTTTCTCGAAGCAGCAGAAACCCCACCGCACAGCAGCAGCGGTCAGCAGCAAGGATCAAAGCAGCAACACACAACACAGCAACCGTACCAACACGACACCCGCTTCCAGTTCACCGACAAAAGATCACAACTATCTGTTGCCATACGTACTGCTGTACAGCTGTAGCACATACATGGTGGCTGGGGTGTTTGGTGGGTGGACGGGTTAGTCCGTGGGTGGGTGGTTGGGTGGGTTGGTGAAGTTTTTTCGTGCATGGGTGAGCGCTGCTGCTGCTACCTTAAGGACTCTGCCTGCCACACTGCTGCGTGATAGCTGCCACGCACCAAACGAAGCAGCAGAGAGAGTCGGAGGCAGTTTCCGACCAGGGATATACCATATGTGTATCAGTTTTGGGGATCGAGTTCGGTCTCCAAATAAAGGGTATTACGCCCCCGCTGCTCTGGGCGAGGAACGTGTACGAGTTATCGATTGTGGGGATTCACTGGGAGTTTGTGTTATTCCTCCTCGTGCTATGTATGTACCAGGTTTCAAGTACTGTATATCATAGTCCCGCCGCACCGGTTCAGCAAGGTCAGTGACTCTCATCTCGTCATACTCACAAATAGAGGGGTTGCCGCAGAATTCAGCGCAACTTGATTCTCGGAACAGCAGAAACTCATCTGACAACAGAAGCGTTCATTTAGCAACAAGGAGCAAGGAAGCAACACACAATACAACAACCACACTAACACGACACCCGTTTTCCAGCTCGGCAACAAAAGACCACGACGGCAGCAGCACTCAGAGAGGCCCCATCACTGGTTCCCACTCCGCCCGCCCTCGGCCAATGAGCGAGGCGCGCGCGGCAGGAGTTTCCCTTCGGGGAACCCCCCCGGTCCCGCCATACCGGTTCAGTAAGTTCAGTGACTATCAGTGACTATCATTTCGGAATACTCACAAATACTACCGCTGCCTCCGTCGAAAAATTGCTGACGTCGACATCGATTTCTCAGAGGAGATCTCAAGCAAGAGAGGCTGTCGATGCTGCTCGCTGAAGCGACACGCCTTCCACACCTTTTCCGCTTTCTGCACTTCTTCTACCACTCTGGCGAGTCTGGGAGGTCAGAGGCCATTCGCCCACTCGATACTGTCACCAATGCACTTCTCTCCGTAGATACCGTCTACCTGGTACGATGTTCGCTTGGTGCAGTCCAATAAAAAAAAAGAGACGCGCGAAAGCCGATTTTGCGCCTGTACATATGATGAATCGTACCTCATCCTGACAGGCTGAGTGGCTCCACAGGGAGGGACCCGTATCACTGATGAAGACTCAAGACTCGTCTTGGCTTGCGGCATGTGATACTGGCAAGCTGTGTGTGATACTTCAATCGAGGTTAATATCGTGGTAAGCCGCTGCCGTTTGGCCTTGTGTACGTCTATGATCAAAATCCAGCGAAAAGGAAAGGCTGCTGATTGGCTGCTTCCAGTTGTGCATGGCACTGCAGTCCGGGCGAATACACCATGGGAATAATCGCCGACCACGATCGTAGTTACGTGTACCTTCGGCAGATGGCACTGCCATTTGGCCTTTCGTACAACCACGACCATAGTGAAAGAAACCGCGCTGCTGGTTGGCTGCTTCCAGTTGTGGATGGAACTGCCGTCCGGGCGAATACACCGTGGGTGTAATCGCCGACTACGATCGTAGGTACATGTATTATCGGCAGATGGCGCTGCCGTTGGCCTTTCGTACAACTACGAAATAACGAAGATAGCGAAAATTGCTGGTTGGCGCTCGCAGCTGTGGACGGCTCTTCCGTCCGGGCGAACACACCGTGGGTGTGATCGCCGGCAACGATCGTAGATAGGTGTACCGGTGGCAGATGGCGCTTCTGCATTGCTTGCGAACACACCGCCGGTGTTTCGTTTTCTTGTACGACTATCGTGATATAAAGAGGGCACCCCTACTTAGGAGAGGCAAATATAAGATAATACAGTCGACCCCGCTTTAAAGACACACCACGTTTCTTTTTCGAGTGTCTTTAACGCGGGGAAGTGTCTTTAAGATTCCGGGGCCACTAACTCACCGTCCCCGGGGCCAACGTAGGCGTAGCATATGTCAAAAGACGCGCATTCGCAGCAGGAATGCGACCACGAAACGGTGTTGTTTGAAACCTACGACTCAAGGTGATTTGAAGGCCGCAACTATTGCTGCTGTACTCCAATACGTGCATACCATCGTTTGAATTTCCCTCTCCCACCGAAACGCGGGAAGGAGTGCAGCACGACCTACATAGTGTAATGTATACGGTAGTGCGCCGGTGTTGTTGTCGGCTTTTATCATTGTTGAGGCGTTGTCCTCACGGTGAACATAACATCCGTGTTTGGAACTCTGATACGATACAGGCACAGGCTACCTGCCACATGGAGACCAAACAAAACCACCCACACTTGGGACGACACTATTTAGTAAAATGTCGGTAACGCAGACAACACTAGACGTAAAAATCGGGAAAGTACACCGAAAAAGAGGACACCGCTCCTTCCCAAAGGTAAAAACGAGGCAAACACAAATCAAATTATGCCAAGTTTAGCTAAACGAGACTTCACCGAAGACAAACAAAAAAACACCAAACAACGAACGCGGGCATCCAAAGTGCAGTTGCCCTGACAAAAAACTCTACGCCGCCACATATCCCGAAGAGTCGCCTGCACCTCGCCCCCCTCCTTCGCTCTTCGCTTGACTTGAGTTTCATGAGTGAACGAATGCACAGTCTTGGAAAGAAGGTACGCCGTTTCGCTCTACTCGCCGTCTCTTCCGTTCGCGTACAAATAGGAGCGGACATCCTCGAGACGAGAGCGGACCTCGGCTTCTGAAATCGTCGATTTCATGCACGACTCCTGCCTACCGTCATCGCCTTCCTCGTCACCGGACACGTCGCCTTCGACGTGTACTTTTGAAATATTTTCCGTTACCCCTTCCATCTCGAGTTCTACTTCTGCCCTCAAGACCTCTTCATCGTCCTCTGCACTAAGCCACGTATTCACTGCGCTCCGCACTTCGTCTTCAGTGAAGCCTGAGGCGCTCTCGACCAACGAGTTGTCCGTCAACACTCGCGGCATGAACCTAGCGTCCAAGCCCTTGGCGCTCTCTGGCATGGACATCTTGACCATATCGCACAGGTCGTCCAAGGCGGCCGCCTCCTTGTCCTCTCGGCCCAGCCGCGTGTCTCTACCCTTGAGCGCGTTCTCGTGCTCCCTAAGTAGAATGGTGGCCTTGAGCCAGCACCTGATGACAGTCTGGTCCGAGAAGCTCTCCCACTTTTGGGAAAGGATCGCCGTAACATCCAGCAATGTCGCCTGGCCTGTGTCGCTCAGGCCCCGGCAGCCCCTGCAAAACAAAGATGCAAGGAACACAGGATAAAGAAAGAAATATTTATCTACAGTTTTCAAGAAAGGGTGGATTTCGCTGGATGTGGTGTAATGCAGGCATATTTTTATCGGAGACCCTGTTCAGGCAGCACTGTCGAATGGCACTCGCCTACAGCAGTAAAACGATACCTACAACACCTTGTCGAACAGCACTCGCCTAAGCAGCAGAAACACCACGGACCTTGCAGTCACAAGAACAAATCACTATCTTCGCCGCCCCCACAAAACACAGTCTTACCTTCGGGTTTTGCGCGCACGCGCTGTGTCCCAGTCCTTGATGAGGGCCGCCAATCTCATCAACATCTCCGTCTTGTACTGGCTCTTGAGGGCAAACAGGACTCCCATGTCCATAGGTTGAAAGACCGACGTGACGTTGAGGGGCAGGAAGATGATGGCGATTTGCGGGTCGTTGTTCTTGATGCGATGGCCTTGGTAGTTGTCCGGCAAAAGAGCCACCTTTTTCCCAGTCGTCTTCTTGACAAAGGGGACGAAGACCTCGTCAAACCACCGCGGGCAGATTGAAGAATCGAGCCAGGCACTCTGCTGGGCGTAGTAGTGGCAAGGTGGCTTGCGAACATGGCGGAAACACCATGGGGTCTTTCGCCGTGTGAATGACAGCCAGCGGTACCTTGAGCGACCCGGTGGTGTTGCAGCAGGCGACAACAGTGCATCGGTCCTTGGCCTTCATGGCCTTCCATCCCCGCGCGGTCTTCTTGTTGACTCCTGCCGCGCCCTCTACCCTCGTGACATACGTGCCCCTCGGGAAGCAGCGGTAGAAAAGCCCCGTCTCGTCCATGTTGAAGATCAACTCGACATCGAACCCCTCGAGCTGCTCCCGAATCTTCGCGATTTCCCCTTCGTCTTGTCCACGTCGCCAGCTTCCCCGTGCAAGTTGATGTGCGTGAAGCCGTAGCGACCAAGGAAGCGATGTAGCCATCCGTTGCTCGCGGTGAAGTTGGCCACGTTCATCTCCGACGCGAACTTCGTGGCCTGGGTCTGTATCATGAGACCGCTCAACCCTAGCTTGGTTGTCTGCATGGTCGTGAAGCAGCAGCAGCAACAGCATGGGACGTTCGAACGATATTGGCCGTCTGTTGGAAACCATGCAAGCGGTCAGGCGGCTCTCAACCTATCTACCTGCTTGAGCAGGTCACAACATAAAATTACAATGTAGGCTACTGTGTGACAGACAGGAAACGAGGCGCCGAGGGATGTAAACGAAACAATTTGTGACTGATATGGACGACGTGTGGTCCTTACCTCAAATCACTGTCGTGCGATCTTGATCCACTGGTTCAGACGAGCTTCCAGGTCCGCGTGTACCGGCGTTGGCGTGCGTTTGGCGTCCATGTTGAGCTCCATGTCACGGGCCTTCTCAAGCGCGGCGACCTTGTCGGGTTTCGTCAGCTCGGTGGCGTATGAATTGCTGACACCGTATTCTCGTGCAACTTTGCTCTTTTGTTGGCTGCCTTGGGCAGCCCTAACGATTTCCATTGCTGCGCCACTGTGAGCTTGTTTTGGCCGTGGTCTGATCCGGGCTTCGCTTTGCCCACTTTCGCGGCGCCAGCGCTGCCGGCCGCGCTGCCGGCCGTGTTGCCGCCCGTGCTGCTGCCAGCCCGAGGTGCAGGTCGTTTCCCCGCGCTACGGCCCACCCCATGATCAGCCGCGGTACGTCGTTTCCCCTTTCCTCGAAACGATGGCTCCTCCCCTCTAAACGATTGAATAATGCTGCACGGTCATCGGAATAAAATGAAAAAAATGAATGCGTGGCAACGACATCAAAAACATTGTACTTGACTCGAAGAGCAAAGGTAACCAGATGTACAGCGTGCCGAGGAAAAAAACTAATATCCAACAAATGTGCTGCAACATTTCGTGTGCACAGCACACATCACATATGCACACTGCGGTATGCATGCGTCACGAAAACAATAGGAAGGGGAGGGCGTACTGATGCAATAATGTTGCTGAGGAGTTTTTGTGACTCGGGAGACCAGCACATAACGAGTGCGTAAAATATCATGTATTTCTCCAACGCGGAGTAGACTCCACTTTTGGATGAAAGCATAGACATTCTACGAGCAGCATCTTTAGTAGCTTCTTGAGTCGAATAGCACCAAGCGGCAGCACAAAGGCGACGGGTGTGGTGCGGACTTCATTTTTTCTAAGCCAGCGTCTGCAGGCGCGAAAGAATGCTTCAGGTGTACCAGGCGGGGACAAAGGTAGTACTGCTGTATCGCGACGTGCGCTCGCGGCGTAGTTGGTCAGAGAGGAACTGCTGTACGCAGACTTCCGCAGTTTTGCCGACGGGACTGCTGTGAAAATCACCTGCGGTTGTCCTGCTCGTTGTCTACGTCATCCACTTCCATGGGACTGCTGCTGCTGCCAGCCTGGTCTCCATCTTTCCTCTGCTGGCAATCCGAGCACTCCCTCTGCTGTCCGTGGTCTTCCGCTCCGATGCCCCGACCACAAAACGCGTGCATGGGCCGCCCGCAAGGGGACTGGTGAACCAGTGACGCAAGTCGAAACTTGATTTTGCACGCCACATGGCTTCAAGCCCGCAGCAGACGAACCGCCAGCAGATGGGAGGAATCTTTCCATACACACACGCAGTAGCAGCAGCAGCAGCAGAAGACCGCTTTCGGCACAGTCTACAGGTGTGCTACAGCAATTTTTTGGGGGCCCGTATGGTGAAAAAATGCCCCCCCCCGTATTTTTTCACATCTGCGGGGCACCATGCTTCTGGTATTGTTTGTGTCCTTAAAGCGGGGAGTTGACTTAAAAAGAGTGCCTTTAGAGCGGAGACGACTGTAGTGCGGTTAAGAGAGAGAGAGGAAAATCGGCATGTACAAAAAAAAGAGGTAAGAGAGGCTTTTCCTTGTTTTCCCGACCTCTCACTTAAGGCGCGTTCGACACGTCTTTCCATCTTGTGGAGACCCCAAGTTTTGTAAGGGCTGAGGTGGTCTGCAGAGCACGGCGAGGTCTGCAACCATGACCATGTGCTGCGGGTCTTATGTGCAAGCTCAAGCATCTTAGACAAGGTCCTCCAGGCTTCAAAATCCACAAATGTAGGTGTTGGGGTATGTACCTGCACGGTATATGTGGTGTATAAGATCCGCTGGGCAGCACCGAGACGAGCCGCATCTGTGAGGGGGGATGCATCACGCTATCAGGCGACAACAGCTGGGCGCCTCCTGCGCTCAAGCGCGCTGCTCCCAAGCAGAAGGCTCCTGCGCTCAATCTGTGCCTTCAGTTCGTCTGTTTGTATTGCCCTTGTGTTTTATTTCACACAGTCGCGGAAACATTATTTTTCCACAGTCGATAAAAAAATCAGATAAATCAGCGGCGATCTCCGCAGGGCTCGGGCGGGGAGTGTGTCGCAAGACGCACAAACAGCAGATAGTGTTTTATTTTGTAACGCACACTTCGTGGTATACAGTACAATATGCAGTACGGAGTGATGGGAGGAACGGGACTTAATTTTGTTCGACCTCCGTGCAAGTGCAATAAAATAAATTGTGTCATCATATAATCATATGACTCTCAAGGGTGTCCAACTCCACCCCAACACACTTTCGACTCAGCCGCCTCTCATGCAGTCATGAAAAATGGTGTTTTTCGCTGAATACCCGGCTTGAGAGACTAAATCTCTTTAGTCGGGATAAGAGGGATGGGTAGTTAAAAGAGAGATATCCTCGGCTTGTACCACAACTCTCTTAACTCGGGGTACCCACTGTATGTATCACCAATATATACACTCACACCGCCAGTGTGGGTCTGGCGCTGCCTGGCGCTGCCGAATTGTCGAACGCGACTAAATGGTGTGAATAAGGTTCACATCGCTGATGTGCACCAGTATGACATGTATGCATTCGAATCGCTGGTGTGAATCGAAATCGACTGAGGTAGCTTGAGGGACAGAGTGCCGTGATCAGTTATTATGGGCGCTCGGCTTACCCGGGTAATCCCTTTCGGCTTCTCTTGTGTACGATCGTACACATGTCTGCTGGTGGTCAACATCACCAAAATCATGCGTAACGCGAGCGGGTCACACTCATGGCTCAACCTCAAGAGTGTCCTCCGGGACGCTGCGCATAATGCGTACGACCCCGGCCGTACCAAGGAAATGACGATCTTAAACAAGGTCATTTGCCTTGGGCAGCGGATGATGGGGATGTCAAACAACCCGTATCACGCACTCGCGACCTGGACACAGCTGATTCCCAACGTCCGGGACATTGACCAGAAGAAGCTTAAAGACGTGAAGGCGCTGCAGAGGATCTGGACGGCGTGCGGCGTCTCATCCGGACCCCGCGGCGGAGGAGCATTGACTTTACCCTTCCCCACCGTCCAGGTCCTAGCAACCGAACGTCGGCTACCCTACTGGGGGGGGGGGCACCCCATGAGGGGCGCCTATACTCCGCCCGCCATCGGGGCAGCGGCGTTCGCGATGGCGGCCGCGGCGCCTGCAGCTGTGCATCCTCTGCAAGGGGCTCAGGGAAAAGGACGGTCAAAGTCGAGGACTGGAAAGCAGGCGACACAGGGTCACGGACAGACCGGTAATGTCCCTGCGAAGTCGGTCTCGCACCAGGAGCTGGCGATCAATACGGAGAATAAGCGTACGCAGGATCTCCATCAAGGCTTCCGCCGCTCTCGGCAGGTGACACGAGCCCCTTGCGATTCTTGCGGCTCGAAGCAAAGAAACCCGAACCACCATCACCTGCTGTGCCTCTTCACAGTCTGCCGAAAGTGTAAGCGGGGGGGGGCACCGCGCTAACAACTACCCATATTACGCCGTATAACCCGTCGCCGTTGGTCACGGGTGCTGATAAGCAATGGCTGGTCCAAATACGCGCATGCGACTGGTCGAGCTAAGATAAGGGTCCATTGCTACATTTCATACAGTTCAGTTGCGGGTAGCTGCATGAAGAGTCGTACCCATGGTCGGTGAGGAAGGCTTTAGCACTCTCATGGTCACCTCCCTTTGGAGGGAGGCATGTACACCGTTACGAGGGTAGAAGGCAGGGGCGCGATGGGGGAGCATGTGAATTCACTTGGTCGCGTCTATGGCCACACCCCGCGAATATATGCGGGAGGCAGGGGCATTCATAGGGTGTGTTGTCGCTCACGGACGCCGCGCCTAGTTCCATCGAGCGCACGGGGTCTTCGGCACTGTACGTCTCCGCGCAGCTGTGTCGTGGGGGGTATGCAAGTACGACAAATGATATAAAACAATTAACACTTCGGCGAGGACTATCAGGGGGTTGGCTGGTTCATCATAAACCACAAACGATAGCGATGCCTTTTTTCTATTATTTTGTCGCACTCAATTTGGACACCTGCGTGACTCTTCGCACAGTTTGCTATTAATAGCCAGTAGTTTACTCCAGCGCAACATACTCTTAGGACATGCCCAGGGTCGTGTTGCAGTTGTTTGTACGCCCGTCATGTTTTTTCGAAGGTTCACCTGGACACACAGCATCGCTTCGACGTTTGCTTACAGCACGCGCTTACACATCGCATTTGCTGTGTTTGGTTTTGTTTGTACATTCGTTACAAAAACATGTTTTCCAGGCGCAGGGAGCGCACGGTTATCACAATACCGCAAGCTCGCGCACCCTGCTATCGCATTTTGAGTGATATTCTCGCTCACACACCGGGGTCGCCGATGACATATTAGTCACGCATTTCCTATATACTACTGTTCAATAGGATATAGGTGATTCCCCCAGCGGAAGTACGTGGGCTATATCGTTGTGGGGGTGCCCGTTCTGCCCCCAACTGGGGGGCTCTTTTCTGTCTAATCCGGCGACATGCATTAGGCTCATTTTCCCCTTCTGCACCATAGGTCATGGCCCGCGAGTGGTTCGAGTGCCTCGACCGCCGCCATCAACAGAATCGGTCTCGCAAACCGGCCGTACCAAAGCTGTCAGCAGAAGATTGCGAGTGGGTGGCTGTGTGTGCGCTGTTCCCAGCCCCGGGCATTCTACCCGTGCTGCCGGACGTTACGCGGGATCCTATAAACGGCCGGCTACGCCGAATGCCGTGGCTAGCTCCGGTATGGGATTCCGGGGTCGGGGCGCGAATTCGTGCCAGGGCTTGCCCGCAAGCACACTGCATTCTGGGGAAACGTTTTCCTCGGAGAGTACCCGCTCCGTGATACGCTAATTTCATACCTACGCGACGGAGAGGACATTCACGACTTTCTGATCGACTCACACAAGGGGCCGTCTTCTCACCAACCCTTTAACTTGGACCGCTTCCCGGGGGAAGTCTTCTCCAATTGTATCCCGTCGGCCTTCACCGACTTTGTAGACACGCAGATATAATCGATGATTGGCCGTGGGTGTATAACTAAGTCGGCTGAGGTTGGAAGTCCTTCTGGCCCAGCACGACCGCGCCTGATTATGCCTTTGTCAGTGGAGGAGACGAAACCACGTCAAATTCAAAACGCGCGGCCGCACAACATGTATTGCAAGCAGATATTTTTTTCGATGGATACGGTGGTCAGGGTGACGACTGTCGCCTCAGAGGGTTATTATATGAGATATCTTGACGACTCGAGCACCTTCCACCATATCTTGCTTCGCTCTTCGTCGTGGCCACTTGTCGGTTTTTCATACCGGGGGGTGGACCACTGATGGTGTGTATTATGCTTTAGCTTCAAAGAGAGTCCATGGGTGTATGATACCTTGGGCGAGGCTAAGGCAGTTTTCCTGCGTCCGAAAGGAATTCCGGCGCTAGCCTCCCTTGACGATTTGTGGCTGAGCCACTTTGTTTCAACGCACAGCTTGTCAAGAGCGCAAGCATTGGCCGGCGGCGGGGGAGGCCACGCATGTGGCAATGCTCGCGTCCTTCATGTGCGGAAACTTATTGTCCGACAAGAAGTGCGACTTGCGGCCTACGAGGATACCGCGGTACCTCGGAATTCTGTGAGGCTCGGAGACGACCACGTTCCGAGTTCAGCAGGACAAGCTGGAAAAGCTGCACCAGCTGTTGAGGTGTGCATATGATGCGGGATGGGGGTCGAACCGGACAATGTAGCGCATCGCGGGGAAATGCACGAGCATGACTGTGGCGATCCGGCCAGCGTCTTTGTGGACGCATGCCATGTTTTCAACGCTCGCCGCCTTGGAAAAGTCTGGTCTGAGCAGGATTGATTTGACCTTGGACTCGGCGTCGAATTCCAGCAGTGGTTGCGTATTACGTCCACTTCGCACGAGGTGCCGTGGCAGAGGGCGCGCCACGTCACGGCTGCCCTCACCGGCGGGGCATCGGACGCGTCATCCGTGGGGTGGGGGGGGGTCGTGGCGTTGTTTTCGGGTCCCTTTGAGGCTGGGGGGGGTGTTTCCGCGAGAATGGTTGAACATGCACATCAGCAAGAAGGACATGTTTGCTCTTTACCATCTCCTGTGGCGGTTTTACACACGTCAAACCGAGACTTTGCGGCGAGCCCAAGTATTGATCGACGTGGACAATAAATCGGTTGTTGGGGCGTTCAAACGCGGGCGGGCCAGAGACCATGAAACACACGCTTTGTTGGTACAGCTGTTTGAGCTTCAAGTGGAATACGGTTTCATGTTGTCGCTGAAGTGGGTTCTCACAGCAGCCAACGGCGTGGCGGACGCTATCTCGAGGCCTTCGCGAGAGTTAAAGAGTCGCTCAAGGCGGACGCCTTTGAGATCCTGTGGGACGCCCTGGGTCTGTTTAACATTTTTTCGATGGCTTCCAGGGCGCGGACTCAGCGCTTCCTGGTACGGAGGCGTTGCCATTATTTTCCCAATACGATTGCGAGAGCTCGTCGAGGGTGGATGTCTTGTCCTAGGATGTTTCCAAGATTCCGTGCACGGGAGAACCCGCATTCGGGTATTGTTTTCCCCCACCGTTTATGGTCGGCCACTTACAGCAGCGCTTGGCGGCGTGCAACGCACACGCGGTGATTCTCGCCCCGGGTACAAACGCGTATTGGTTCCCGATGGCGAAGCAGTCCACGGTTCAGTCTCGGGTGGTGGCCCAGAAAAACCAAGGCGGTTTACTAGAGAGGCCTGGTCAGGACGGTACACTCAGAGGGTGGCGGTACCCCAGATGGCCCATGATGGCTTACGAGGTAGACTTCCGGTGATGTTGATTTTTTATTGCGATTGGAGTGCTTCGCCGCCCCTCTTCTTTTCTGTGTTGGTGCTTTGCCTACAGTTCGGTTTACGAAATAATAGCGGGGGGGGAAACGCCTTAACGGGCACGGGTAGCTTTGCCAGGAAGCTTGTGCGGTAAGGGACATGCGCCATGTGTCGCGCGCCGAATGTAGCTCAGTTAAATTTTTGTTGGCACTGCGGTACACCGACGTATCGGTGACCGCCAGTTCCTCGCGATCCGCGGGCGCAGCCCTTACGGATTAATGCGGCGAAACTGCGGGCCCGCCGTCATGCGGGTTTGAAGGGTATGGGTGCAAGCCGCGGCCAACAACAGAAGTGCAAGATAGCCGAGGGCTTCGACGCATTCATCCATGCCCATTCAGAGAGGCTTCGCGGTTGATGTTCGGCGACCGACGAGGATGTGTTTGACTGGTGTTGTCTCCTCAACTCGCACGGTAAAGGCACAATTTGGGTTGCATCACGCGTAATGCCCTAACGCGGGGTTTAAAATCGCCGTAAACTGCGCCGCTACTGCTACCAGTACAAAACGGTATGCGGCCGACTCCCTTGACAAAGTAAAAGAATCTTGAGTTATTAAAGATGGCATACCCGGAGCAGCTCGGCATGGGATCAGAGTGGGACCCGGTGGAGAAGAGCGGCAACCCTTGCTCAAGTTAGGAAGTTAATTATTACCTCTTATATTTCAATATAGAGCAGGAGCAGATCCGGGTGCCCGATAAGTCAGGCAAATGCTATGCTGGGGCGCACGTATCGGCTGAATTGTTGGAGATCATGCGGTCGCGGGCGCAACTTGAGCAGTCATTGGTGCCGCGTATTACGATCACCAGGGATATCGCTTTATATTCGCACGCGTTTGCCTCTATGAGGCGAGGGTGCGATATTTCGTTCATGAGATGATCGCAACTTCTTCCCATTCCGTCTAGATGATTGATCTTTAATTTTCAGTTCTCGAAGGTGTTACAAAAGTCTGGTGAGGCGGTCATAGTGCTGGCGAACAAGGCATGCCCACATATTTGCGCGTTCAGGGGGATCACGGGGTACATTTCGGCCGCGCATAGCATCGGGTGGGATGTAGCTCAGGGACACCTTTTTTCAGTTTCTTGTCAGACGGGCAACGCGGGAGCGTTGCGTTACGCGCAGCGCGCATAGTCACTGAGCTGCAATGGCACAAAATACAAAGCTTGCGCGCGGCTTGACTATACAGTAACTTTACGCTGCCAGAATTTCTTCCCCGCAGCTCTTCGAGCAAGTCCCTGGCGGGAACCCCAATGGACGAGATCATGCAAATTAAGGGCTGGGAGATGGAGAGCATGGCATGATGCTACATTGGACCTACCAGTAGGAAGAGACTACTAAGAGCCAAACGGCAACGGAAGCAGACCTGTTCCGACGCGTTCGACCTACCGTTGTCACCGGAGTTCCCGAGGGATTTTGCTGCATGCTCACGCAAGTGTGATGGCAACCAACGTAAACTTCGGGTGCGGAGAAGTACCCGGGCTCCAGGGCGCGGGTCCGAAAAGGGGTAAGAAGTTTGAGTAGGACCACCGACCGGAGCAGGAGGCGTCATGTGATCCACTGCTTGCATTAAGTGATCCGTAACAGAGGGAAATAATATAACAGTATTTCGGGATTCAATACGGCTGACACTCTGCTTGCTTGCAGTATATCGGATGTTTGTACTGCGGGTACTGCTTATACTCGCAGTTTTGTAATGCTCGTACTCCCAGTACTCGCTGTACTCCAGCCATACTGCCAATACTTTCAGTACCCGCAGTATATCGGCCATACGTACTGGCAATACTCCCAGTACTCGCAGTACCAAACACTTCATATACTCAGTATACTCGGCGTATGCAGTATTCTGGGAGCATCTGTGCGCACTTGGTCAGGAACATCGACGGGAGAGCTGGTGCTTCTTTTGATGCTTCTTCTCGTGATAGCGACTGCTATGGTTGCGGTGCAGGCGCAGGCTGAGGTTCCACCTCCACCCAAGGCCGCGGCTATGGCTTCAGTTGTCTTTGTGACTGGCTGCCTCTGGAGCTGCGTGTACCGGCTCGCGCGACCGCGGACCCGGTGGTATCAGCTCCGAGGACTTCCCCTCGTAGGCCCGGAGTGCGTTTGTCCACAATGCAATATTTCGTTCGTTATCACACGGGGAAATGCCATGCCATCGGCCGTGCACCTTCCCATCCATCTCTCAAGAGCTCACAAGAAACGCCAACAGCGACATTGGAACTCCCTGAAAAAATGTATCCAACCTTTCTATGCGCGGTAAAATGCCCAATGATACGACCACAGCGGTACAGCACCCTCCGAAAGCCCATCTCGGGCTACCAACCACAAGATGGGTCAGACCAAATAGCTTTGATAAACACAGCTGTCCGTGAATTGAGCAATGATCAAGCCCAACACATCGTGGTCAGTCTCATCACGACCTAAGATCTACCACGCCTACTGACCGCGAACAAGGATTATCAGCAGCCGCGTCATCAATGCGTCTTCAAGCTAACCAACACCCCCCCATCACACCTCCAGTTGCGCATCAACCTTGCCAGAACCGAGACCACACACGGTATGTGTATTCTAGTAAAATAGCCACCCGTATAACGGCAGCATCAACCCCGGACATGCTCTGTCCACACAGTCTCGGCGATGAGCCGGCAGCTGTGGCTGCGCCAGGCCATATCAGCGCCCCACCAGAAACTCCACGTCAGAAAATTTAGAAATTCAAATTCAGATAAAATGAAAATCATAAACTCAGAATATGGGACCGCCTCCAAACGACAATGTACCACAAACGCAGACCATACCGGTGTACGAGTCCCCGAGTCTGGTCCGCCTTCAACTGCATCGCCTTGAACTGTTTCCGCAGCACGGCCAGCGCGCAATATAATACGTGCGTCACCAGCTATCAGGTGCTCTCCGCCTCCTTCAATACTTCCCAGGCCACCTCGACGCCGATCGTCGTCATCACCGAGCGTCAGTCGCGGCAAGACTGCCGCATTTCACAGTAGGCGATTACGTTCTGGTGGGGGCTTCGCCCGCACCACCCTTGCACCTAGCTGAAGTCGCACCGCCGTAGGCTGCACGCGTGCAAGTGGGTCGCCCAAAAACACCCGACAGATAACGTCAAGGTGCACGCAAAAAACGATATCGCGCAGCTTTCTTTGCACATTCCCGCGGGAAGGTATTGTCAACAGCGTTATC
This sequence comes from Undaria pinnatifida, assembly GCA_012845835.1. Taxonomy (NCBI): domain Eukaryota; class Phaeophyceae; order Laminariales; family Alariaceae; genus Undaria; species Undaria pinnatifida. The sequence goes on from JABAKD010000035.1 coordinate 337,831, forward strand.
GACGGCCGTCTCCAACACGCACACCCGATCCCACATCTCCACCTCGGAATCCTAAAGTATCATGGGTTGTTGAGACGGCAGTATCAGTGTAACGTTGTAGTCCACGTCACCTGGCGCATCGCCGCCCGGCCCGCACGCCGTGACAGCCATTGCCGCCCGCAGCACAGCGCCAACGTTGGGCTCGACCACAGAACGAGCTGTAAGCTCCACCCCAGCGCCATCTTGACGCCCGCACGCCTTCAGTACAGATGCCTTCAGCTGGAGCATGGCGTCGACGCTGAGTTTCTCTCTCAGCGTCTTCTGCCCGATGATAACCACATCGCCTCCCCCGCGGACCACGATAAAATGCATGGTAAACCGGACTGATCCCCATGATGTTTCGGTCGTTAAAAGGAACGGACACGATTGCGTCTCAATAACGCAGACCTGGCCCAACGACGTCACCACGCGCGCATGCCCAACAACCGCCTGCGCTGACGCGGTTTGAGTAATCCCCGGCTGTCTCTGCAGGGCCTCTACCAGCTCCTCCGACACTGCGGTAATGCCTGAACCAGAATCCATCAGCACTTCGACCTCAGCAGCCGCGGAAGCACCGGGAACCGCAAGACGCCCTGCGACATGCTGCGTCAGGGCCTCCAAGTGCGGTTCGGTCTCCACCGCGTCCACGCTCGTATCACCAATTCCACTAGGCTGTAACGCCGATACAAGTGCGTAAGAAATGGTGCAGGAATCAATACGCCACTGCTGCGACGCGGGTGCCGGCAGCCGCACCGGAACGGAGTGAAGAACTGACGTTGCATTATGTGGCCCAGCGCTCGAGTACATTTGGTGCTGCACAGTCTCGGTGAGCCCGTTATCCGCTGGCGCCACCTTCTCCCGCGGCACGCGAATGTTCACATAGCCATCACAACTCTGCATAGACGCTTCAGTCGCCGCGGATTCGGCCTCCGTAACCACCGCTTTTGAGGCGGTCTTGCACCCACTAGCTCTAGGGGTGGCAGACGCAAGGGTCATCCCGGTCGTCTTGCTCCGGGTATGCTGAGCGGGACCGCTTTGGACTGCTGCTGCTGCGTGGGGGTCTGGCCGAGGGTCTGGCCATGGACGCCTTTCCCCGCCTTACCCCGCTGGCATTTGGGGTAGTCCCGCTGCTTGTGACCTTGCTACCACACAAAACGCTCGTTGTTGTCGTACCGGCGGTTCCGCTCTGGTTTGACACCAACGGCCTTGGCACTCTCGCGTGAATCGTGCTTGTCATCAGCACTTCCCTGCGGCTTAGTCCCCGCAGCAGGCGCCGACCTAGCTTCACACCGCTTCGCTGTTTGCCAACGCCCAGCATCGTTGGTCTCAATTACAGCTAATTCCCGTTGCTTTGCAATTATGCTGAACAGCGCGTCAGGATCATGGTTACGAGATCGAATCGCATGTTCCTTTCTACCTTGCGGCGGAACTCGAGTGGCTCAATTCCCGCTGCTATTGCCTCCACCAGCACCTTGCCATGCTTCAGCGTGTACTGCCGACCATCGGGCCTCACCACCTCCGTCAGCCCGCTGTCAGCAGGGTATTTCCGCAGGGCACGTTTTGCATGAACACCCTGCTATCTACCGGCACGCTCGCATCCATCTTCAGCACACGGAAAATCTGGCGGCAACATTCCTCATCACTCGTCTACTTCACATCAACGCCAGCAAACTTTTTGAGCCGTTGCATTAGCTCCTCCTCGGAGAGGTCGACCCAGGGCTTGTCATCGTAGAACTCATCAGCCACCATCATTCGGGTCGTCGAAACTACCAGCTCTCGTCTTCCTCACGAGCACCTGGTCTCCTCCACCTTGATTTGTGATATGCATCTGCTGCTCGTACTTCGAGTAGGCAACAAGAAATTCACGACGCATATCCTCGAAGGTAACAACATCACCACCCCACCTAGGCGCTTGACTCCTCCTATCGTCACCTTGACTTCCGGCTTCAGCCCGCCATAGGCTCGGCCTCCACCTCTGTGGCTACCACAACATGCAGAATAGACTCCACCAGCGCCCTGCGCTGGCGCTCCTCCTGCTGCTATAGGATCTCCCATTGCTTTCGGCTGGTGTCCAACACACACGGCAAACAGTGTTTTCCGGCCTCCGAAAAGCAAATTGGTTACGTTTTGGGCAATAAGCAAAATCTACCCAATTCAATTGAATGGCACCGACTCGCGCGACCGCGGGCCCGGTGGTGTCAGCTCCGAGGACTTCCCATTGTAGGCTCGGAGTGTGTTTGTTCACAATGCAATGGTTCGTTCGTTATCACACGGGGAAGTGCCATGCCATCAGCCATGCACCTTCCCATCCATCTCTCAAAAGAGCTCATCCATGCACTTTCCCATCCATCTCTCAAGAGCTCACAAGAAACGCCACAGCGACGTTGGAACTCCCTGACAAATTGTACCCAACCATTCTATGCAGGGTAAAATGGCCAATGATACTACCACAGCGGTACACGCCGTTGTTGCTGCTGTTGTTGCCGCTGCTCTGGTGACTCCGTTGTTAATGAGGCGCCCTCTCCCCCACCGGCAGAAGGAGTGCCCATGCAGACTACGCAGCTGTAACTACACACGGTACTGTGATTACACGCAGTATATCGGGATTCTGTACTGCGAATACTTCCGGACTCGCAGTATTTTGGAATTTCAATAAAGTGGATATTCCCGGTACTTCAAGCGTTTCGCGGTTCGATACAGTGGGTACTCCGAGCACTTCAAGTAATAACGATGTGCGATACTGTGGATACTACAAGTATATCAAGCATTTCGGTGTTCTGTACTTCTCATACTTTGATACCTATAGTACTTCGGCTGCTGGTAATGCATTATTTCACAATTTCGTACTGCAAGGTGAAGTACTACTTGGAGCATTTTAGGGATTCATACTGCGAGGTACTGTAGGCGGCAATAATACTCAGAGTATGGTACTGCTCGTATTCCCGTACTCGCAGTAATTCGGCAGTCAGTATCGCTGCTATTCCCGGTACTCGCAGCATTTCGGCATTCCTACTGGCAATACTCCGACCATTCGAAGTACCAAATACTTCAAATACTCAAAGTATACTCGGAGTACGAAGTATACTGGGAGCATCCATGCACGCTTGATTCGGTCCTTCTCTACAAAAAACACGCGAAAATGCAAAACTTCAGGGAACAAAAACGAGTTTAATAATCCTCTCTAAAGAGATGGTCTAAACCTTGGAAATTTAAATCTATTGCGCGAGTGAACTTTGAACTTGTATTGGACTGTACCAATACCACCGCCATGTCTATTACTAGAGCTATTGCAACTCGCACTGCTACTACCACCAATCTAATGCCACTACTACTCATACTACAGTGCCACAACTACTACCAGCACCTAAACCACTGCAACTACTTCTGCTACCACTGCTACTGCTACTCCGTCTTATTTCTACCGACACGACCCCACTACTACTAGTACTACTTCTGCCAAAATACCACATTACCAGTACCTCTGCAGTTGTACTACCATAATCCACACCTTCACTACTCCGAACATTGCGACCACCACCACTACAGCAGTGGGGGGCTCCCAATAGTGCCGGTTAAATAGTGCCACTGATCTGTGTAATGCTGGTGAAGTATCTTGGCGCTAATGAAAACCTTCATAGCAACCTTTCCCCAAATAGTGTCGATGCCCTGAATAGTGCCGGTATGTTGTCATGGCACATACCGGCACCATTTGCAGCCCCCCACTGCTGTACTTAAAATATCATAAAAAAACACCCACCTGTCCCGTCAGCTTCTTTCCCCCACAGAGCCATCACTTCCGGATGAGGCCTGAAATTCAGGGGGTCATCGTTATCACCCCCTCCTTCAGAAAGTGCCATGCTCTTCGGGCCAGACGAGGCGAGCTTTAACAACTTATCCGTCTGCTGCTTGAGCTTCCTGCAAGAATCGACGAAAGGCACACACAATGCGTGATTTCATCAACAATATAGCGGTGTTTAAGACGTATTGGTATATACATCCAACATTGAGTGGATGCCCCCTTTCAAGGGATCATAGTGCGTTCGGACGGAGAGGTGCCCCATATGCCGACGTCCCTAATCAGATTTGGCACATCTGGCACTTTGGGACCACGTAACTCGTTTTCTATAATTGCGTTGAGCGTTTTGCATGCGGGAGACACTCATTGGCGCATTTTAAATTGCAAGGCAACTGTGGTCCCTTACATAGTGCTGTGTCCACTTTGAGGCCTCTTGAATGGAAAAAAAACGGTGAGCAGGAAATAGATGTCCCATGTATACTGCTTTTCCGTATCGCGGAGTCCCTTAAAGGGGATACCTACTGCATACGATTTCGTTAACAGATACAAGGGTTCCCTTCGAACAAAGGGTGACGAAAGGCTGATGCTTTTGCACCCCCTCCCTTCGAACAAAGGGTGACGCAAGGCTGATGCTTTTGCACCCCCGTGCGTTCGGTCCTTCCGGTAGAGAATGGAACTATTCTGCAATGTAATTGATTCCGGCTTATTGGAATTGAAGGTAAAGACGACTCAGAGAATATAATAAGATGCTGATTCAGATACTACTGTGCATATGAATCGACCGCAGCTGCGACTTTCAGCATGTAGCCGGCGTGTAAGCATTCGGGCATTCGAGTGCAAAATAATTACCAGGTATCTAACTGCAGTTTGTTGCTGTATTCCATTTTGTGCGTACAGCAGTCCACTGTTTACTACAGCTGTGTAAGCCGTCGTACAAAAAAACAATATACCCCCGGGTATAAAGCAGGCACATGAGGTACATGCAAGTTTGAGCAAAAATATACTCACAGCAATCTACACTAGCATAAATTGTAGAGTCTTTGCGCTTTTAGGAAATTGTTCGTTGGTAGTTTGGGGAAAATATGAAGTTTCTCCGTCTGGCATGTGCCACATTTCAAACTTGTAATATTTCGAGATCTTCTCGAACAATACAGAAACACGCCGATGAGTGGCCGGTGGCCAGTCACGTGTAATAACTTGCGGGTGCAATTTGACGTGCTATTGTTGTCGCTGCCGTGCCGGGTGCGCAGGAAAGAGTACCACACCTCGCAATGTAGTCACGACTCTTGAGGCACCGAACCCCGACCAGCGCACAATAACGCAGCAGAGCACAGCAAAACCTTTCGCAGCCTGCGTTTTGTGTTGGTCAACCTGCACGCAGCAGGAGCAACAACAGCAGCGGCAGCTTCTGTGTGCAGCGTACCGGTACTTGTAAGGTATGATACAACACGCTTTCTTTTTCTTTGCGGCCGTACCACACGGCATTCCGACGCACAACCGTCATGTTTTTAGCAACACAGAACCGAAGAAACATAAAAGCACGCCGCCGCTACCGCGCCTCTGCTGCTGCTGCTGCAATTTTTGTGTTGTTCTCCTGTGTCCCACTGCTTTGCCTGTCAAAAATGTACGCACCAGGTAGGTACTAGATATCAGGTACCTGGTATGTATGGCGTACAACCATTTTGAGCAACTGGAAAAAAAAGGCTCGCAAGCAGTTGAAATGGTTGCAGTCTACAGCCCAAAGAGAACGAAAGGCCCAGCAGCAGGTGCAATTTGTAAGGTCTGTACGACCCAAAATGCTTTTAACGACCACAGCAACACCATAAGGAAGATATTATTAAGTATGTGTACCAACTCGCGCGACCGCGGGCCCGGTGGTATCAGCTCCGAGGACTTGCCCTCGTAGGCTCGGAGTGCGTTTTCCACAATACAACAGTTCGTTCGTTATCATTGGGGAAGTGACATGCCATCGGCCATGGACCTTCCCGTTCGTATATCAATATCTCAAGAGCTCACAAGAAACGCCAATAATGACAATTGAACTACCAGACAGAACGTATCCAACCATTCCATGTAGGGTAAAATGCCCAATGATACGACCACAGCGGTACAGCACCCTCCAAAAGCCCATTTCGGGCTACCAACCACAAGTTGGCTCAGACCGAGTAGCTTTGATAAACATACCTGTCCGTACGTTGGGCAATTGTCAAGTCCAACACATCCCGGTCATTTTCACCACGACCCAATATCTACCACGTTAACTGACCGTGAACAACGATTGCTTAGCAGCCACGTCATCACCAATGCATCGTCAAGCAAACCACGCGCACCAAGCGTCACCCCTCCAATTGCGCATGCAACTTGCCGAATACCCAGACTACACGTGGAACGTGTATTTAGTACAAAAGTCGCCCGTAAAACGGAAGCATAAACCCCGGACATGCTCTGTCCACACACCAGCCTCGGCGATGAACGGCCAGCTGTGGCTGCGTCAGGTGCTATCAGCGCCCGGCGCAGAAAGGCCCAGTCAGAAAAACAAAAACTCGAAATTCAATATTTCGATAAAACCGAAAATCAGCAATTCAAAAGTCGGGATCCCCCCCAAACCACAATATGATAAAAAAAGAAGCCCATACCGCTGTACGAGTCCCCGCTCCTGATCCATCTTCAGCCGCACTGCCTTGAGCTCTTTTCGAAGCACGGCCGTCGCGCCATCAAACACGCGCGACACCGGCTCCCAGATGCGCTCCGCCTCCTCCGGCCGTTCCCAGGCCACCTTGACGACAAACTCGTCGTCACTACCCAGCGACAGTCGGGGCACGACCCTGTCGCACTCCACCGCAGGCAATTACGTTCAGGTGGGGGCTTCGCCCGCACAACCCTTGCCCATGAATGAAACCGGACCGCCCCAGGCTTCTCGCGTGCATGTGGGTCACCCGACAACGCCCAACATAACACGTCAAGGTGCGTGCGAAAAACGATATATCGTAGCATCTTGGCACCTTCCAGCGGGGAGCTATGGCCAACAGCGTTATCGACAGCCGTCTCCAACACGCCCACACGATCCCGCATTTCCACCTCGGAATTCTGGAATATCATGGGTCATTGAGACGGCAGCGTCAGCGCGACCTCATCGTCCACGTCGTCTGGCGGGTCACCGCCCGGCACGAACGCTGTGACAGCCATCGCCGCTCGCAGCACAGCACCATCGTTGGGCTCGCCAACAGAACGAGTTGTAAGCTTGACCACAGCACCGTCATCGCGCCCTTGTGCCTTCAGTGCAGAGGCCTTGACCTGCGCCATGACGTCGATGCCGAGTTTCTCCCTCGGCGTCTTCTGCCTGATGATAACCACATCGCTTCTCCCATGGAGCACAATAAATGGCATGGTAAATCGGACTGGTCCCCGTGTTGTTTCAATCGTTAAGTGGAGCGGACATGATTGCTTCTCAATATCACACTCCTGGCCCAACGACGTCACCACACGCGCATGCCCACAAACGCCTGCGTTAACGCGGTTTGCGTCATCCCCGGCTGTCCCTGCAGGGCCTCTACCAGCTCCTCCGATATAGCTGTAATGCCTGAACCAGAATCCATCAGCACCTTAGCCTCAGCAGCCCCGGAAACTCCGGGAACCGCGAGACGCCCTGCGACATGCTGCGTCAGGGCCTCCGAGTTCAGGTCGGTCTCCACCGTATTCACGCTCGTATCACCACGGCCACCCGGCTGTAAGACCGAGACACGCGCGTATGAAATGGTGCTGGTATCACCAAATAACTGCTGCGACGCGGGTGCCGGCAGCTGCACCGGAACGGAGCGAAGAACTGGCGTTGCATTCTGTGGCCCAGCGCTCTGAGGCACCTGGTGCTGCACCGTCTCGGTGAGCCCATAATCCACTGGCGCCATCCTTTCCCGCGGCACGCGAATGTACACGTAGTCGTCGTCATTCCGCCTAGATGGTTCAGGCGCAGCAGGTTCGGTTTCCGTAACCACCGCCTTTGAGGCGGTCTTGTACACACTAGCTCGAGGGGTGGAAGTCGCAGGGGCCATCCCGGTTGTCTTGCTCCGGGTATGCTGAGCGGGACCGCTTGGGGACTGCTGCTGCTGTACAGGGGTCTACCCATGGACGCCTTTCCCCGCCTTGCCCTGCTGGCTTTGGGGGCAGTCTCACGGCTTGTGTCCCTGCTTGCCACATACGAAACACTCGCTGTTGTCGTACCGACGACTCCGCTCTGCTTTTACACCAACGACCTTGGCATTCTCGAGTGAGTCGTGCTCGTCAACAGCACGTCCCAGCGGCTTAGTCCTCGCAGCAGCCATCAACCAAGAGTCACGCCGTTTTGCTGTTTGCCGACGTTCAGCATCATTGACATCAATTACAGCTTGGTCCCGTTGCTGCTTGGCAAAAATGTTGAACGACGCGTCAGGGTCATGCGTCCCGAGATCGAAACGCATATTTTTTCCACCTTTCGACGGAACTCGAGTAGCTCGATTCCCGCCGCTATTGCCTCCACCAGCACCTTGCCATGCTTCAGCGTGTACTGCAGACCGTCGGGCCTCACCACCTCAGTGAGCCAGCTGTCAGCAGGGTATTTCCGCAGGGCACGTTTTCGCATAAACACCCCGATATCTACCGGAACGCTCGCATCCATCTTCAGCACACGGGATATCTGGCGGCAAAAATCCTCATCACTCGTCTACTTCACATCCACGCCAGCAAACGTTTTGAGCCCTTGCATTAGCTCCTCCTCGGAGAGGTCGACCCAGGGCTTGCCATCATAGAACTCGTCAGCCACCATCATTTGGGTCGCCGAATCTACCAGCTCTCGCCTCCTCGCGAGTACCTGGTCTCCCCAATCTGGGTTTGTTATATATATCTGCAGCTCATACTCCGAGTAGGCAACAAGAAAGTCACGCAGATATTCGAATATAACAACATCACCCAACCTAGGCGGTCTATCTCCCCCGATCGTCACCTTGATTTCCGGCATCAGCCGGCCGCCGGCTCGGCCCCCACCTCTCGGGTTGCCCCAGCTTGCAAAATGGACTCCGTCAGCGCCCTGCGCTCGTGCTCCCCTTGCTGATGTAGGGTCTCCAATTGCGTTCGGCAGGTGTCCCACACCAGCACGCAAAACAGTGCTTTCCGGCCTCCGAAAAGCAAATTGGTCACCGTTTGGGCAGAAAGCAGAACTTTACCCGTTTCAATTCAATTGTACCGACTCGCGCGACCGCGGGCCCGGTGGTATCAGCTCCGAGGACTTCCTCTCGTAGGCTCGGAGTGCGTTTGTCCACAATGCAATAGTTCGTTCGTTTTCACACGGGGAAGTGACATGCCATCGGCCATGGACCTTCCCGTTCGTATCTCAAGATCTCAAGAGCTCACAAGAAACGCCAACAATGACAAATGAACTCCCTGACAGAATGTATCCAACCGTTCTACGTAAGATAAAATGCTCAATGATACGACCACAGCGGTACATATGTTCGCAAGATTCCCCTTTGAAATGGACCAGGTATGTGGTTGACATGAAATCCCCGGGATGCCGCACAGGAAGACAGGCGTCCCCATGAGCTACCAGGTATATCAGGTACCAAATTGAACAGTGAAATCAAATGAAAACTAAAAAGCCAAAATCCGCGCAAGTAACCGGGCAAGAAATATCGACCAGCTGAAACGAGTTTGTAGTTTGGTTTACACTGTTGCTGCGGCTCATACCGCAACGATTCTGAATAATTGCACAACGGAAGGGTTGGTTGGAGCAAATAAAAATAAAAACAAGTACAAATATGTTGGAGCTTGCATAAGAGCGGCCGAAGGCTCCGATTTCGACCAGGTTTTGATTTGTCTTCGAAAGAACACGAGCTGAGGTCCACCTCTCGGCGCGCTGTTTCCTGCGCGTTCATCAGCTTGCTCAACTCTCCCGACCCTGCCGGGGTTGGCGTAGGTCGTACTCGCGTCGTCTCTCTGTCGGGAGTGCGTTCTTTGCGTTTTTGTTTAAAGTACGGACATACGGCATAATTTCGATTTCGGCATGATTTAGCTCCCCATTCCCCATGGTAAGAAACGCCTCGCAAATCTCAACGAATATTCTTCTCGGGCTCTGCAGAGAACAGACAAGAGACGACAGCAACAGCGACAGAATTAGATGGCCCGAGCTGTCCGCAACAGAATGTCTGGTCCTATGCCTAGTGCTGATGCCCATACTCCTGCGGGAGCCAGTGGCTGCTCCTGCGGTGGTGACGAGAGCATATGCCGCCGCAGTTACCCGATCTTCGGCGAGGCGAGAAAACGGCACCCCCCTACCTCGACACCAACTCCCAAGGCCTGCGCGCTTCTGGAGCGGCCACGGGCACCGCTCCAGCGATTACAGTCACTACCCTTGCGGCTGTGGTACCTGGATCTGATATATAAATATTATACTGCTGTGCGCTGCTGTACGACGTACGAGTAAGTACGAGTATGTACTTGAATCTACCCGGCATGTATAAATATGTTGGTCCCGTCGTGTAGCGAACGAGAGGCCAGATTTAGACCAGGTTTTGATCTTTAGACGCCTTAGATCGAGATGAGATCCACCTCGCGTTGCGCTGATTGCTGAACGTGCCTCACCTTCATATTATACTGTTGTACACTTCTGTACGACGTACGGACGAGTGTGTGTATGTATACACCTGTCGCGTATTTCTGTACTTCTGCTGCCGCTTCTCTGTGTTACTATCCTGATGTTGCTGCAGCTGCAGTGCTGCTGTGTGCTGCTGTCGTTCATCATCGTTTGCCGGATTACGCAATTTGTTGATATGGTTTATTGCACCTGATTAATGAAACAAAACAAAAAATGCAGCACCCCTTGGCAGTGCTGTCCCATATATATAGCCTAGTAATAATATAATGCACCCTCCAATATTACGGGCATGCGCGGAGCCACGGCGGGCGGCAGCCTCCGGCGGCGAAGCCCCCCTGGTATATATGTATGAATATGTGTTGTTTGTTACATTATATTAGTTTAATAAGTGTAGAGACTAAGCCAGGGCTTGTCACGGCCCGATGGTGCGGGTCGGGCCGGGCCGATCATTTTGAAAACGTGATGGCCGGGCTGGGCCGGGCCCAGAGTTTTGAAAATGTGATGGGCCGGGTCGGGCCGGGCCAAGAGTTTTAAAAATGTAATGGACCGGGCCGGGCCGCGGGCAATGACTTGAAAATTTGATGGGCCGGGCCGGGTAGCGGCCCATTGACTCGAAATTTGATGGGCCAGGCCGGGCCGCGGCCCATGAAATGCGGGTTTTACATTGGCCGCTCTGTTCAGCCCATGAGGTGGCCCCAGAGTTTTCACGGGCCGGCCCGGGCCACGGCTCATGATAAGTAGTGTACTGATGCTACGATGATGACGAGATCCACCCGACCCTTTAGACGGCCCACGCGTTTTCGCGGGCCAGCCCGGGCCGCGGCGCATGGTAATGTACTGAAAACTTAAACAGTTACTTTCTGTGTTTCTGCATGTTGCACTTGGCCGAGTGAACGAGCAGCAGCAAGCAGCAGCAGCCAGTTAGCTACACAGCTAATTAGACTGTGCGACGAAGCACGCAGCAGCAGCAGCAGCAGCAGCAGCAGCGCGTGCCCAGGACCTACAATACGTATCGGAGGTCAGATCGAACATACAACAAGGCAGTGGCTCTGTGTCAGTGGTTGTTAGGGATTTAAAATCAACTCCCACATAGCCGCATAGCTGTGTGTGCGCTGTGTGTGCGAACTTGCGTCCCAGCTACCACGTTTTTCATATTTCGAACCACACGTACGCTAGGTCGCGAAATCTGCGACCCTGCCTACCGAAGGCTTGTGCCGAGGTTGCCAGAGCAACAAATTACGCAAAAGCAGCAACACACAGCAGTAGTGCGAGTCAACAAAGTACCACTCTCGCGGGTTCGATGGCTCTTGTGCGTCTTTGTCGCTATCACTGGCCATCTCGGCGAACCTCTCTCCCCAGCACCCTGCACGACCCCCTCTTCCAGCTCTCCCCGCCTTTGACGATGTGGCGTGCCAGCACCGATTCGAACCTTCCAGGATGGGATCCACATCTTTGCGCCGTTCGCTGCTGCGTGTGTGTATCGTTTCTGCTGCTGCTGCTGTTGCTGTTGCCGTGCTAGCTACTGGTGGTAAGGGGTCCTCTTTGTTTGTTGGTCGGAGAGCTGTGTGTGTTTGGGTGGTGTGTGTGATGCACATCAGAGCGCTCTTCACAGTACAACACTGATACATCACGTCGTGGGCCCTTTCAGTCTGGTTTAGAACCGGAAGTTGAGTTTCCAGAACTAGAGCATCAAAAACTCTAGTTCTGGATGTTGGGAGCTAAACCCGAACGAAACGCGTATTTTTCCTGTGATTCTGGACATATTTTCATTCCGGAAAGCCGGGAAGAAGAACGATTTCGAAATTTTCTGAGAATTCAATAAAAAAACTTTGAAACATCACGGCGCACCAATTTAGTACGGGGCAACACATGTGCCGGCCCATTAACTCCACGGGCCGGCCCACAGAGATGGCGGGCCGGCCTATATAGTGCCCGTGTCTCGTGGGCCTCGCTGCGAATGTCATGGCCCGGGTCGGGTCGGGCAGACAATTTCAAAAGAAAGATGGGCCTGGTCGGCAAAATTTGAAATTCGATGGGCCGGGCCGGGCCGCGGCCCATCGTCCGAAAATTTAATGGACCGGGCCGGGACGCGACCCACCGAATAAAACAAAGGACCGGGTCGAGCCGCGGCCCACGACATGAACAATGTGGGGCCGGGCCGGCCCACCAGGGTCGGTCCATGGCATGCCCTGAATTAAACGATAAAGTCACTCGGGCTGGTCGGTGTAACTTGCCTGGTTTCTTGCGGGGTGGCTATTTGTTTACCTTTAGCTTTGACGAGCTTTTACGTTATAATTCGTATCTGATGTGAGCTCATAGAAACGCCTGTCCCCCCCCTTTTCAACTTTCGACACCCCCGGACTTTTAGACAACTACAACCCGAAGAGGAATCTCCTACGTACGAATAAGTATAAATACGTGTTGCTTCGAAATGACATCATTAGACAGGTAAAAGGTCTGGCGCCGGAAAGAAAAATTTATAACTGCGACATCGACAGCGTATATCACATTCTGAACATATAGTGCTGCAAACCCTTTGAATAATAAAATGCAGAGATCATGCGACGCCAAGTTCAAGGGATTTGTCTTCCGACTGTGGTTGGTTGTAGCTGTGAAAGGGTTAATCGTACTGTTTTCAATAGTCGAAAAAAGTAATCGCGGTGGTGGTGTAACTAACAGCGTGGTGTCAGCAGCTGTTCTACATTACCTCATCATCGTCACAATCAAGTCCGCGGTCACAGGACAGAGTCCAGTCTCTCTGGAGTGGAAGAATACCATGTGAGAACAACAACAACAACAACAACAACAACACCAACAGCAGTTATCAACCAAGAAATTGAAGCATCTATCACCACTAGCGTCACCTGTCCATCGGCCGAAGTTTTTCCATCACGGACCGCAGCTCCACCATCCTTCCAGCCACTCCCGCCCCGCGCATGGCACGCCCCGCCGCCTTGGCCGACGCATAAGCACAAACTTCTCGGCAGTAACTGAGGAGCAAGATCTGCTTCGCCGCACAAAACGAGGCCCCATCCTCCCTCGGACCCGGGTCCTGTGACACCGCAATGGATTTCAACGTAACATGGCGTGAACAAACAGAAAAGGAGGCAAGGGCAGGGCGTTGGAAAACTAAAAGACAAGCGGACTGCAGTTAGGGGGTAGGTACTCATTTCATGCACAGTCGTAGTGTTATGACCATAAACGCTCGCAACCCTACAAAGTCTGCGTCCCCGGTGGCGTAGTAGGTGAATCTCGTCCCTACTAATGCCAAGGTCGTGGGTTCAAGTCACACTAGTGCATACTCGTGCTTGCAAGGACAATTTCTTGGCGTAAACGTTGACGAGTGGAAAGCGCGAGAGCGTGAGTCCGCAAAATTTACTAGTGGAAAGCCCGAGAGCGTGAGTGAGCAAAATTCGATGAACATCGACGAGCAAGAAACCTGAAAAATGGGAATGCTAAACCCTGTGCGGGATAAAAACCAAGGCAAGTACCAGGGGGCGAAAAACACCTGTGACAAAGGCTTGTCCAGAATGCGGTTGAGGGTGCAACATTCTACAAGTTGAGCTGAGGAATAAAAGTCAAAACCAAAAAAGAAAAATGACAAGTTGGAGCACGTCGGGTTATTTCCGACCAGGGCAGGGGGGGGGGGGGGGGGGGGAATACTCATTTGTTACTTACCTTAGTCCTTTGACCATTGATCACGCATCCCTTTCCACGAGAAGCACCGTTTCAACTCTTCATAACACCTCCAACATTTGGGCGCTCAGTACGTTTCTTCCATATAAATACATTAAATGTATATATATATATTCATCTCATCTCCCTCTTTGGCTGCTTGTGACCATCTTTCTCCTAGGATAGCCATCGTTTTATCGATACTATATAATGCACCAACGTCTCCATGCCACAGCCGTCTATTTTACTCATATTTTCCTCCAACGCAGTGCGTTCCTCTTGGAAAAGTTGGCATTCTCCCACTATGTGGGTTCTACTTTCGTCTGCGTTGCCACAGGGTATCTCTATGCGTCTTCTTCCTCCTTCCGACAACCGGTAGTCCTCTTTCTTCTTGCTGGCATGTCCTGGTCCCCTACACGAAAATGCACCTTCATCATTTTCGCGTCGCCCAATGGGCCGTGCAACTACGTTTCCATTCGTATCACTTCTGTTGCCCCCCCGTATTTCCCTAAATGTACTTCATCATTCGCCTTTCTTAGCGCTAGCCTTCCCTTATTTCTGTGCCTTGTACACCCCCAAATTATTTATCGACAGTATCTCGTCTTGGCTTCCTCCTAGGCTCTTCCAGACCAGGTTAGCGGGGCACATGAACGATAACAACGCAGTGCTTCTGCGATGACGCGCATCGATTAATGAAAGTGAAACCAAGATGATTGGAAAATCGGCGGGTTAGCCAAATGTGATGCTTGCTTGAGTACAGCGATGTCGATAATAAGGCATACAAGGCGGTTTCGCCGCGGCGGGCTAACACCTGCCTGCGGCTCCGTGCATGCCCATAGGGTAGGTAAAAAGAGCGGAGATTGGCCGTAAAAGCGACAAAGTACTGCCAGGGGCTGTACCGTGTGGTGTACCGTGCGGTTTAAAATCAGTTCAGCCAATTAAATGTAGATATTAGCAGCTCTTCACGGGTCATAACCCCACCCGCGGGTCGGGTCAAGGTGGTTTCAAAATCTCGCGGTTCGGGTCGGGTTGGGTCATTATGTTTTATTATATCACGGGTCGGGTCGGGTCGGGTCAAGGTGGTTTCAAAATCTCGCGGTTCGGGTCGGGTTGGGTCATTATGTTTTATTATATCACGGGTCGGGTCGGGTCGGGTCAAGGTGGTTTCAAAATCTCGCGGTTCGGGTCGGGTTGGGTCATTATGTTTTATTATATCACGGGTCGGGTCGGGTCGGGTCAAGGTGGTTTCAAAATCTCGCGGTTCGGGTCGGGTCGGGTCATTATGTTTTATTATATCACGGGTCGGGTCGGGTTGGGTCAAGAGGTTTCAAAAACTCGCGGGTCGGTTCGGGTCGGGTCAATAGGCTTCAAAATCTCGCGGGTAGGGTCGGATGGGTCAAGAGGTTTTCAATATCTCGCGGGTCGGGTCGGGTCGGGTCGAGAGGTTTTCAATATCTCGCGGGTCGGGTCGGATCATGACCCGCGAGATACGGGTCACTCGTGGGCCATGCCAACATGACCCGCGGGTTGTTTATGCTGACCTGCGGGTCGAACCCGCAGATCTGACCAGCGGATTTGCCTTTTCAAACTTATACATAGCTGCCTGCCGGAGGGTCCATGTCGTCGTGCCGACGCCGCGCGGGTCGGACGCGAGGATCCGACCCGCGGATGCGAAAAAAATGCAAAACTCACCGCTCTCTGCATGACAGCCTCTCTCGATACTACTCCGATTGTATGTTATCATAGCGTCCAGAAACATCAACCAAGCAACTTCTCGTATCAGGCATAAAGTATTACTACGCTAATTCCCATGTCGGATGAAGCATAAGTATGATACAGGTAAAATATTGCCATCCATCCACGATAAAGCAAGCCAGGCCACACATTATTGCTGCATTGCAGGGTGTAACAATAAAACGACAAGTGGCAGTATAAGAACCCATGTGCGTACGACGTATACGTACGCATTGAATACAGGGTAAGAATTTGATCATAGCAGTACGAAAGGTGACCAAACGTAAGAAGGCAAGGGCAGTCTTCGACGAAGCAGCATCAAGCAGCACCAGCAGCACTAGCAGCAGCAAGTACCAGCAGCAGACCCCGGATGTTCGCGGATCGCAGACCCTGCTGACAGACCCACCCCCCCAGTTGTGGACTTACTGCCGGAGGTGGCTCAGCTAGGCTGCGTGCCGGGGCCGGAGACTGCATAGATAACTAGCTCGCTAGTCGGGTCGATCGTCGGGTCGACCCGGTGGTCTAGCGCTGCTGGTATGGCTAATTGCACATACGTGGGTTGCGGTTTCTTCATCATTTTTCGCGCGCACACCACATAATAATGCTGCAAACAACGCCGGTAAAAAAACCAGAGAGCACAACATCCTGGGAAACGTATGAGGGACCAAGGACCAACCAACCAACAAAGGTACACATATATCCAGACATGTATCACCCGGGACTTTTCGTCTTTGACCCGTGAGATATATCTCGGGTCCAGTCGGCCCGACCCGCATAAACCCGCACCTCACGGGTCACTCGGAGTGTGAAAGGTCGGTTCGGGTCGGGCCAACAGGATTTCAAAATATCGCGGGTCGGGTCGGGCCGATTCAGGAGGTTTTCCAAATCTCACGGGTCTGGTCGGGTCGGGTCAAGTGGCTTTAAAATCTCGCGGGTTGGATCGGGTCGGGTCAACACGTCTCGAAATTATCGCAGGTCGGGTCGGGTCGGGTCAAGATGTCTCGAAACTCTCGCGGGTAGTCTCGAAATTCTCGTGGGTCGGGTCGGGTCAGCTGATCCGAGCCGAGCCGAGCCGAGCCGAGCCGAGCCGAGCCGAGCCGAGCCGAGCCGAGCCGAGCCGAGCCGAGCCGACCGGACTGGAACCGACCGGATCCGCGGGGTTTGACTTTACCCGCGAAAACCTCTGGATATTAGGTTGTGGCGCGAGGTTGGAGGAGGTTTAAAATGGTATACACTTTTTGCGAACATGGTTGACATAATTGGCATATAGACTTATTTGTTTTCTCAATTTTGGGAGATTTCCCAGTTGGCATCCTCTCCTTTCTCATTGCGGGAACATTTTCCGGCTCGGCAAAAACACATATAAACCCATTCCCCAATTCCAGAAAAAAACTACCACCGTCCCACATGTTCGGCAAGGCGTACCGGTGCGGGCCGTAGGAGCCATACAATATCGCCACCCACCACAGTACAGGATAGATGAAAGGGTCACCCCCACGATCATTCCCGGACCATGGCTGATCACAGAAAGCGCTGAGAATCACGAGAGCTCCTTTCGCCCTGTCGGAAGAGCCGACCCACCGACACAGCCGAGATCAACAACAACAACGGACACGACATATTTGCAGTAGTAATAGTGATTTTTTTGTGGAGAGCGTTGTAGCGCCAGTAGTTGGTCATGGCCACGTTCGCGAGGTGCGGCCGCCTTTCCAGAGGCTGGAGCACCTCCAGCGGCACGATCAGGCGGATGGCCTTGACGCGTGCAGCTGGTTTTGAAGATTCGATGGGATAAATGAACGTTGCCACCTCACAAAGTACGATACCGGTGTACTTTAGTTTGTACCAGTACAGGTATTATGGCAGTACTACTACAACAGCAGCAGTAGCAATACCCAAACCACCTCGGGTCTCGAACGTATTGCTAGTGCATCGCCATCTTTCGCAGTTCAATAAAATATTTGAACCCCTCTCATGTCCCCTCCTATGTCAAACATTATGGCATATAGTGTGCATACGAGGGGAAAACACCATGAAGAAAAGCCGACCCAAAATCTTCGAAGACCATCACTATCCATGGTTATCATCTAGTTCATTTGCCGTATTTCCATCTTGGGCCTACATGGAAGTGGTACTCATTCGTACACCACCAGCAGAAGCGTCAGCAGTAGCACTACGAGTTCTCGTATGATAGAATACGCTCGCTCGTACGGTATATAGTCCCTACCTGATGGTACCAGTACAAACATACAACCCGTTACCAACAAAACACAGCCAGCAGCACTATTAATAGCTGCAGTACAGACGACATGCGGCAGGCAGCAGTGTCATGTCATATGCTCGCGACAATGCCAAGATAGCATATCTGAAAAAATATATTTCGAAGTATATGTTTACCGGCTGGGTCAAGTTAATCGACGGAAATGTATTCCAGGGGGAATACTTACGCCTATTTTTCGATCCAGACCTTGAATTTTTGCGCACGTCTTCTATGTGCTGTTGTAAAGACACCACCTCTCGTTATTTTTCTGTTTTCTTTGTTTGCCTGGTTTTTCGTCAGTTAAATTTTTTGGGAAAAATTGGACCACCTTGCATCAGGCACTTTCGGCGGGAAAAAACACACGCACACACGGAGGCCATGCCTAGGAGGGGCATATAGAAAACGTGTGCAAATGGTCAGGTTCTGTCCTTCAAAACGGCGTGGACAACTGGACTTTTGCGCAAACATGACTTTAAGATGCATTGTTTCCTTAAATGACGTGGTTTTATACAGTGTCTTCGCTATTTTTTTCTTAATACGCAGGCCAGGTCTTCGAGTTTTTGGGCACATAAATCTACAGACATGCCTTGGAGTACCTCCAACCGGGTCGTGCAAAACGTGGCGCAATTTTGTTTTCGCCCCCGCTTGAAAAAAGCCTGAATAATATTGAAAAAATTGAAGGCCTGTCATTGGTCGATACGAGTTTCGCTCCGAGAGACAGCCCGAGGTCGTAATAAAAGAAACTGCCCATGCCACCCTCTTTCACTGGTCATGGTGGCCAGTATGATACCAAATATTTCAAGGGTATGTTAAGTAAGGCACACCTATGCCCAAGAAAGTTTTGGAGGTCGTACCTAACGTAACGAAACAGTTCGGCAAGGTATCGAGGTCCGTACCCAACGTACCTAACACTTAGGTAAGGTATCGGGATCCGTACTTGACGCACCTAAAAATTAGGTAAACGTATTGAGGTCGTCCCCAAGGGTCGTACCGAAACCCGGGTATTCCGTCGACTGGTATACCTGTACCCGGGGAAGTAATGGATCGACGTACCTATCGTGCCCAAAACTTAGGTAAGGTATCGAGGTCCGTGCCTAACGTGCTTAACATTTAGGTAAGGTATCGGTGTCCATATCTACCGTATCTAAAACTTCGGTAAGGTGTTGAGGTCGTCCCAGGCTCGGACCTATATCCGGGTAGTTCGTCAACGGGTATTCCTGTACCCGGGTGTACCTGTACCCGGGTATATCCGGGTAGGTATTGGATCGACGTATCGTAGCTAAGCTTTAGGGAATGTATCGAGGTCGGTATCTAAGGGCGGGTATGTACCAGCGCAAAAAAACGTAAAATTGGTGAGGTTGGGCATTAGAACTGCATGTACTGGCAGTAGTCATCTAATGCCACCAGCAATTGACTGGCAGGAGCTATCTACGACTGGACCTGCCAGTAGACGTGATATTAACAGTATATTTGACCTGATGTACATCCAACACGACAATATTTTTAACGAAACACCATGTCGGTATTGTTGAGGTTGGGTGGCAGCCTGCGACAAAACCACCGCGATGGAGTAACGTACATTACCAGAGTACACGAACGACGCCTCACGAGGCCCTTCTCGTCCACAACGCTTCGGCACGGCAAAGCCATTAACGGCTTTTGTAGTCTCCGCGGGCATATCGTACACGACCCGCGCGTTCTCGTTTGTCTCGTGAACAAGCTTCGGAGTGATCACGGCGACTGCCTTGCCCGGGGCGACCTCGATCACCTCTCGCTCGAGAGCTGGCTCGGGAATATCCTGCGTGCTGGTTCCCTTGATCGCCTCGTGCTCCGTGAAGCTTGGCCCTCGGGTCTCCACCAGTAGTTTCGCTCATTGTCCACGCCGCTACTCTACCGCCTGCGTTGGGCACGTCTGGGCGACAGGTGCCCTGGATATGTGTCCCAGGTGGCAGGTATCCTGGGTGTCTGTCCCAGGTGGCAGGTGTCCCGGATGTGTAGCGGGGAGACCGCATGCCTAATTTGCCATTTGATTTTTCTATTACTTTGGTCTCGCAGACGACGTCATGAGTACTTCGTATGACGTACAAATTTCGGTTAAGGCATTTGAGCTCGTACCTATACCCGGGGATTTGTCGGCGGGTGTACCTGTACCCGGGCAAGTGTTGGGGTGACGTGCCTATCGTAGCTAAAACTTCGGTAAAGGATCGACGTCCGTACCTAGCGTACCTAACACTCACGTAAAGGTATCGGGGTTCGTACCTAACATACCCAGAACTTGGGTAAGGTATTAAGGTCTTCCCCAGGTTCGTACCTTAACCCGGGTATTTCGTCGACCGGAGTACCTATACCCGTAAGTATTCGAGCGGCGTGCCTATCATACCTAAAACTTAGGTAAGGCATCGTGGTCCGTATAACGTACCTCACACTTACAGCAGGTAAGGTATCAAAGCCCGTAGCTAACGTACCTAAGCGTCGGGTACGGGTACGTACCCGGGTATTTTACCCCGGCATACCTTAGAATGTACCTTACCTAGGAAACCCTTGAAATATTAACCCTTTAACTAGATATTGTGATCGGCATTCGTGGGGGAAATAATTTCAGCCGTTAACATGAACCAACGGAATATAACAAAAACATAAAATAAACCCTAGCTATGATATCGAAGATTTCGTCGAAACTCCTCGTTGCAAGCTGTGTGTGATACTCCGATCGCGCGTATTACTGGGTGCGTGTCCTCATTAAGGATATAGGTCGGCGACTCCTCTTAGAACTAGCTTGTACCAGGGTCAACAGGGTGATGTTAATCAATTTGTGCACGGAAACAATAAAACCCGTTTTTGAGGGGGACAGAATCTGACAGCTGTGGAATGCATCAGTTTATTATGAATATCCTGTAATCGTATGACCGGTGAGGGCGGGGAGGGGGCGGGGGCGGGGGCGTCTCATTTATTGCTCGCCTTAGTCATTTGGCCATTGACCACGCATCCCTTTCGAGATGGAGCAGCGTTCCTACTCCTAATAGAGACACAAAAGTTGGGCCCTCATTACGTTGTTTTCATATATGACATGAAACCTGTTTGCATACCCTACCCCCTTCCTGTTTCGCCGTCTGTGGCCACCATTTATCTCCTAGGATGGCGATCGTTTTCTCGCTACTCTCTAGTCCACCAAACTCTTCCATGTCACATCCCTCTAATTTCCTCATCTCCTTTAACACATCCCGTTCCTCCTTGTATGTTCACATTTTCCTACTTTGTGAACCCTACTCTCTACTGTTGTGCCACACGGGCACATATGTGCATCCACGTCCTCCTCTCGACTGCTGGTTTACCTCTTATTTCTGGTTGGTCCAGGTCCCCTACAGGATATCGCAGTTTTAGTTTTTTCGCGTAGTCAATTGGGCCGTGCAAATACGTTTTAATTCCAATATCTTCCCTCCAGCCCCCGTATATCTCTATTTATTCATCTTTTCTGACCTTAATTTCTTAGCGCTAGCCTTTCCGTTTCTTCTATCCTTTCTTTTAATTATGTCTTGTACCCGCCAAACGTCTCTATGGGCAGTACCTTTTCCTGCTCTCCTTCTAAGCCCTTCCATATTCTCTTGACTACGTTATCCCATCTTGTTCCAGCCCGCCCTTTTGTTATTTTCTCCCATACACCCTATTACCTATGGCTGTCAACCTCTTTTCTGGCATATTCCTTAATTATATTGCCATATCAACTTTCTCACGTCTCCATTTTTATTGTAAAGTGGGTGCATTCCTAGTTCTGCTCTTACTACTGCATTACTCGTCGTACTTGAGCATCCTAGAATATACTTACCTGCTGTCATCTGCACTGTTTCCGGTTGTTTTACGAATTTCGCGTTCCCTTCCCATATTTTTGCATACTCTAGCTTTGCCACAATCACGTTCATCAGAATAAATCTTCTAATCCTAATGCCAAGGTGCGAGTCTGTTAGGATCCCATCCATCTTACCAACGCGTGATTACCTTTTCCTATTCCTTTCGCTATGTGTGCTTCCCAAGAGCAGTCTTTTGATATCTCTACGTCAAGATACGTATATTCGTCTACGATCGATAGGTCATCTTGTCCGCCCTTTCATTTGAAAGTTGCCGGATTCACCTTATCTTCGTTACATAAAACCACTGCGCACTTTTTAACGTTCGTTGTCACTCTCCATTCCTAGTGTACTCTAGTGCCTTCTTTACCTGTTCCAGCAATCCTTCGGGTGTTTCTGATATCCCCACGGAATCATCCGCAAACACACACCCCGATACAGTATGACTCCTTGCTTTGCTGCTTCGACTGCTACTACCAAGTATGACTAATGAGGTAACGTAATTGAGCACATGTATACCAAGCGTCGATTCGCATCCCTCCCTCTAATGCTCAATGACGGAGGCAGCACATGGCCACATACATCACCTCGCATGCTGTATTTGGCAATACGTATCTCGTGCGTATAATTAGCGATGTCGATAATAATGGTGACTGTATGATGATGGTGACAAACACAGTGCATGACCACATCACCTCGCCTGTTGCATTTGACAATACGTACCTCTTTCTTATAATTAGCGATGTCAGAAAATAATGGTACCTACAAATATTCTATAAAATATTCTAGCTTTCGATCGCTGTATCATACAACAACAAACTGTGAAGATTTAACACGTTATTTACTACACTTAAACACTGGGTTGCATGCTGCATCTAACATCAAACCTTCTAGAATAGTAAACATTACAAGCCAGATGATATAAAGGGATGTCTTATTGCTTCAATCGTCAGGTTTGTCCCCTTTGAGAATTTATAGTTTCCGCGCACATATTGAAATGTCCCGCCCCCCGCCCCCCCCCCCCCCCTCCCCTCCCCCTCCACTGACCTCTTTTTCATAACAAACCCCAACCCTTTCCCCCCCCCGCCCCTCCGTCCCCCGATCCCCCCCCCCCCCCCTTCCGCCTAGTCTGTCCAAACGCCCCACTCACAATCAAAATCGGCCTGAGTAATAAACCACCTATACGCAGTTGATACCACGTCATTATCTTTCTGACCATCCATGACGAAGGTTTCAATTATCCCCCCCCCCCCCCCCCCGCCCCCCCCTCCAACGCCCCCTCTTTTCCGACCACCTACACGATCGCCTAGACCTAGCACCACGCGTATAGCAAGCTGCTACATATCTTTGATCTCACAGCCGAAGTGTATTTGAATATTATTTGTGACCTAAACCTCCTAAACCCCCCCCCCCCCCCTCTTGCTCTCCCTTACTCAAACGCCCCACCAAATATCAAAATCCGCCACATTAATAAACACTTCACGCACAGGATATCACCTCATTATCTTTCGAGAGCCATCCATGCCGCTGTGTTCCCCCCCCCCCCCCCCCCCCCCTCCAACGCCCCCTCTTTCCCGACCACCTGCACGATCGCCTAGACCTAGCACCACGCGTATGACAAGCTGATACATATCTTTGATCTCACAGCCGAAGTGTATTTGAATATTATTTGTGACCTAAACCTCCTAAAAAATCATCCCCCCCCCCCCCCCTCTTGCTCTCCCTTACTCAAACGCCCCACCAAATATCGAAATCCGCCACATTAATAAACACTTCACGCACAGGATATCACCTCATTATCTTTCGAGAGCCATCCATGCCGCTGTGTTCCCCCCCCCCCCCCCCCCGCCTCGAACGCCCCCTTCTTCCCCATCACCCGCACCTTCGCCTAGACCTAGCACCACACGTATAACAAACCCCTCACCTAAAGCCCTTCCCCCCCCCCACCCCCCACCCCCGCCCCCACCCCCCACCCTCCCCCCCCAACCCATCCCAACCCCACCCCCTCGAACATTCCACCCTCTCTTTACTCACTGATCGTACGACTTACCCCAGGATATACACGATAAACTGATGTATTATTTCCAAAAATGTCACATTTATCCCCTCGAAATAATGTATAGTTTCCAGGCACATATCGAGCTGCCCCCCCCCCCCCCCCCCCGCCCCAACCCCCCCCCCCCCCCACCCCCCCCGCCCCCAATAATATGCTGGTGCCAAAACCGTCAGATTTATCCCCTCGAAAGGATTTATAGCTTACATGCACAAATTGCCCCTTCCCCCCCCCCCCCCCCCCCCCCCCGCCCCCCTCCAAACCCGCTCGCTTTTGATCAAAACCAGGCCCCCCCTTTCCCTTCACAGCTGTCAGATTTTGTCCCCCTCAGAAACGGGTTTTATAGTTTCCGCGCACAGACTGACTAAAATCATCCTGTTGACCCTGATAGCTACACTGTAGCTGTAAGGGGAGTCGCCGACCTATATCCTTAATGAGGACACACAACCCGTAATGCGCGCGATCGGAGTATCACACACAGCTTGCAAAGATGAGTTTCGACGAAATCTTCGATCTCACAGCTGGAGTGTATTTTAATTTTTATAATATATTGGGTGATAGAGTACACCCCTGTGCAACTCTTTGTTAAATGTCAAAATGTTTCGATATTTCCTCGTCCAGCATCACAACACTTGTCGCACATTCCGTCATGTTTTTCATCACTCCCCACATATTTCCTCTGAACCCAAACTCCCTCGTCTTTTCCCACAACCCATTCTTCCATACTGTGTTAAGGGAGAGGGTGTGTACTCAGTTTGTGCATGGCCGTGGTCGCATGGCCATAGACCCTAGCATTCCTACTAAGCCGGGACGGAGCACGTCGGGTTTTCACCAACCAGCCTGACATTGCTCGCACCAAGCGCGAAGCGCCGTGAGGTGTTCCACGGGTCGCATGAAGGGTGAGCTGCATTCTTCCAAGAACTGCTCATAAGACGGACTTCGGTATCTTGTGCCTACTTTCTTGATTACGGATGACAACACCAATGAGTTAATTTGTTTCCGGGTGTGGCCACTCCAGAGACAGCAATGGGTATTACTATGTAACTGCTCGTGGGTGACTTACCATAATCAGACTACGTGATGCGACCATTCCCCTTGTGCGGAGTTAGGGTTCTCCCCCCGCACAGTACGATCCAACTCGAAACCATCATGGTGACCGCCAAAAAGACAAACAAATAAAAAACGGCACACTGGTTGTCTAGCTCACGCCGTGATCGGTATGTTTTCCAGCGTCGTTGCCAAATAACGCCAACCCCAATATACATACAACGTGTTACAGCGTCGGTGCCAACCAAGGTCAACTACTATGCATACCTGGTATATTTTAAGCGGGGGGTTGTCAAGGGAGGGGGGCGGGTAACGGGAGGATAGGTCGCACAAATCGATAGGAGCTTCCGCACGCGTAATGCTAGTAGGCGCTGGGGGGCGGTGGGGAAGGAGAGGGGGGGGCGGGGCGGGGTAATTGAAACTTGACCATATAAATGAAATGGAGCTACTGCATGGGTGGGCCCAAAATGTAAATTAACGGTATCACCTGTCGGATAGTGTTTATAACTCTGGCATATTTTCATTTTTGGTGGGCGGAGACGGGGGCGGGGGGGTTCTCAGCTTGTGCATAGCCGTAGTCGTATTACCAGTGACCCTAGCATCCCTACTATGCCTTGACGGAGCACGTCGGGTTTTCACCAACCAGGCAGATATTGCTTGCACCAAGCGCGAAGCGCCGTGAGGTGTTTGGCGAGTCGCATGAGGGGTGAACCGCATTCTTTTAATAACCGCTCTCAAGACGGACTTCGGCACCTTGTGCCTACTTTCTTGTCAATGGATAACAGCGCCAATGAGTTACTTTGTTTTCGGGTGTGGCCATTCCAGAGACAGCAATGGGTATTACTATCTAACTGCCTCGTGGGAGTCTTATATATTTACATTACGTGATGCGACCATTCCTCTTGTGCGGAGTTAGGGTTCTCCACCCCGCACTATGTGATCTGCTGTAACTCGATCACTATCATGGTGACCGCCAAAAAATCAAACAAACAAAAAACGTTACCCTGGTTGTCTAGTTCTCGCAGTGATTAGCATATTTCACATAATCATTGCCAGCCAACGCCAGCCCCATTACACACATAGTGTTTTTACGGCATCGGTGCCAACCGAGGCCAACAATTATATGTATACAAGGTTCCCCTTCGGGATGTGGGTAACGTGAAATCCCGGGGGCGTCGCAAGGCGAACAGGGAGACACAGGTATCACAATATGTTTCCATCTATAATGGTGTTACGCTTACTTACATGGATAAACTACACTGCTCTTCTCAGTAAGAGGAAACGTGTGGCATGAGCTAGTGTAGTGCTCCAAATAAAGAGAAGTACTCAGCGGGAAGAGTGTGATAGCGGTGGGTGCTCGTTGTACTGGTGTACGCGCAAACGCATTAGTGGTCAGGGGATGCTGTACCGTAACGTGGAATAATGATCGTTGCTATATAGTACGTCACACGCGTTTGTACTTGGTGGTAATGGATAGGTAGAGCAAGAAAGGGGCAGGGTGGGACGCAATGCGTTCGTAAGCCGAGCCAAAATACCATTGTTGGAGGCCGGCGTCGAAAGCTCGACATTGCCAATTGGGATGAAAGTTGACTCGGGTTTACGGGCGATAGAGTGGGGTTGCTGTTGGAGCAGCCCCGGGGGGTTTGAACCTCTCTCCGCCCCTCGTGCTCCGAGCGGGGGGGGCGCATTAATACGATACAACTTCGAAAGCAAAATACAAAGCGTACTAGTACCGAGGCACGAGAAATGAGGGTTTTGTATGTATGGAAGAATTTTTCGGGCTACTGCCCGTTGACCAATGAGATCAACGCAGGTCGTTACTTGTACTTGTACTGGTATGGCAAGGGCACCTTGGATCAGTCTACCTTGTCGCTGAACGCAAGCGAAGCACGCAGAGAAGCATCGTCAGCGAGACAGGTTCAAGGTGCAATATAGACTGGCTGATTTCCCACCCACATGAGTTGAAGGTAGCGTTCAACGCCTTGGTACTGTGTTTGAGGGGAACCAAAATTCTTGACGTACTCCTCGTTATCCCCGTAGAAAGAGCTAGATGGAAAGTGTTCCCGCCTGAACTCGCCATTACTTGATGCATGTGGTCAGAAACGTGATTCATTAGTAGGTGATGACGCGGTACCTATACTGCTGCTACTGCTACTGCCACTACTACTGTTACTACTACTACTACTACTACTACTACTACTACTACTACTACTACTACTACTACCACCACCACTACTACTACTACTGCTACTACTACTACTACTACTACTATTCCTACTACAACTACTACTACTAAATAGTACCACATCTAGTACTATACGATTACAACAGTTGACTAATAACGATGAAATGTAGGAGGTTGCTCATTGAAGGAAGGCGGTGTACATGTGACAGCTCCAGTGCAATGGAGGAGGGGGGACGCTTTGTATATAAAGGAGTACTACTAATACGAACTTGTGCGCTACTATTACTACTGTTAACTAAACCACCAGTACCACTACTGCTCATACAACGGCAACAGCGGCATGCACGCTGTGCAACGGGTTGTAGACCCGCTGAGACGTGTGGCGTCTGATGGGAGAGGCGAGGTAGTCAAGGATCTCTTGCTAAGGGCAAAAGGGGCTGGATGTATAAGTCGAGGTCCTGATGCCCCGTAGTAGTAGGTTCTTGACGATATCAGCAAGATACACATGCACTATTACTACTGCTGTTCACTGGAGAGGGAGCCACGGATTGGGACAAAAACACTATGCCCAATGCTATTAATTGGGTTAGGACCTGAGTCAAAATACCGGCAGCCGCGTCAGCGGTTGCAAGATACACATGCACTAATCATTCAAGATAGAAATGCACTGTAACTACTGCTGTTGGTGAGGTAGAAGTAGCACGCACGCGGAAGCATGCGGTTGGGACATGACCCAACGCTCGCACAACTACACAACTACAAAAGCTACGACGGCAATGGAACAGTAAGCATGGGTCTGGGGAGTGGGCATGATCCATGGGGTTGAGACATGACCAAACGCTCGCACAACTACAACTATGGCAATGAAAATATTCGCATGCGTCTGGGCATTATCAAAAGCAGCTGCATAGGCGCCGAACCATGGGTTCAGACATAAACGCTCGAGCAACGATAACAGCGACAACAGCCAGAAATGGGAAAGTAAGAATGAGTTGGGGCGTGATCAAACAGAGTGACAGTAGCAGAAGCTATAACCCCTACTACTACTACTACTACTACTACTACTACTACTACTACTGCTAATGCTACTGCTACTGCTCCTGCTGCTGCTGCTGCTGCTGCTGCTGCTGCTGCTCCTGCTCCTGCTCCTGCTCCTGCTCCTACTCCTACTACTCCTACTACTCCTACTACTCCTACTACTCCTACTACTGCTACTACTGCTACTACTGCTGCTACCGCTGCTACTGCTGCTACTGCTGCTACTACTGCTACTACTACTACTACTACTACTACTACTACTGCTACTGCTACTGCTACTGCTACTGCTACTACTACTACTACTACTACTACTACTACTACTACTACTACTACTACTCACTACTCCTCCTACTCCTACTCCTACTCCTACTCCTACTCCTACTGCTACTGCTACTGCTACTGCTACTGCTGCTGCTACTGCTACTGCTACTGCTACTGCTACTGCTACTACCACTGCTACTACTACTACCACTACTACTACCACTGCTACTACTGCTACTACTACTGCTACTATTACTGCTGTTGCTACTGCTACTACTACTGTTACTGCTACTGCTGCTACTACTGCTACTGCTACCACTACTGCTACTGCTACTGCTACTGCTACTGCTACTGCTACTGCTACTGCTACTACTACTACTACTACTACTACTACTACTACTACCACTGCTACTACCACTGCTACTACTGCTACTACTACTGCTACAATTACTGCTGTTGCTACTGCTACTACTACTGTTACTGCTACTGCTGCTACTACTGCTACTGCTACCACTACTGCTACTGCTACTGCTACTGCTACTGCTACTGCTACTGCTACTGCTACTGCTACTGCTACTACTACTACTACTACTACTACTACTACCACTGCTACTACCACTGCTACTACTGCTACTACTACTGCTACTATTACTGCTGTTGCTACTGTTACTACTACTGTTACTGCTACTGCTGCTACTACTGCTACTGCTACCACTACTGCTACTGCTACTACTACTGCTACTACTACCCGCCATGATCAGCTTTTTAGCTCGTCCGTTCATTAGCGTACCGTTTTTTCGAATTTTGAGCTGAAAATTGACACGCGCTTCATTATATTCTTCTCGAGGGCTTTATTACTGCACCACTTAATTTTTTTTTTCGTGAGTTATGGCACGTTGAAAATAAAAACGAACATTGGTTTTGGTCTCAACTGACAAAAAAATATAAAATCATAAGTGGTGCAGGAATGAGCCCCTCGGGAAGACTACAACGAAGCGCGTGTCAAGTTTTCAACATTCGAAAAAACGGTGCGATAATCCCGCATTTTCGATCCTTCCCGAAACTGGGGGGAAAGCCGCGACGGTAAACACGGTAGGTGGGAAGAGCGCGAACTTGCTGCTTACGAGATTTGCGTCAGCGAGCAGGGTGCCAACCAAATTTGACGACAAGACCACTTGGAGGCGCGCGATGTGACCGTGGTTAGCTGCAACGATCCCCTGAAGCTCGTAGATACGGTGGCTGAGATAGCGGCGAACCGGGCGGAAGTCTTCCTAACCAATCGATGCCCTGTCCTTGAGGTGAAGTTGAGCCAGAGCTTGTGCTTCCCAGACCCACGCTCAGCGTAATAATGGACGTCGGACGTCTTCGTCCAGGGGTTGCTAGAGCTCGTACCCGCAGGCGAGCTGGGCGCCATGTTTCTCGCGCTCGTGTGGGTGCTGGAGTGTGCTTGTCGCACGAGATGCGATGTAGGATGGGTCTGGGGTTGCTTTTGTTCCAACTTTTTTATTTTTTATTCCGCCGCATAAAAAAACGGTTACAAACTGTTTTTTTCCGCTGAAAAAGCTCAACAAACTACTCGAAAAAACAACGCATTGTGCGAACGTGCCCAATCAGCAAACAACATAGACGTGCATGACCGCTTTGAATGGCTGAGCAAGGGAGTATGCTCAGCTCCGGCTACTTCGTCGTCGTTCATGAGATATGAACAGGCGAACTCAAAAGCTGATCATTGTTGACCCAGCTCGTAGTTGACTAATGATGAAATGTAAGAGGTTGCATTAGAAAGGCAATGTACACGTAACAGCTCCAATGCAATGGAGGAGGAGGGGAGACGGTTTGTATATAGAGAAGTTGTACTATTTATCGAGGTCCTGCTGCCCAATTGCAAAAGGTTCTTCACGATATGAGCAAGATACACCTGTACAATAATACTACAGCTGTGTACTGGAGAGGGAGCCACGAGTTGCGACATGTAAAAAAAACACTATGCCCAATGCTACCATATTGGGTTATGACATGAGCAACAATACTGGCGACAGCGCAACGGTTGCAAGATACACATGCGCTATTAAAGAAAGATAAACATGTGCTGCAACTACTGCTGTTGGTGAGGTAGAATTCGCATGCACGCCGAAAAACGGGGTTGAGACTAGCGTGGAGACATGACCAAACGCTCGCACAACCACACAGCTACAACTACTACGTATCGTAATGGAAACGTAAGCATGGGTTTGGGGTGTGGGCATGATCCATGGGGTTGATGCATGACCAAACGCTCGCACAACTACAACAGCTGGAGTAATGGAAAAATACGCATGGGTCTGGGCATGATCAAAAGCAGCTGCATCGGCGCCGAAAATAGATTCAGACGTAAACGCAAGAGCAACGATAACAGCGACAACATCCAGCAATGAGAAAGTGAGCACGGATGGGTTGGGGCATGATAAAAAGAAGTGGCAGCAGCGCCAGCTATAACTCCTACTACTCCTACTACTACTACTACTACTACTACTACTACTACTACTACTACTACTATTACTACTGCTGCTGGGCAGGTACATGTTCAACGAAAATGATTTCGCCGAGGTTTACAATACACAAAATTCTGGGCTTCTGCGAGGGCATCTTGCTGTCTGACTTACGTGCGCTGGAAAGTTTCTGTAAAAAAACAGAGTTCTTGCTACTACTACTGCAATAAGGTGCTTATCGGCCGAGTGAGCGAGCGGGCGGACGATGGAAGATCGCACGGCTTGCTTACACACTACACATACACACACGCACACGCACGCACTCCAAACGGTCGTGTTATACCGTCCTCGTTCCTGGGGCAAGAGCAACCTATTATTCTGGACAGGAGTAGAAGGACCGATTGGTAGGCGTCTTGTGTGATAAGCGGTCATATATTTACGTCCAATCCAATCTCCTCCAGCACCACCCCGAGATTTCATTGTTTTCATGTAGCCACCACGTGCCCCATTCCCAGCCACCCTCTCTCGGCCGATGCCGGCCAGGTGGCGACGGGAATCGGCAGCTCCGATCCCTCGAAGTCGAGGAGACCCGGCCTCCCTCGCGCATTCACCAGGCGCACACGGTGCCAGGCAGCTATCACGGTGCCCACGGAAGCCAACGAAACGTTGCGTATCTGCTCACAGTTTCTTGCTCGGTGAAAATATAGTGTACGTTGAACATTGGATATGATTATTGTAGGGTTCTTTATATTCCAGGCCCACACGGCATACCAAGCGAGAGAACAGGGTCCATGTCGGCGCACGATACACCCCTGCTCGCCGCCGCGAGAGATATGGCGCTCGGCAGATGTATAATGCTGCTGCTGTATATTGCTCTAGCTGCTGCTGTTGTGCTCAGGCTACTGCTGCGGCTACTACTGCTTCTACTGCTACAACTGCTAAGAGGGTGTAACAAAAACAGAGCAGGCGATGCGAGAATGGGTGGGTAGCGATCCATTTTTTTACAAACAAAACATTACAAATAACAAAAAAATGTAAAATTTATTCAAAAAATGTAAAACATTTTGTGGTGTTCCAAGTGACCTGCTCGTCTCAGGGTGGCAGAACACAATCTCTTGCCAAAAAGAGCCAGCTCGGCGACGTTTAATGCGCCCAGCACCGCCACGGAGGTCGGCCGAGATCCAGACATGCTTCATAATGTACCCATGGCAGCCTGGCTTGCCCCGAAGCCGAAAGTGCGGGAAAAAACCCTCGGCCGCCGGAGAGCAAGGAGCCGAAAAAAACGAAGATGGTATTTTACGAATAAATACATATTTTACGGGGGGGCGGTTAGTGGGGGGTGGAAGGGAGCGAAATATTCTATCTGCATGCTAAATGCAGATGCCCAATATTTCAAAGAAAAAATATGAGGTGGACGGGAACAAAGTATGCGTCGTGTTGTTATTACGTTAAAATACATGTAGGGAAAGGAAGCAGTAGAAAAAAGGAGAAGATGTGGGGAAAGGACATGGGAACCGGTTGGCGGAAGATACCACTGCTTTATGGAGGGATTATTAAATAATAATGATAGTAATAATAATAATAATGATAGTAATAATAATAATAATAATAATAATAGTAATAATAATAATGATAATGATAATAATAATAATAATAATAATAATAATAATAATAATAATAATAATAATAATAATAATAATAATAATAATAATAATAATAATAATAATATTGATAATAATAATAATAATAATAATAATAATAATAATAATAATAATAATAATAATAATAATAATAATAATAATAATAATAATAATAATAATAATAATAATAATAATAATAATAATAATAATAATAATAATAATAATAATAATAATAATAATTAATAATAATAATAATAATAATAATAATAATAATAATAATAATAATAATAATAATAATATAGATAATAATAATAATAATAATAATAATAATAATAATAATATAGATAATAATAATAATAATAATAATAATAATAATAATAATAATAATAATAATAATAATAATAATAATAATAATAATAATAATAATAATAATAATAATAATATAATAATAATAATAATAATAATAATAATAATAATAATAATAATAATAATAATAATAATAATAATAATAATAATAATAATAATAATAATAAAAATAATAATATAGATAATAATAATAATAATAATACACGGGGGACACGAAGCCTACAGCAGCAGCTGATTGGAGGTCAGTGGCAAACTCATCTGTGCTGCGGAACGTCTGCTTCAAACTCAGCTTTATACGTATACTACTTCAAGCTAAGGTCAGCTGGGACCTGGTAGAACGGCCGAGTGGAGTGAGACGAGAGGGCTGAAAGATACGCATATTAAATATACGTTCTCATCCTCCAGGTACGACGAAAGCTCGGACATATATATATGATAAATAAGGCATGAAAAGAAAACAATAAAGAAAAAGGAAGACGGAGAAAGACAGGGCGTAAGGGAACCAGGAGTTACGGGGGATCGAAGGCCACAGTAGTAGCACTCTGTAGGAGGTCGCGTGGTAAAGCAATCTGTGTTGCGGTGTGCTGGCTCAGTCTACAGCCCACGAAAAGCTCTCGTGAATACTGCATTCGGACGTCGAATATCGCGTACCAAGTAAGTGCGTATCCTTTTTCCGGCACGTACATATTTCGTCTTCGAGCCTCTTCCTCGGCCCTTCTATTGAATAATACACGGGGGACACGAAGCCTACAGCAGCAGCTGATTGGAGGTCAGTGGCAAACTCATCTGTGCTGCGGAACGTCTGCTTCAAACTCAGCTTTATACGTATACTACTTCAAGCTAAGGTCAGCTGGGACCTGGTAGAACGGCCGAGTGGAGTGAGACGAGAGGGCTGAAAGATACGCATATTAAATATACGTTCTCATCCTCCAGGTACGACGAAAGCTCGGACATATATATATGATAAATAAGGCATGAAAAGAAAACAATAAAGAAAAAGGAAGACGGAGAAAGACAGGGCGTAAGGGAACCAGGAGTTACGGGGGATCGAAGGCCACAGTAGTAGCACTCTGTAGGAGGTCGCGTGGTAAAGCAATCTGTGTTGCGGTGTGCTGGCTCAGTCTGCAGCCCACGAAAAGCTCTCGTGAATACTGCATTCGGACGTCGAATATCGCGTACCAAGTAAGTGCGTATCCTTTTTCCGGCACGTACATATTTCGATATAGAGCCCCATCCGGAAGTCGTCGCAATTATTGAGGCGCTAGACATATTTTCTAGCTTTTTCATCGGACCTCGCTGGGCATCCCTTAAACGGCTTTTTCTACGAGTATGTTCCATCACAGGAACGTATTAAATGACCGTACGTATAGACAGCTGTGATTCGAGTGGAGTCAGGGATTGCATGCAACGGAGCTTGACGAGAGTAAGGGGGTGAAAGTGAGGAGTTACAGGAACGGCGATAGGAAAAGGAAACGGACAAAAGAGGGTCAACTACGATTTCAGGGATTGCATGCAACGGAGCTTGACGAGAGTAAGGGGGTGAAAGTGAGGAGTTACAGGAACGGCGATAGGAAAAGGAAACGGACAAAAGAGGGTCAACTACGATTAACAGTTTGTGCCACAAGACGGAAAACCAACGCGGGGCATTAGACTTCATACGGACGAGGCACTGATATTGAGGTGGGGGAAATCAGCTGTGAAAGAAAGATTTCAGCAGTCAGCTATTATTGCATATTGTCCCATAGACGATTGTGAGACAAACACGACAAGACCGTGGGATAGGTATTACCACAGCACCTCTCGTTGATGGCCTGCGAGTCCTGACTGGCGTAAATTGTCTGTTTCGGAAGCGCAACGGACATACTGCTGTACAAGCGTCGGAGGCCACGGGTAGCGTACTGTTGTACGAGCCGCGACCAATGCACGAGCCTAGGCGAACGACGTTGGAAGGACCTTTGGGTAGGACACCAAACGCCGTTGGGCGGACCTCTTGGGAGGGGCATCACATCGACGAGGTTTTCCGGCTGGATTAGACTTTCCGCAAAGGGAGGCAACTCGGAACGACGATCCGGAAAGTCAGGGAAGGGTTACTATACGAGGACCTTAGGAAAAGGACATCCCGCAGGGGGAGGAAGAGGGGATCGAAGTTGTACTCACCATTGTCGCGGAAAAGCATAAGGGTGTTTAACGCTCACCGTATAGAGAGTGGTTTAGGGTTGCGAAAGTGTGGGCACCCTCGCAGACGCGAGGGTGCCCATAATGTCAGGAGAAGGCAACCGCCAAGGACAAACTATTAGAGGGGAGGGGGAAGGTACACCAGTACCTATGCGTCCAGAGAATGTTAGAGTGTCTGCAAGCACGGCTACGGAAGCTCAAAGGGGAATGGGCCTTCAAGAGCGGGAGGAGAACGATGCGTTACCGGCCAACGTACGGGGTCCGTCGGGGGAACTACTGTCAGCAGGGCGAGGGCGATGGAGGACCTTACCATCGTGGCTAGCAGGACGATCACACAGGTTAGGCGGAGTACAGGGCCATTCCCCCCCTATGGCGACGCCGGCGGATACCCGGACCCAACAGAGACCGGTCAACCACACCATAGAAACTGCAGCACAACCAGCAACTACGGCAACAGCCCAATCACTATGCCCATTGCCAGCGGGGCGAGGACGGGGGAGGACCCTCCCGGCATGGATGCAGTCTAGGGTCACGGGAGCAATCCCCGAACCGGGAGGGTTACAACAACAGACAGCAAATGGGGAGGAGTCGGAAACCGGTTGTCTCGGGCAGCAAGGAAGAAGAACCATAGCAGGGGCCACAGATTTTACAGCGGGTGCGTCGACAAGTGCATTACCGGCGATAGTGCCACTGCCGGTAGGGGACGTAGAGCAGACGACGGCCCCGGCATGGACACGAGCCCTGACAGGGGGGTTAGCCCTTGCAGGAGGGGTCCTTCGGCATCAAATGCCGAGTGGGGCTCAACAGGAGGAGAACCAGACGCCTACGGAAGAAGGGAGATGTACGACGGAGGGACGGCTGGCGACGGAGCGCGCGAGACGGACGACTCTCCCGGTAAGGGCTAACACAGAGACAAGAGTACCAGGTGTTACACCAGGAGGGGTTCAGCAGCCTTCGTCACGCCGACCGATGGCGACGAGTGATAGGAACGTTGCCCCGTCTCCCCACATCAACGGAGCTCAGCAGAATAGGGCAGCATCAGGCGATCGACCCTCGCTTCGACCGACGTTGCGGCGGAGGCGTCGTTCTCCATCGCCAGCTGCGGTGGACCGAGCGATGGTGCCACGGCCGATGGGGCGTGGGAGGTGGACGACTACTCCGGCATGGATGCACGCGAGGACGATAGGGGGGTTGCAGCATCAAGCGTCGAGTGGAGTGCAGCAAGAGAGGGAGCGGGCGTCCGCGACAGTAGGAAGGTGTCCATCGCAGGTCCCACCGCTGGTGGAACGCGAGAGTATATGTGCAGCGACACAAGGTCCCGGTGTCGTATCAAGCGGGCCCCAGCAATTGACGTCGCGTCGGTCGCTGCCAATGACGGGTGGGAACGCTCCCCCATCGCACTGCATCATTGGGAATCGGAGGAGTAGGGCAGCATCATGTGATCGGCCCTCGCCACGACCGACAACGCGGCCGAGGCACCGCTCGCCATCGCGCTGTAGAGGGAATATCATAAATACTCCGGCTTCGCTCCTACCAGGAATCTTAGGGCGCCGGCAGCGGTCCATCTCCCCTCCCACAGGAACACCGGTGCGCCCGCACCAGCGGCTTCGGTTCACTTTTACCGAAAACACACAGAACCAGAGAGCCTTGGTGCCTCGCAGAGACAATCTAGCCGTCCAAGGCCGTAACCCGCGCCCATCCGAGAATATGCCTACCCTTTCCGAGATTATAGCCAATGCCCGAGCGTGGAGCAACAGAGCAGAGGCAAGAGGGGCCGGTGCGCAGTTGGAATCAGGCCCCCAAGTAGTAAATGAGCTTGGTGGGAGACATTGCCATCCTAGCACTTGTCAAAGTGCTGGGAGAGAGGCTACACGGAGACAGAGCCCTTCGCCAATGGAGGTGGAAGGTGCGCACATCCATATTTCGCAATGTAGGACACGGCGTCGCCGTCATACTTGTGTCACCGGAGGCGTTGGGTTGGGTAGGAGGAGGAGTTTGATCCCTTCCCGTGTCAGGAGAGGTCGAGGAGGCGAGGTAGCACCCACGGAAAACAGAAGGACGAGCAATGGACCCTCCCACTCCTCTCTGTTATTGAATGAAGCAGTTCCCGCACCTCAAAATGTCCGTCGTGCAGCCGGAAACTCCGCCCAGCCGAGGATTCTATGCGGGTCCACACCTGAGAGGACCCAGCAGAGATATCAGGCTTTCCCTTCCAGCGACAGTGTCCATAGTATGCCATCGGACACGGCACTAAGGTTTCGTGACTCGAGTTTCTGTTCCCAGGATGCACGTAGTGGAGCGAACATCTTTGTTCGGGGGGGTATTTCAGGGGCGGGAACATCTACGAGGACTAGTAGGAGAGCAAACAATCCCCCCCCCATGCCACCGGGCGCGACACCGGGCTCTCGGGACTCAAGTCACAGGTATCAAGAAGCTCGATGCGCTATAAGTATTTCCTTCCGGAGGGGGGATACTAGAGAGCCTACGCCTACGCGCAGTCAGCAGGGGTGCCACGCGACCTTCACAGGCGGCGGCAATCAGAGTGAGGTCATGTCTCCCCACCCTCGGCCATTAGGCACAGCACCGACCTTCCGGCACTCCAGAGCGACGCCTCAAGACGCTCGTCTTGCCGGCGGAAGCCCTGTCGGCATGAGGCCCTTGCGGGGCCAAACAATTCTTAGCAGTCCGCAGGAGTGTCGGATGACGCTCGGCGGTGGCGGAGCTCATGATGGAATAGGGTCTGGATCTTCTCCTCCGCTACCACCGGGCGCGACAGCAGGTTCCCGGGTCTCAAGAACGCCCCCCCCCGCCCCCGACGAGAGAGAAACATGTGGGGGGCGACGTCAAGAAAGCATCGATCAGATGGAAGTTGACCCTGTTCAAGGGAGTACACCGCGAGAGGATAATCCGTCCCGTAGGGAGAGACGTAGGGCAGGGGCGGGAAGAGGTGACCGCCAACCCAACAGTGGTAACACACCGGAAAGAGGTGCCGACGGGGCAACGCCGCGACTAGGATTGTCCACATCTCCGGGAACGGCTGCAGGTGAAAGGCGACGGGCCACGAACAGTACACCGGCGGAGGGCCTCATCTCCTCCAGGACGAGGGCGCGCACCCGTTTAGCTGCTACCATCAGCGCGCGATCATCGGACGGGGGAAGGGGGAGGCAGCTTCTCACTGGGCTATTCCGCGGAGTGTCGCCTCACCAGCCAACGATAGCACAGATGGAGTCATCGGCAACACACTCCCAACCAGCACAGTCGTTGTCGGAACAACCTCCGGACACGCCTGGTGCATCACAGCCGCCGACAACGGAATTGGTACCACCCCTAACTACACCACTTACACTTGAGGATTCTAGCACACCCGTCATAGAAAGTGCGCCGCTAACGGGAGATCCACCGTTTCCACTTGGGGGTTCAAGCACACCTGTCATAGAAGGTGCGCCGCTAATAGGAGAGACGCCACCCCAGACATCAGGTTCTGCACAGGCACCAATCTTCGAGTCACGCCCACCTCAGCCTGCATCAAGGGGGGAGTCTCAATCGTCGACACACCCCTCCCTAGCGATATCGGTGCTCGCCTCGACCCCTCCGACGACACCGCAACTGCCGTTAGCTACCTCTCCATCTTCCAGGCCACCCACAACGTCATCGCCAAGTCCGTCACCGTCATTGTCGCCGCCGCCGCAGCTGCCCACAACTGGCCATTCCTCGACGGCGACACCTATCTTGACATCG
>JABAKD010000035.1:379745-387245 GCA_012845835.1 Undaria pinnatifida
CAGGCGTAGTGGAGAACTGCGAACTCTCAAAATTTTTGAACCCCCGGTGGTCTACAGCAGCACGTATACATGTACATGATGTACAGCAGTAGCTGAAGCTATGATGAGCCTGCAGCATCACGAAGCTACAAAGGGTATATGCACAGCAGCATCACGAAGCTACAAATGGTATATGCAGCTGTGGCCGCGCCTTTCTGCGTAGCAACGCTTCCTGGAGAAGGTGACATCCCGTGGTGTAGTTTGGTACTCCTGTGACCAAAACGTACAGGGGGATCCTGACTCCTGCCCCTTCACCGCGAACAAGTTTCGGCCCGAGTGCGACTCGACCAAGAAGCAGTCCAAGCTTATCTGTGTGGTCTGCATCCTCCCGGTCAACGCCGCCATCTCCATCGGAAAGAAGCTTGACGGGGAGGTCGACGACGACGGCAAGCCAAGTAAGTATGGTATTTTTGCCCTTTCGTTTCTTTCCTCGGTATTTTTGCTATCGTATAATAGCACAGTCGATACAACAGCAGTACAGCAGTACAGCGCTTTTGCCCGGGGTTTTATTGCGCTGCTGTTGGATTGCCTGCCGGGTGTGATCATTTGATGCCTTGCATCCTTCCACCGTCCAGCCGTGTCTGCATGCCGACGTGTGCCTCATTCTTTCAGCGCCCTCTGAGGGTATGTTGCCAAACCGCACGACTGCTACTCTGTTGAGCGCCTACTTTTGATTGGTGTTTACTGCCTTCTTTTCCCCTACTGGTGTTTACTGGCTTTTTCCCCCAACTTTTCATTCCTACGATCGTATTTGTTTTTCGTCTCACTTCTGCAGCCTTGCGCCCTACTGCTGTAGTGTAAGTCGCCCCGTGCGTGACTCGTCTGATCCTCGCATCATTTCCTCGTCCTGCGTTGTCCGCCTGCCAGCGTGTGTGCCCTCCTTTGAGCGTATTATTTTGTGTGCTGTATGTACCGACGGTATGGCGAACGTTTATTCCTTTGCGAAAACGCCCTGCTGCGATTTCACTGGCTTTGTTCCGCTTCTACCTGCTTTTTTTTTTACGTTTACTCGTAGGGCGTCCGTCTCTTTTCTGCTCTGTAATCGCATCCTTTCGTCGTCCTTCCGGGTTAGCCTGCGTATATGTTTCTTCGGCACCATCACAGCCCTCTTTCGTGTCGTATCAAAGGCACGTTGAAATTAAAACACTTGCCAACCCGCCTGAATACTACTGCTGTTGCTGTTTTTGTTTCTTTTTCAGGGGACTCATACTTGCCTTTTTTCCCGCGTCCGTCTCGTTTTTGCTTTTTTCTCGTGTCTGTCTCGTTTTTTGCTTTCCGTCCGTATACTTGATCCAAAGAGTACGAGAACTTGCACGTACACTTCGAGGACTGCGCTGGCCGGAGGGTCACGAACGCTTCCGGGGAGGAAGTTTTCACCAGCGGGACCTCGGCCACAGAAGACCTCATCGGAGTGAGCGACAATTGCCTGTGTCCAACTGCATCTTTCACACGAGCATATTTATAAACGCCTGTGTTCTACATGATGTAACACATATTGCTCACAGCTGTTTTTTTTTTTAATTTTTCTAATATTATAAAAAATGAAAATACACTCCAGCTGTGAGATCGAAGATTTCGTCGAAACTCATCTTTGCAAGCTGTGTGTGATACTCCGATCGCGCGCATTACGAGTTGTGTGTCCTCAGTATATAGGTCGGCGACTCCCCTTACAACTACAGTGTAGCTATCAGGGTCAACAGGATGATTTTAGTCAGTCTGTGCGCGGAAACTATAAAACCCGTTTCTGAGGGGGACAAAATCTGACAGCTGTGAAGGGAAATGTATCCTTTTATCAAGTGAATTTTTCTAATATTGTATGCATCTTTCATACGAGTATATTTATCGGTTGAGTCAACACATATTAGATGCATCTTTCATACGAGTATATATTACTGTTTATAATTTTCCCCTCCCTACGCATGATTTCACACAGGAACTCTGCATATGCTACGACCCAACGCACACGTTCGACCACCTCCGCGACGGGTGCACTGGCCAGATCGAGGACGGCCAGCTCGTGGTCAAGGGGTGGGCCAACGCCGACATTCCGGAGCCGTTGCACCTGCGTTGCGCTTAGCGTCTCTGGGCGAAGAAGGTACGCAGTCATCGTAGATTTCCATCATGCCGCCTTCAGTATGTTGTGTAGGTCTGGCTCTTTTCTTTATAACATATGATCACACTCCTTATTTTTCCTGTGTTGCGCTCTTCCCCATGTTCGTCTTGACAGCGCCAAGAGCTCGTGAACGAGAAGAAGTTCCTGCGCAAGACGGGAGCCTCCGCGGAAAGTGAGGCGAAGAACCCCTCTGCCTTGGTCCCCTCCGACTTCGCCGACTTTTGAAGATCCAAAAGGTTAGTCGTTTACCATCTCATATTTGGCTTTCATTAGCCCTGATACTGGCTTATATTAGCCCTGATACTGGCTTTTCATAGCCCTGATTATTGTCATTCCAACACCGAGTTTTGGTGACCCACTTTACGTTGCATCCCGCTTTTGATGCCAACCCACCTACCTGACCACTTACCTACTGATAACTTTGAAGTTCAAACTCAGTCACGCCATGAAGTTACGCCTGCTGTAACACGATCTAGAAGCGCGTGTGCTGTTACACAAGATGATCCCCATAGACCTGCTTCCAACTCTACTGAGACCTCTGAACGCCAATCTCAGCCACGCCAAGCAGTTACGCCTGCTGTCACACGATCCAGATGTGCATGTCCTGTCAGACGAGCTTCTACAAGCGCATGTGCTGTTACACGAGATAAACCCCATAGACCACCTTCCAACTCAACTGAACCCTCTGATAGCCAATCTCAGCAACGCCATGAAGTTACGCCTGCTGTCACACGATTCAGAAGTGCTTGTGCTGTAAGGCGAACTTCCAACACACATGATACCTCTGAACGCCACAGAAAAACTAACGTTGCAGCTAGACGAGCTTCCAAAGCTCGCCGCCGCCGCGCTGCACGTACGGCCATTCTCGCAGCTAGACGTTTACGTACCCAACCAACACGTCAAGCTGATGACGATTCAGCAATAATTCGCGATCATTTTACACGCATGCGAGCTCCTCGCCACCCGACCCTTCCACCTCCTGCCTCCAACGCTCCTCTTATCTCCCCGAAAGGTATTCAAGAGTTCAACTCAATGACCCATATTCCAGACTCTAATATTTTCGAAAACACCGTTCTTACACACGAAGATAACTACGTTTGCCCGCACTGCGGCGCAATGTTGTGGAAAGAAGAACGAAAAAATAAATACAACTGTTGCAAAAACGGCGAATATGCGACACACCCTTTACGACCTATTCCTGCTGATGTATGGGATATATTTTACTCTTCGGAATTCAGTCGCAATCAACGAAGGTATAACTCTCTGTTCTCTCTCATCGCCCTCGGGGCAGGCGGAATAGACGAAAGAACATGGACCAACCCACCCCCTCCTTCAATGCTTACTATGCATGGCAAAGCGTACCATCGAATTTTCGACCTCCAAGAGCAGTACGAAAACCTAACTGTTGGCAACACTGCTCGCCTCTATATATATGACTCCGATTTTACTCAGCTTCTGTCATGTGCCTCATTTCCCCATCTCATGTTCTCAACGGCATTCCTCATGCTGCGAACGTTGTCTATGACCCTTTTGTAGGAGCTGCTACTGGAATTGTTCGCCAAATTCCACCCTTACCCCCCTTTTTACCCCCTTCGTCTTTTCATCCACCATCATTACCGCCTACGCCTTCATGGTCTATTTGCCACGAAATTGGTGACGGATCTTGCGGATTTCGTGCTCTCGCACGTGCTCTTCTTGGTGACGCTAAGCTTCACTCCCAGATTCGACAAGAAATTGTTCAGTACCTCGATGCTAACCGTCACATTCATACATTTCAAGCAGCAATTACATCTGGCATTGGCATTGAAAACTTGCCCATTCTCGGTGAGCCCCCATGTCTTTACCAATCGTACGACCACTACCTTGAGCTCATGTCCAACCCTGCAACCTACATGGGACACCCTGAGATAATCGCTGCTCAGCTAAAGTACGGCAGGACAGTGCACGTTTCTTTCGCTGGATCGCTCCTGCCCATCGTGCCAATTGCCTACACCGACACCATCCACCTACTCTTCAACCCAATATCCAAACATTACGAC
Organism: Undaria pinnatifida; assembly: GCA_012845835.1. Classification (NCBI taxonomy): domain Eukaryota; class Phaeophyceae; order Laminariales; family Alariaceae; genus Undaria; species Undaria pinnatifida. Next base: position 383,937 of record JABAKD010000035.1, read on the forward strand.
TCGCTAACTATTACCTTCCCACCATCCGTTGCATTCGCCAATCCTCTTCCAACAGGTGCCTAAGTGCTCCCTACATCGGTGTCCTCCCAGCATGTGCTCGCTACTTCGGTGTGCTACCGACATGACTTCTCTCTCTACCCTTCGCCTTCCACACTCGGCCCTGTAGCTGGCGATTACTTTTGTAATCCAGTCTTCATTTACATGGGCGTGCTTCCTACACGACACCCCGCCCTTTCCTTCGCCCTCCGCGCTCGGGCGTATCGACCTTGAGGATTGCCTTCAGCATCCTTATATATGTACATCGTTATTAGTGGTAGGCGGTGTCAGTGTTCCACTTCGTGTGTTTACACCGTCGTCTTTGTTGCGTAGAGTTTGACTCCTTCCTCCTCGACATTTTAGTTTTATTGTCTTCACTTACTTTGTGTTCAGTACTCATGTTTCCGTAAGTAGCCCTTTCATTTTTTTGTGGTGCAGTCCGGTTTGACCTGTTTTTGCCCGCTGCCGCTTCCCTTAGTTCTGTTGTGTTACGTGGTTGGAAATAGTGTTTCATTCATGCCGTCGTGCACATTGTGTTATTTATCGGATGTACAGCTGTTCTTGCTGTCGTGCTAGTTGTGCGTTTTTCTCTGGAACCCTTCCCATCCAGTTGTTCTTTGCTCCGTTGCTCGTCGCATCCTTCGTCATCGGTTGCCGCCTTGACACATTTGCTTCCTTCCCTCCGTTATACTCCAAGCGTAGCCAGTTGTCATTAGTGTGGGCTGGATGATATGCTTTTCGTCCATCCAATACAGCTTTTCTTGCTGTCTTCCTCGTTGTACCTTTTTTAGTACAACCCTTTACGTGCAGTTTACGTTGCTCCGTACCTTTTCACACCCATCAAACTCGGTTGCGGCCCTGTCGTCTTCCCCCCCTTCCGTGGATTTTAGTCCGAGTCCGACCGGTTCGTTTGATGGTGGTGTGTCTAGTGGTTCTTACAATCAGCTTTTCATGCTTTCGTCCTAGTTGTGCGTTTTCTGCCTCCCTAGGTTCTAGTCTAGCAAGTTGTCATTAGTCTAGCAAGTTCTCATTAGGGTCGTTGAACATTTTAGTCTAAGTCTAGCCAGTTGTCTGTAGTGTCGCTTCAACGTTCTTGCCTCGGGTGCTTGCGTTGCTCCGAAGCTCTGGACGTTCATCTAAGTTTTGCCAGTTGTCATTAGTGTGGCTTGAAGATTTTAGTTTCTAGACAGTTGTCATTAGTGTGGGTTGAACGTTGTTGTCTCAGGTGTTTCAAAAACACAGCTTTTCTTCATGCTGTCGCGCAAGCTTTGCGTTCCCGGTAATGCTTTCCATTCCGTTGTTCAGTTTTGCCAGCTTGCCGTGATTTCAGTTTCATCCTTCAAGTTGTGCCCCCCCCTTGCATGATTTTTTTTTGCTGGAGCATTCTGCTTGCGTCATTCCTTCTTAGCGATGCCTTCCGCATTTCTCTCTTCGTGCGGTTTCAAGGGGGCTCTCCTTCACGTTAATGCAAGAAATATTTATTCCCATATTCTTCTCCCTTCACTGGGTTCCATTATTTGCCAATCGCTTCCTTCTCGGTGGTGCCTTTCCTCAAACGCACATCACCTCATTGTCATGCGCGCCTTAGATTTTCAGTTCCGTACATTTGACGACCGGCGCCGGGCGGGCATTTTGTCGGCGCCGACCGCTGCCGTCGTTTGCGGGGGCACGCCTCAGCTATTTATTGCTTTGTTTATGATACGCACCATACGTAGTATATGAATTAACAAACTTCGTCTAACTCTTGGCATTACTTCTTACCCTCTTAATATTTACTATCCTGCGCTGCGACCGGCGGCCGTCCAGGCCGCCGGCGTAGCCCCTTGTAATAATAATTAATAATAATAATAATAATAATAATAATAATAATAATAATAATAATAATAATAATAATAATAATAATAATAATAATAATAATAATAATAATAATAATAATAATAATAATAATAATAATAATAATAATAATAATAATAATAATAATAATAATAATAATAATAATAATAATAATAATAATAATAATAATAATAATAATAATAATAATAATAATAATAATAATAATAATAATAATAATAATAATAATAATAATAATAATAAAAATAATAACAACAACAACAACAACAACGAAGCGAGCAACAATATATACAGCTGGACAACAACAACAACAACAACCGACGGGGTGGCGGGGGCGCACGTCTTGAAGGCGTGTGTCCCCGTCGGGAGCTCAGGGTAGGGGTATTTGAGAAGAAAAAATAAGGGATAGAAAGTGAGAAATCTAAGAAAGATACGTACGCATCGAGGAAAATATTGGTACCTGTCACGTACGAGAACGCATCGTGTGAAAACTGCGACACGGACGCGGCGGTGTGGGAGAAGGAAGGCAGCCCCGACAATCCAACAGTCTACAGCGACCGGCCTAGGAAGTGGGGTATTGGGCGAGCTCTCGATCGCACCACGCCGCGCCCGCTTGCGAGGGTGTGAGCGTACCGAAACGCGGCGGAACCTCGCAGTGAGCCGAATCAACGCTTGAGGGTGTGCGAGGCGAGTGGTGGCTTTGAAGGTTGAGAGCTGCTCCGCGGCGTGGAGGGAGGCACGAAGGAAGAAGGATTGCCCGGTTCGCGTCGATCGACGGATAAGAGAGGGAGGGGGGGAAGCTAGCTAGGTCGGTGGTCTCGGAGCAGAGAGGTACGAGTGGAAGTTACCTTCATCACCCAGCAGTCCATTTGGCAAAAAGATCGTCGTGGTCTACTTGGCAGTAGCAGTGGGTCCACCGACGTAACCGCTGTTTTCGGAATCACGTTCGGCCGGCAAAGCCTAAGATCGTGCGTTGCGCCTCGTCGTATTTATATCTGGCTGTCTAGACGCTGCCGTGTTGCCGGTGACCACACCTTGTCCGCTGCTCGTTCTGCTGTTGGTTGTATATAAAAGCGCGACGAGAAAGAGCGGAAAAGATATCACAGGGTACGGTACGTACAATCTTGACGTACTTTTTGCTCGTACTCAATCAAGTGTATTTCATAAAAATATACCAGGTATATATATTTCAAGGACGTCAGCCGTGAGTTCGACGAATTTCAGGTCAATAGACTACTCATCTTTGCAAGCTGCGTTTCAGCTCTGTCTACTTGTACTCTTTTAATAGACTATGTACCTTATAGCAGAAGATACCCTCGAGAGATACTGCTGTAGATTGGCGAGTGTATCGTTTCCGCGATTTAGACTGCTGCTGTCGTAAGACGCGCGAAACAACGAGCGTAAATAACATCGCGCCTTATT